>VFFE01006595.1:172665-380807 GCA_008921705.1 Burhinus oedicnemus | reverse complement strand
TGCATTGGTGTAGATGCACTTGAGCTGGGCTATCGATTTCTCCCCCAGTGTTGGCATGCTGCCCCTAGGCTCATCTCTAACGAGCTTGATTGTATCCCCTTCCCCCTTCGTACCTAGTTTAAAGCCCTCTCAATGAGCCCTGCCATCTCATGAGCGAGGATCCTTTTCCCTCTTTGAGACAGCTGAATTCCATCTGTCACCAGCAGGCCTGGTGCCATGTAAACCTCCCCATGATCAAAAAACTCAAAATTCCACTGGTGGCACCAGCCTCTGAGCCATGTGTTTAAAAGGTGTGTTTTCCTGTTCCTCTCAGTGTCCATCCCTGCCACTGAAGGGATTGAGGAAAACACTACCTGTGCTCCTGATCCCTCGACCAGTCTCCCCAGTGCCCTGAAGTCCTTTATAATCGCTTTTGGACTACTGACTGCAACCTCATCACTGCCCACTTGCACAACCAGGAGCGGATAATAATCAGAGGGCCGTACCAGACTAGGGAGTTTCCTAGTGATATCCCTAACCCGGGCCCCAGGGAGGCAGCAGACTTCCCCGTGGGATGGATCTGGTCAGCATATGGGGTACCCTGTTCCCCTCAGAAGGGAATCGCCTACAACAATTACCTTTTTTTTTCTCTGAACAGAAGCAGTCCTAATGCGTAGGACTGACCGACTCACCCTAGGCAACCCCCTGGAAGAATCTTCATCTGTTTCCTCATTTGCCTGGCCCTCAAGTTCCAGAGGCCCATACCTGTTGTGTAAGGGCAACTGGGAAGGTGAGGGAGGCGGGGAGGGGACTCACCTGCCTCCCCGAGCAGGGACCTGTTTCCAATCCCCCCCCCATCTCTTGGTTCCCCTCCTCCCACCTGGTGGCAAGAGGGGAGGGGATCCTTTACTTCTTCTGGGTCATCTATCTTCTGCCTTGGCCTCAGGATGTGGCTCCACCAATCCATCTCCCTCTCACACTCTCTGATACTCCTAGCCTGTCCACATCCTCCCTCAGCTCTGCCACCAGGCTGAGCAGGTCATTCACCCGGTCACACCGCACACGGGGTGGTGTCTCTGCTGTCCTCCAGTGCGAGTGACAGGCACTCCCTGCAGCCAGGGACCTGCACGGCTGCATGTTTTTCTACAAGCTCCGTCTGGGTCGCCACATTCCTTCTCGCAAGGGATTTTGGACGAGTGGTAACCACGGCTAGGTCCTCTTCTGTGAGGGCAATGACCACTCGTTGAGTTGAGTTGAGTTTGCCTCTCGAGCCAGGAGGTGACCAGTTACCACCAGTTGAACTTACCTCGCTGAGCGCCCACTGCGTTCCCCGGTGGGCGGCGACCGGTGGCCGCGGCCCGGCAGGGCCCGTCTAGCGCTGCCGCGGCTGGTGCCGGCTCCGCCCCTGCCCCGTCAGCGGCCCGCCCCCAAGCTGCCGGTGCCTGCAGGAGCTAGCCGCTTCTCGGGGCTTCGAGAGCCCCAAAAAGAGCTCCTCGCCGGCCCTTTTCGCCTCGATGCCCTTCCCCAGTGCGGACTTAAATGCACTGGAGCTGGTCTCCTCGGCGACTGGCCCCCTCCCCCCTCCTGGCGGTGACTGTCGGCCACCGCCTGGCTCCGCGGGGTGAGGGCAGGGCTGGGCAGCGGCTGCGAAGGCTTTATTTCAAAGCAGGGCAGCTCATTCCCTCCCTCCCTCCCTCCCTCCCTCCCTTCTTCCCTTCTCGCTCAGCTCATGGCTGGCCGGTTTCTCTGGTCTGTCAGTCCGCGGCTGCTTCTGACCAGAGCTGGTTTGTCTGTGGGGTTTGTTACCTGCTGTATCAGGCCGCAGTTGAACTTGGCAGACACGGTATTGTGTCCCTAGCTGGGCAGGGCGCAGAAGGAGGAGTATCAGGGTAAGCTCATTTCTTTGCCCTCACGGCAGCAGATGACCGCTCTCCGCTGTGTGGCCCTCCGCACTGCCCTCCCGGTAGCAGCCCCACGGGACCCGGTGTGGGCTGCCTCACATCCAGCCAGGAGGAGCCCTCACCTAGCAGTTAAGCAGGAAGGACACGTATATTTTTCCTCCTAATTGCTTTATTGCACTCTACTGTTTCTTCTACTGGGAAATAATTGTACCTTAATAAATAAATAAATAAATAGACCATTGTGCTTGTTCTGGAGGGCAGGAGGGTGACCGACAGAGGAGAGAGGCTGCGTGTGGAGGAGCACCGCTGGGCTCTCCTGCTTTTTTATCCCACAGTTTCACATTTGTCTCCAAAAGCATTGCTAGTGAAAATAGCTCCCTCCATCCCATGGGCTGTGAGATTTGCTGTTGCACTGTACTAAGGATTTCCCCCCCTCCCCTTTTTCACAGACAAACTCATTACTTAAATATGGGTAAAACAGAAGCATGAATAAATATAAAATACTGTGTTGTGCATAGATGAGTTGTAAAAGCACTGTTGGGTATGCGTTGTTCCAGCTCTAAACCTACCATGAAGGAAATTCTCATGACTCGGAAGAGGCAATGCTAAATGTCTCTTATACCACATCTTCTCTCTCTAATTTCTGAGACCTTTGCCATCATTTGTTATCAGTACTTAACTGCTTTGAAATGCGAGATCTGCAGTGGTACGCGCTGTGCCTAGTCACAGACAAACCCTTCCCTAAAGATGATAAATCCCGAGTAAAAGTAGAAAGGAAGTAAAAGAGAGATAAAGCAGCTTGTGCAGGTCATGCAGAGGCCATTGGCAAAATAATTGGCTGTTTAAAAAATAAATAAAAATTCTGGCAACTCCACTGTTTTCCACCTTGATCCACACACCACTGGCAGTGATGACACAGCAGCATGTCTGGAGTAGTTGTCAGTGATGTACAGTCTTCATCTAGATCTGGTGTCACAGGCTTGAAGGGTTCTCTGATGTAATTCAAATGATCTTTCAGAAATCAAAGTTTTAGGGAAGAACTACTTGGACTGTGCATTTGTTGGCAAATGTGCAAGGAAAGAAAAGATGCTCATGGTTGAGTGTATCAGCATATTTTTAAACTAATGGTCAGAAAGTGGAAGAGTTTGGAGAGTGACAAGCAATAGCAATGTGCAAGCATGAAATATGCAAGAAGGCTTTCAGTCAGGGCAAACTTTTAAGAGACCTTAATGAAAGCTAGAGCTGCATTATGGTAGTCCAGACAATAAACAAGAGGCAACAACTAAATAGGAGTCCACAAAATCCCAAGTACAACTCCTAGTTATGGCAATTTGCAGAATATGCATTTTTAGCTGTCTTCATCCCTTGGTTGTTAGTTTGAATCTGAGCAAGACAAAAGAATGAAAATAATTTTATCTCAGACACCCCACTAACAATGCGGAATGACAGCATTCTTCAGTTTGTCTCTTATTTACAGGTCTCCCTGTTTCCATCTCCTTTTTCTCCCCTCCCCATGCAGACATATACAGAAAAGAAAATTAATTGGAGAATTTGTATGAATCCTTAGCTGAAAAGTTATCTTGACTTCTTGAGAATTAAATGCAGATTCACTCTTCCACATCCATGTAAATAATGTTCACTCTCTAGTCTCCTGTCTCTTCATTAAAACTTACTTTGTCAGTTCTTTTTAAAATTAGTCTTAAAAACTCACCGATGCATTTTTTTCAACTGTGGTATAAATACAACTGACTTTTAGTAGGAATGGTGTCTAGTGAAAGGCTACAGAGGCAAACCTAGAGCCAAACCCAGAATAAAATCTTAACTAATTGGCTGCTCTGTTAATGCATAACCGGATTCCCTAGCTCAAATGATTTTGTCAGTACACCATGCTCACTATATAATGTTTTAAATCCATCCCCAAATGCCTCATTCACACTATTCGACATTCCAAGTACCACTCCTCCATCCATCTGTCTGACACACGAAATGCCAAATGCCTTTCCTTATTTGGGTCTTTGAAAAGTTGATGCAAAAAGAGCTGCACAGTGACTCTCGCTGGAGTCCCCCCCCAGACCCCTGGGCCACTGTGCTTGCTGGAGGAATAAAATCCTGGGAGCTCTCCTTAGAGTCCAGCAAGCAGCAGTAATTTCGGTTCAGTAGAGCTGGTGCTGCTGTCTATCTGGCAGGTCTGGAAATCTTTCTAGAAGGAGACAGAGCTGGAACAAAGAACTAGGTACAAACTCAAGCGCAGTGTGAGACCATCTCTCCAGCTTGATCAGGCAACTTTGTATCTCCTCTAAGCAGTGTTTTGGCATAGAAACATGCCTCGTGATTATTAAGGGCATGTTTATGGTTAATTTGTGTAAGCCAGCATAAGGAAATAAGAAGATACCAGACCTACTCAACCTGATACTGCCTTCAGACAAGGGCCATTACAAGAATGTATCTCTCTGGGTACCATAGGAATTACTTGGCTCCAAGAAAAGCTACATAAAATTCTTTCATCAGATTTCTGTCCAAAAAACAACAACAACAAAGTGAGTCCAACAGAAAATTTCACGAATCCAGTATGAACTTGTTTTATTTCAGTCATTCAAAGAATAGAAAAAGAAGAGTATGGCCGTTTCTAACTTTGAAACATGCTTATATATATGCTTTTTTATTATCGATTGGACACGTTTTGTTCCAATACTTTTTGTCTCCTTGGAAAATAAAAACAAAACTTCATGAAGCAACCAGAAATTAAATGAAAAATAAAATAGCTTTATTCAACCAGTAAATAGTTAGTGGGCAGACCAATGCAAACAGCTGTTTTCACAGCCCTTGTTCAAGTAATGTGTGGTCCAGTTACTCCTGATCTTAGCTCCAGTGGGTCACCAAGTGGATCAGAAATGGCATATTGAGCCAATCCTTAAATCATCCATAGCTTTATTGCTAGCTTCATATGGATTATAAAATGAAATAAGACAAAAATTATCTGATGTTGATAGTTAAGTTTGCCACTCAGCATAAAAAAATCTTGGAAGACACATTTTTGAAGATGCTGTGTGACTAACATGGAAATACAAACGTGGTCTGGTAGTGGAGGTTCTACATTTTTAATTTTGTATTGATTCTGTTTGTCAGTACGAGTACTATTTAAGCAAGAAACTATTCCTCTAGGGCCTTCAAGTTAATACACTTATTGTAGCCTCCTTATCCTGTTAAAATGAAGAGAATCGGATTGCTCTGGGTTGAACAGCTGCTTGAAGTCAATCTCTGTGTCCACTGTGAAGGGAAAGAATATTAGTGAAGGGAAGCAGAAGGCAGCATATCAAAATTATATCCTCAAAGCATTTTCTACAGCTGTCTCAAAGGTTCATGGGGTATTATGAAGCATAGAAGACATCTGGTCCCATTTTTATAATCTCATCAGTGTCTATAGAAAAATCTTCTCTCTGTTTACCTCTACTTGTCAAGAGCCACAGAAAGGCTTATATATTTTTTTTATTTGCTTATTTATCTTATTGCTATGTGAACATACTCACTGATTCTTAACTATCCAGATCAGCTTAATGTGTCGTTAAGTCACCAACTTCTCTCACTGTAACATATGACCCTTTCTCCTGCTTATTTATAGCTCTTCATTGAATCACTTTGTAAAGTAGGAGATTTGGGGATATTTTTATACTGTGTTATGGGGCATGTTGCCTTTCATCTGCAAATGCTGTGAAATCACTCTTTCCTACTGAAGAGTACTATTGTACTTTTGTTCAGTGTTAATGACACTTCAGTTTGGTCTGTGGAAATACTTTACTTCTCCCCTGAAAGAAGAATACTAAATTGACTCGTTCTGTAGGCACCACTTCAGCTTCCAAAATCTCAGCGTGATGAACTGTTCCTGGTGCCCTGCTCCTACGGGTTAACATGGGCTGCCCAGCCAGGTTCACCAGATACTGTGGAATCCCAGTTAGACCAAGAACATGTTGCGGAGTCTAATTTTGATGAACCAACATGGCAGGCTTTATTTACTGTGATTTGTCATCTTGACCTAGTTTGATGTGGCCATTTCTTTCCTAAGAAGTAATTAAAGCAGAAACACAGAAAAATATTCTGGCTTTTGTTTTGCCTGGAGGACAACATATTCTACACTGTTGCACCATTAAACTATTATTTCTTGATCCAAGGCTTTTCATTTAAATTGCCAACATATTGGACAACTTACTTCATTCTCATGATCATATTTCTGAAGACCGCATAAGCCACGCTGTTATCCATGAGGAGTGGTTTTGTTGCCTGCCTTTTGTTACCTATTTTGCCAGAGGTCTGTATGAAGTGTCTTCATTTATGCTGCATAACTAGGTGAATGTAATATTTCATTTTCAGTCTTTCCTTCCACTTCTAGACCAACCCCAGACCTCCTGTTCTGTATATGATATCCAGACTCTGTCTTCTTCCATCTCTGCCAAGAAAACAAGCTTTTCCTTTGGAGATTGTTTTTGGAGAACATCCCAGTGTTGCAAGTCAGTTCTCACTAACCCTATTTGCTGTAGTGTGAGGGGAGTTGTCTGAGTGGGGACCAATTTTCTTGCTGCCTAAACTCTGCATGTGCGTAAGAAGGTAAGTAATAGCTGTACCATTACATTGAAATGTCGGACCTGCCTCATGCTTTTCCAACTGCTACGTCATACCCGCAAAGTAAACTAATCTATGTCCTTTACAAAACGAAATTGCTGTCCCTTCCCACCCTAAACTTTGAACAGATGGAACTTCCTACTTCCTAAAGGAACAGAGGAATTGGATCTACTTATAGCAGAGGTCACTCCTTTATGGAGGAGGCACTGTATTGTTACCTTCAAACTCTGCTAATGGAGCCTAAGTGGTGGTGCACTGATTTCAGGGGCTGGCCTGTGGAATGTTTCCAGGTGGCCTGTCACATTTTCCACGTAGGAGAGAGCAAGCTTCACTCGAGCACTCAGTGCAGCAGGAACAGCCAGAAACCTGCCACAGCTCCGTATCAAGCTGATGATGTCCCGATAAAGGTGTGAGAGTGGATGCAGTAGCCAGGATCTGCAAGATCCTGCCGTATGTAACTCTGCCTGGCATCTCCCTTCAGCAGCAGCTAAACCTCTGGATCAGGCAGCTGCAGCCTGCCTGGCCCAGGACTCTGTGCTGCTCTCCTTGGCACCAGCCTGCTTCTCTGGGGTGGATACTAGAGGATGGTGGCTACTTGCATAAGGAGCTTGGAGAACAGGCTTCTTCTGCAAGAGGTAGATGGGAGTAACTTGTCTGCTTAGGGTGTGAGGATAGGCACTAATTGGGTCAGCAGAGTCGAACGGTTGCTTGCAGGAGGGGTGTTTGGCCACCGCTCATGAGAAAAGCAGGAAGGCAACAAGCGGTGAAAGGCAGGGAGTCGCCAAAACTCGAGGTTTAGGACCACCGGTTTATTACTGTGTCCTGTCTGCTTTTACCCAGTGAAGTGAGAGCATAGCCCTCCCACTTGTGCTCCCCCATTGGCCCCTATTTCTCACTGTAGGACCTGGACTAGAGATGGCGACTCTGCTGTGCTTAAAGTCTGGGATAACAGCTATGGAAAGGCAGATTGATACTTGTGTGTGTTGCTATGCACTGGGAACAGGGATCCCCTTCAAGCCCCGTATTGTTTAAATCATCTAGTCTAAACTGATCACATCTCCTGGCATCAAAGCAGCAGCGTTAAAATGGCTTTAGTGAGTCTTCTGAGTTGTATGAATCACTAGCAAAAATTCCTGTTGTATCACCTGAATTACTGAGTTAGCTTGAGAAAGCACTGAGGTGAACTGAGAAACTGGAGGAAGAAAAGAAATCAAGCTTAAACAGCATTCACCCCAGTGTTGTACTGGGATTTAGTCTCACAAGAGCTTGCAACTTTAATTCTAGTCAGTTCTTTGAAAATGCTTGGTTTAGCATCTTGAAAAGTCAAAACTTTTGGTCTGTCTTTCTAGCCTTAATACACCTGTTGTGTCTTGAGTATTGCAAGATCTAAGGTCAGGCTGAGTTTATAGAGTATATTTCTTGCAATCCTCTCACAAAAAGACTAAGTTAAAACAACAGCCAAACAACCCAGCTTTTCTCTCGGTAGCAAGCAAGGTATCTGGTGTTTAAATGAGGACTGTGCTACCCCAGTGTCCTGGTTTGAGTAACTTTACTTTTTAGCTAGGCCTCTTCTAACTGCTGAAATTAACAGCCTGTTGTGCAGAAAACTGTTCATTCTCAGAGTGATAAGACCCATGTTTATAGTTGATGCCAAGGAGTGGGATGCAGAGAGGCTCCTGCTTATACTTATGGCTATAACACCCAAGGCCAGCCGACTTTGTTACTTGCCCCGTTGGAGGGTCAGAAGCAGAAAAGCGTAGAGGGGTCACCCCTGTGGGAGAGGCGGACAGGACAGGTGAGCCAAAACTGACCAACGGGGTATTCCATCCCATCTGCCTCATGCTCAGTATAAAAGCTGAGCGATCAAAGGGTCAGCTCTCTTTCTTCAATGGCCGGTGTCCCAGGAGGACTCTGTCTATTCATCTGCCTTTGATCCTGATCCTGATCCTGAATCCAGATCTGGAATCCAGTTCCTGTCCGTCACTGAGTCCAGTCTGGGACTTCCCCAGTGCCTGCTGGTGACACGGTTGTCATCCTGGGAGCTTGATATGGTTTTGTATATATTTCATTATTTTTCTTTTTATTATTTTATTGTTAATATTTTATTAAAGTAGTTTAGTTCCTTCTAAACTCTGAAGTCTCTCTTTTTCTCTCTCTCTCTTGCCTCCCCTTGGAAGCGGAGCAGGAGAGAGAGAGCATCTGTCGTTCCGTCTGATTGGGCCAATCTGGCCCAAACCACGACACCCAGCAATCTCTCATCTCCTCCCCAGTGCGTTGGCTATACTGACGGCCGTGCAGCACAGACTCATAATTTAAACAGTGTTAGAGATGGGGCCAGCGCAGTTGGTGTGTTTTGATAAAGCAAAGTTCCTAACCATCCAGTGGTGATCGGTTCATGCTACCCACAGCGAGAAGAACAGTTTTCTCCATTTCTCCACAGGTGATGACGGCACCATCTGCAAAGTATTTTATTACTAAATGAAAAATAATAATCTGTTTTGTCATGCTGGGATTTTTTTTTTTTCTTCTGCTTGTCTATATCTATGCCTTTGCTTTTGTTGCAAGGTATAGTGACCTAGTTTTGGGCCTGATGTGGTGCCCTGGGGGGATTGGTGTCTGTTCCTGGAAGGAGGTACACTGGAGCCAGCCCAAGCAGGACTATTGATATTAGGCTTATGCTGTATGTATGTTTTGTCTCAAGGGTTTTCATGTCAGTACTTGAAAACCATGTTATGCTGGAGGGATGCCGTCTGCAACTCCCAAAAGAGCAACTAATGAGTGTGCCAGTTCCTTCCTGAAATGCTGCAAGAGCACCTGTCCCACCTGTGTAAACAGAGCCCGTGCTCCTACCAAACAAAGGTCTCTGGTAGCGTGCAGCTCTGACTATGGAAAACAGGCCTTTTCACCTGCTCGGACAGCGAACTAGCCTGGGGTAGGTGACTTTTGGGGAACGTGTCGGTTTCCAGGTTCTAGATGCTTTATTTTTCCAAGGCTAACACACCCTCACAACTCACCCAAGTTACATATTTGTCAGTATGTGATGGCAATAAATTTCCCTTTCCCGCTTACCTGCAGCAAGAATAGTAATGCACTGACATGAGGTGTGAAGTCATATTGGAATGCTTTTATTGACACTTACCCTAGAGCTAAATTATATTTTTCCAGGACTTCAAATGGAGCAATTTTAATCTTGTTCTGATTTGATAAAACAGTCTGTTTTCGATTCCTTGAAATGGGTTTTTCCAGCCCTCTTCTTTGTTTTCCCAACCCTGTGCTTTGCTTAGCCAACAGTTTGAACTTAGCACTAGTTAGGGAGTTTGTCCTGAAAAAGCAGAAGAGAGCAGGAAATCCAATACTTCACTGAAAAATGAATGGATAGCAGCTCTATCGTGTTTTAAGAAAGCAGAGAATTGCATCCTTGCAAGAGGTGAATTTGCTTAGTTCTGGGACTGGTGAGCAAGGAACCACAGGGGAGAGCTCCATTATAAGCAGAAGGTATTTACTCAAGAGCTAATTAAATGGCTTTCTGGAAAAACTGATAAAAGTGATATCCCATTTTTCTATTAAAAGGTTCAAACTTCCCTTCAATACAAAGGCATAAAACACCTCAACCAACAAGTACCCTTTTTTAATGCCAGCTTTTGATTGCCAAAGCATTCATTTTTTTTTCCAGTGCATCATATACATGTTTTAAATAAAAAGGAAAAAAAAAGCCTTGAAAAAATAGTTCAACATTACTTTGTTATGTCAAGATGGTCAGTATTTTTTTTAATGCTAGTATGTCCTAAACATCGCCTCTTGTGTTAACCCCACTAAAAAAAAAAAAACAAAAAACAAAAAACACCAAAACAAACAAACAAACAAACAAACAAACAAAAACCACAAAAAACCACATATTTTCACACCTGCCCACTCTCACATCTTCTGCATACCAAAGTTGCCTGTCGGTCTGGGCCCACGCTCGCTGGAGGACAGCTAGGTGTTGGATATTTTTGGTTCCTTAACAGAGTGCTTCCCATGGAGTCTGATGATGAATCCGATGCACAGCACAAGTGGGAGAGATTCCCATACTGCTCCTATCTAGAAAGTTTCACAGACGTCAGGTTGGGAATAGAGCTACACTTTGTTCCCCCTGTGCTGTTCAGTCATCCAATGTGTTTTTCTGGTTGAAGTGTTTTTGAGAGCCGTTGAGGGATTCTGTGGCCGTGTTATGTAAAAGAGCTTTAAAGAGCAATCTGTTTCTCTCACTTAAACTTCCCCCCCAACCCACACACACGGGTGCTGATTTTGTGGCCATAGTGATTCCCCTTTAGAAAGGGCTATTTAGAGATACAGTTAAAACACAGGCAATAAATTTGAAAGCTCTCTATGACAGTACCTAGCCCGTGTCAATCTCCTCTTCTCATTATCTCATACGTGCTCATTTTGTTTCTCCTGCTCAGAGCACAGTTTGTGTTGCAGTGTATTTGGGGGACAAGGTGTGACGCTGAGTTTCTAAGCACTGAGTGCTAGAGGCCAGCACTGATCTGACGGCGCCCTTAGCAAAAGTGTGTATGTTGGCTCCATGCCCTGGTCATATTTTTGCTGTGCTTGGTATGTTGTTATGAGTGGTGCCTCTGCAGTTTCCGTGGGATCTGGTGGTGGTCTTTCTCCAGCCCTGTGTGTTGTACAGACTTGCCATGTACTGTGAAGGAGGTGCTGTCTTCCTGCATGAGATAGCCGCATTTCAGTGGCTTGTGGAGTTGGTGACTCCCCTGTGGAAAGAGGAGTGCACCATCAGGTCTGAGTGGTCCTGTGGTGAATTAGGTGATGTAAACACAAAGATGGCATAATTCAGTGGTCACAGCTGGGGAGCTGTGGTGACTTTTGTATGTGCGTATGTGTGTGTAGGAAGAATGGCATGATATATCTAAGTCATCACTCCCAGGAAAATGTGGCTACAGGATGACTTTTCATTTGGTTGGAGATGTAGGCAGGGAGGCAGCATATGTGGAAATTTTACGGGTTTTTTTGTCTCTGTGCCTGTAACTCCTGATATCTGATTTGATTGCTTCTTTACTTATAGTGAGGCAACATTTTTCCTCTCCTGCTCTATCAAATACCATCTAATGCATATATTTAAAGCAATGACTAGGTAGTTCTCTGGCAGCCTCTCATTTGATGTGCCCCATCAATTTACTGGTTTAGCTTTCTCTGGTGTAGCCCAACACAATCTGTCTGGTTCGTGGGAAGTTTAAGCAGTAAAGAGTGTGGTAAAATCCTTATCTTGCCTCTATTTTATTTGTTCCTGTGCCTAGCTTCTGGCAAGGGACTTTGGGACCTTTGCCCTCCAGTGTCCCACCCCAGTTAATAAGAAGGACTTGTGATATGAATACAAAATCTGCAAACTTAAAATTCACATCCAGGAGGACACCTCTCTGAACTAAAGGAGATTGTTTGTATCCTAATGGAAATGAACACCTGGTTTCTTGCTGCCTTCTTGATGCTGGGGGTCTCAAGGACTCACAGTTCAAGTGCAGGTGCTGGGTGGGGGCTGTTGGGACAGAGGTTTGGGACATTTGATACTAAACTGGAGAAGGCCCTGAGCAACCAAGTGCTTTGACCAGAGAGCTGGAGAAGATGATCTCCTAAACTATTCTGTGAGATTTGGACTGCATCTAGGGAGTGGGATCCCACTGAGTGAGGGAAGCTGTGCCTGAACTGGGTACTGGCAGATGGCGGATAAAAGAGCAGAGACAGGGAAGTTTACAAGACTGGTCTGCTCCCCAAGGGCCCAATTGAGCAGGAAGGGACATCCACTGCAAAGAGCATAATTCTGGTTCTGCAACTCCCATGATGAGAGCTAAGGATGTTGTACCTGCTGCTGGTGACTTCACTTTAATCCATTGTCACCATCTCCGCTGCTCAAATGCTGGCAAAATCTACGATACTGCTGGCCTGTAGCGATTGCTGTTTCATGACCATTTTTCAGTGGATATAGTTGCTAGTTCCATCCTACATTTTTAGAAATCATTTTAGCATTACTGAGAGAGTGATTCCACCTCTTAAAAATGACGAAGGGCTGTCTAGCCATCATTAGGTTTAAAAACATCACTGCTAAATGACCAGTCGTGATTCTGGGAGGAGATTGTACCTTCCCAGGGTGCAGTGATATATAAAACTGGAAGAGAGCAAAGTTCATAATTATTTTAGTAATTCTGTTAGTGAGCTTCATCTGCCTGCAAAGGTGTCTTCTGCTGTTAATCATTGGGTCGTTAACAGTACTTCTTGGTATGCAGTCTGCCTGAGCAAAATATGTCAGTGCATCTTTACCTCTAAACTCAGCAGAACTCCACGACTTGCTGACATTTAGTGAGGAGACATAGTATTTTGAAGAGCAGGTAGAAAGTGTGTAAAAGTGATTGTGGATGTAGGAGTACTGGGTCTCTTGTGGTGAACATAATCCTTTTAATACTCAGCTCTTCTGCAGCCATGAGATTCATTCATTTAATCTGAAGCATCTTGAGGGAAATGAATGCAGGCAAGTTCAGATCAATTATCACACCAAAAAAAGAAAAAGCTTGCGTTTCTCTGGGCAATCTGTGTGCACTGTAATGTCAAGCTGTGCGTGAGAATATGTTACCACAAAGGAAGGTAGTATGTTCTAATTAGCAGTCACAAAAATGAAATACCAAGGTGTTATTTCAGTGACTAAGAGCCAGACATGTACAGATTGTGATACACGGATGTTACGTAGATGCACTGTACTCTGAGAGATGCTTTTTCACAGGAGGATATTGCATACTATTAGGCATTCATCACATGCGATTGTACTCCTTTTTTTGTAGGGTTCATATAAATTAAGCTTGAAAGGGCTTTAAATGCAGCGCTATTTCTGTAGGTGTTTATCACAAGTACAGTTGGATGGGAACTTTCCAAGAATGCTTTTTTCCCCCCTAGGAGAGGGAGTTTGTTGGAAAATGTCAGTTATGTCAAAATCAAAATGTTTGAGGAAACCTGGCTGTTTGACAACCCATTGCTGACATATTCGTGAGTTTCTAATAGAGAGCTGTCTGGTTTCTTGCTGCCTTGTTGATGCTGGGGAGCTGAAGGACTCACAGTTCAAGCGCAGGCTCTGCGTGTGGGCTGCTGAGAGGTTTGGGACCTCAGGCCTTACGGGCTCTCTGATATGGGGTCTAGAAATGGGAAGCTTTGGGCCCCTCAGCTTCAGTGTGTGATGGCTTACTCTAGTCTCCTTGGCAGAGAGCCTCCAAGGCCCCTGTTCAAGGTTTTGTCCTTCTCCTCTATGTAGGCTCCCACTGATGACTTTCAAGGACTTCTTGTGAAGTCCCTCAGAGTAAGAAAACATGCAGAAAATCCTCCAGAGCTGGGAGCAATCAACTGTTCTGTTTCATTCAGAAAAAAAACCCAAACTGTTTTGGCTTCTCTAGTCTTTTTTTTCCTTCTTCTTCCACAATGTCCTCAGTTCTGGATATTTCTAAATTTCTTCTTGTTGTTCGAATTCATAACAAAGCCTTTCGCAAAATATCAAAATTTCCCATAGGAAAGAAATCCTGAGTTTTTCCAGTCTGTGTACAATGCCTTTGGGTTTGGTCCCTATGGGGATGGTGCTTGCAAAGGAGATAATAAGGCTTCAGCAGGACACTAACTGGGCCTTTGCTTTTTAAGAACCATTTCTGGAGTCACTGGTGAAATGAATTAGAAACATCAGTGTCCCTGCTTTTACTTAACTCTCTCACAGAGCACACTGAAGCGGTGGTCATTATAACTGCATCCTGTTACTGTTTCATATGTATTTCTTGATGCATGTGCTAGCCTCATTTGACTTCATTATTCCATCATAGGATGTCTCATATTTCTCTTGATTTTTTTTTTTTATTAAACTATTTCTAGAATTAGAGTTCATGGAAAAAAAATTAGAACGCAGAACATACTAAATCCTTTCATCGCATTAGACCTTGTCTAGCTGATTTCCCATTGTCTGCCAGGTCTAGTACTTAATGATTTTAAATATTGTTCTGGGCTGAGCTGACAACAAACCTTTTAGCGAAGGCTATTACATATAAGGTACTGGGTAGTATCTCTTCTACAATGAAACTGAGCGGTTGTCTGCTCTGTCTCTGCACAAGGTACTTGCTCTCTGTTTTGCCTGGTCTGCACGGATCTGGACTGTTATTTATGCTGGATTCACAGCATTCTTTGTCACAGGAATGGCTGCTAAATGAAGCTGATGTTTGGGAAGGAGGAGCAAAAAGGAAACTGCCCAGTCCGCTTTAATTACTTACTGCCTCACTACGTTTTAAAATTTTAAAACCAAACAGATATCTCAACATTTATTATGGATACCAACAATATCAGTTTTCCAAACTACATATACTTTGTGCAACAGATTATGCTGATATTTTGAATTATTACTGCCCTGCTTTTACTTGGCCAGTAATCTTAAGAGGTAAGTAATAGATAAAACATAGGTTGTATTCATGAAGGAGAACTGTAATGGCAATTGATAATATTGTGTATGAGGTGTCTGAAATTACTAATTATTACAATTCATCCGCTTTGAAGTCTTATCTGTTAACCTTGTTTTAAGGCCTGCTAATCCATGTGATCCAGAAATAAAGACAGAGGCACAGAACTAAAATTCGTTCATCAAACATTCATTTAGCCTCTAGTTGAAGTTCATAGTGCTGAAAAAGAAGGTCCTCCTTACGTAAAGGTTTTTGAGTTGAATACTGTGGAAGCATCTTTCTGATTTAGACCTCCGCAAAAATGAATGAACCTGTTCAGTCAAACCCATTGGGCTCCTACCCCTATTTAGGGATCACAGCAAAACGTGGGTTTGCACAGGGACAGTCCTAGTGTGGCATCCCATCAGCAGTGCTGGCTATCACAGGGAGGTCTTGGAGGGGAGTTTCTCACTAGTGGACAAATTCTTGACATGAGCAAGAAGAAACAACTACCCTGATTCCTGCTGGGTACAATGAAGAGCATAACTAGAAATAGGTTTGGTTGGTTCGAGCTATTACCAGAGGCAGGAGGAGATGGCACTGAGGAATGTCAGCTTTCAAATAAGCTGGAGCTATCTAGTACATCAGAGCCAGCCAACATGTTTATTAACCTTCTGATAGGTTTGGCGCACACATGCACACAAAAAACGGTGTAGGATCCGTGCTCAGCAAAGAGAAAAACACGAAAATAGATGCTGGTAAGCTCTACTAATAGGTTTAAACTATCAGTGTCGGACATACTCAATTGAGTGTAACAGGCTTCAAAATGCGAATGTCCTGGAAGTCAGGTAGGAAGCACAGTTCATTTCTGACAGGCTTGCAAAATCCTTCTGCCCTGGAAAAAACGAGAGGCTGCCAGCACAGTATTTTCCTGGGAGACTTCTCTTGGTGCCATCCGCTTATCCGGAGGCTAAACTTTCATCTAAATGGAACAACTAACTTTTCAGCCCATGCAAAGAAACCCTTCTGAGCATGAATCTTGGCAACTGCTCAACAGCATACAAATAAGTTTCTAAATTTGCCTCAGTTCAGCAGCGAAATGAGTAGAAAGGTTTCAGTAGCCACTTGTGCAGGTTTATTTTGAAGAAGCACTCTACAGAGGCAACCATAGCATGGGCTATTTTTTTCCTTGGAAACACACATGGGGTTTGTACTGCACCCTGAGCAGCAGCTGGACCGGGAAGGCTTGGTGTTGCCAGCCCTGTCCCTTTCCAGGCTTCTCCTCTGGACTTTAAAGGGAAGTATCTCTCCAGGAACAGGCCAAATGACCCTGTGGTTTTGCTGTGCTGAGTAAGCAGGCTTAAGAAGCATGGAGTATCTGCTGATTGAATGCAGGCTCCGGAATGGATGTAGAAAAACTGACAAGTTTGGGAGCACAGTGCTCTGACAGAAGGCGTGCTCTTCAGATCGAGAATGGTTAGAGGCTGTGCACAGGTGGATGTGTGACCCCCACCTCTCCCAGAGAGAACTGGAGAATCATTTCTAATTACTGTGAATAAATCTCCATTCCAAATGTTGTAATGATTCATTGGGCACATGGAGCTGAGAGAATACTCTGGCATTAGTGAAATGTCATATGTAGGCAAAAAAGCCTATCCTGTGTCAGGAGCAGGAAAGAAGTAAAATAAGAAAAATACTGCAATTGTTAAAAAGAAATTGTGTGATCACATGATGCAACGCCTGTTTGGAACTGTTTTGGAACTGTCTGGATTCCTCCCTTTATACTTTCCTCTTCTTGGTTTGCAAATTTTGCTGATAAAGAGAAACATGGATTGCTCTCTTTAAGTCCTTAAAAACACAAACATTTCTTCCAGGTGGCTTTTTACTTCTTTCTTCACAGCATGACTATCAGTCATGGCACGTTTTCTACGTAACTGGGTGTCCACAACCCTCTTCTGTTCACAATTACTTGCTGTGCTAAGGCACCAGCCTTTCCTTTATGCTCTTGCTAACCATTCTGCCCAACAGTTGGAGGATTATAATAATTTATCATTTTTAAACCCGGTAGGGGTGTGCTTGACTTCTAGTTGTTCACAACGTGCATCAGAGGGGGATGAAATGGAACATCAGCGGTGCAGTCTTTCCTCTACTCTGCGAACCCTGTGAAGCATTGGGAACAATGGGAATGAGCTCTTGCCAGGTGTGGATTGTTTAACTAGAACAAGGGCATTATTTCATGGAACAAAATATCTTAATATACAAGGTACTTCATTTTCTTCTGTCTCAAAACCAGCAAGTGGGTGTTTGCCCTGTGGTTATTTCTCTTTGTCTTTTGTGTTTGTTGTGGGGGCTTAACAAATGATTCAGCACTGTGTGCAAGAGAATGAAGATTTTTAATAAGCACACTTCCTAAGGCTGTGTCCTTTGTTAGCATCTCGGGATTCAGCGTGAGATTAGATAGATTTCCTAGGTGCTCTCTGTATGGCCCTGCCCCTCTTCTGGGCTTGGCAGTGGTGCCGAGGGCGAGCTGCCCTCCTGCAGACCTTGCCGCTGGGCTCAGCTCACTCGCCACCACCCCAGGGGCCCAATCTCATCAGCCTTTGAGCTGCTGTACTGCACGGCACTAGGTCTTGAAAGTCCTCCCGTCCAGCCAAGTGATTTGGTTGGAAAATAATCTATAAAGTGATCATAATCTTTTGCACAATTTCCCTCTGAGGTGTGCCATCCCTGTAAGTTCACAGGGTAATTTAACGATAGCACGTATTAAAGAAGCTGATAATGTATGCTATAAAACCTGATATAGAAACACAGTATACTGGAACAATGGTTATTAGCAGATTGGTTCACACTTTTTGAAATGTTTGTTAGGGAGAGGCTGAAAAAATTATAATAATTTACAAATAGCTGAAAAATGTTTTTCCATGTTCAGGTCTTCAGCACTCTGTTTATAATAAACTGTACAAAAGTAGTACAGGTTTTCAGTCTGCAGCTGCTCCTGTCATAAGCTTGCTGAGTCATGGTTTTCTGTTATTACTGATATAATATAATCTATAATTGGTGTTTCACAGTGAGGAACTTACTAGCAAGGATAGGCTTTCTTTTCACCTTCCCTTGCCAGCAGGTTGCTCCAGATGTACTCTGTAAGGGAAGTGGACAGGTATGGCGGCACCAGCATAGCACTTTATTTTCTTCCCATTTATCCTCTGGTATCAATCTCTGGTTCTTTAGAGGCAGCGATCCGCACACGAAATTTGTCTTACACAGTGTAGGGAAAACAGCACAGTATTGAAGAGATGATGACGGTGATACTGTGGTATCAGAGCAAAGACACAAAGAACTTCCTTGCAGGAAATCCTCTGCACTGTTATGATAATTGACACACAATACTTAGTTTCTAGCAAGCTTACTGGATTGTTAAGTGGGCTGAATGTGAGATGACAGTAGATTATGCTGAAGGGGGGAGTAAAGGTTCAGGAGATTTACAGATGGACTCATCTTGTTTAATATTTTTATTAATGGCATGGGTAGGTGGGAGTACACATATAAAATTGATCCAAAATTTAGAAAATCAAAATATATGGGGAAAACCAGGAACGCTAAGGACCAAACTAACAAAGTGAGCAGAAATTCCGCAGGGCACAGGGCAAGTCTGTGCTGGTAGGCACTAATAATTGTTTCTTATATACTGTTGGAGCTCTACATTTGAAAAAGGAGAAGCAAGGCATAAATACATTCATTCATCGGAAGATGACTGTTACTGTAAGTGAGATGAATGTGAACCTAAAATGTCAGGCAATATTTTTCCACTGGAGATAGGGCTGTGCACAAGGTCCTGAGCTAACTTCACCTTAAACAGTGTGAATAATTCTAGTCGTTTGTGTTCAGAGAGGATTAAGTCAGAGAGGATTAAGTCATACTGGAAAAGGTACAGAAAAGGGCTACTAGGACACTAGGGGAGTGGAAAAGCTGTCTTATAGGTGGAGATTAAGCAGACTTAGCTGGTTTACTCTGGCAAAATAATTATTCTCTGAGTGTACACTGTGCGGTAACATCAGAGGCTGGGTGCAAAACCAGTTCCATAAAAACAAATAAGCAGGATCTGACAACTGATGTCTAGAACCTAGAAGAAAAATTTGGTAGTAGTAGTGTAGACATAGTCATACTAAAACCTGTAAATGAGAGAAAACTGGATCAGTTTGTGAGAAGATTTTGTAATGGGGTCAGATGCTGTAGCCCATTTTTCCAATCTTGATATTATTAAAGGCCAAGGGAAGCTCATGGGGTTTATTTTTAAATGATTTGAAACTACTCAGTTGTCAGGTAGTCCTGTAAGCCCTTAAGTTCATGGGAAGTCTTTGAAATAAAGTTCTGCGCTTTGGAGTGAAGTCAGAATTGCTTTTAATCAGATTGCTTTTGCCTGTCACCAAAGACCTGCATGCTCAGATCTTAATCTAAAATTCTGTTGTGCTGGGATTAATAGTCAGATCATCTTCTAAAGTCAATTGGTATAATTCCTCTGATTGCAGTGGAGTTATGCTGATTTTCAACAGCCCAGTCATTTAAAGTAATGGAAATCAATGAATTTTAAATTAAGTCGAAGAAAAGAATATAGCTGGGGTTCCCTGTGCTATTTGGAGGATTGTAGTAAAGAGTACAAAGGTTGTGTTTTTTTTAAAAAAAAGTACCTATCAACCTGTCATCATAGAACTTTACGATATATAGAGACCACTTGAAAACCTTTAGAAGTCTGGGATTTTAAATTGTCTTACTTGTTCTAGGAGACTGTTGGCAAGAATCACAGCATCACAAAAGTCTAGAAAAGAAAGCAATAAACGTGGGGAAGGGACAGACCACATAGATCACCTCTAACTTCTTACCTGCAATTATGCGTATCTTGTGTTCGTGGGGAAAAAACATGTTTTAGAAAAAAGTAATCTTTAGTATGATAGTCCATAATGCAGACTTTTCAAATCTAAGATCTTCAGATTTGAAGATCATCATAGATTTGAAAAGAACTTTCAAATCTTCAGAAAATATTCTAGAAAAACCCAGGAGATTCTAGTCTGAACTAAAGTGTCCAGGTTTAACACAAAAACAGGATCATACAAAGTCATAGAATCATGGAGGTTGGAAGGGACCTCTATAGAGTAGGTTGTTCAGAACAATGTCTGGTTGAGTCTTCAATATTTTAGAGGATGGAGACTCCATAACATCTCTGAGCAACTTGTTCCAGGATTTGAGCATCCTCACAGTAAAGAAGTGTTTGGGTATTTTTCTCATGTTTCATATATTTGGTTTGTGTCCATTGCTTCTTGTCCTTTCACAGGGCACCACCGAGAAGCTTCTGGCTCATCTTCTTTATACTCTTCCATCAGGTATTTATACACACAGATAAAATTCCCCTGAGCTCCCTCTTCTCCAGGCTGAACAGTCCCAGTTCTCCCAGCCTCTCCTCACATGAGAGATGTTCCAGTCCTTTAATCATCGTCGTGGCCCTTCCCTGGACTTGCTCCTTCCCAGGGACTGAGGTGAGGCTGTCTGGCCTGTAGATCCCTGGACACTCTTCCTTACCCTTCTTGAAGGTAAGAGGAAGATTTGCTTTCTTCCACTCCTCAGAAAATTCTCCTGATCACTATGATCTTCCAAAGATAATTGAGAGTGGCCTTGCAATGACATTGGCCACCTCCCTCAGTGCTTGAGAGTGCATTCCATCAGGTCCAATAGACTTGTATATGTCCTGTTTGTTTAAATATTTCCTAGCCAGCTTCCCCACTACCGAGCATAAGTCTCCATTTCAACAGTAAAAAAAAAAAAAAGAAAAGCATCAAGTAGGCTGTTGTCCTTGCAGTGAGTTGACCTCACAGCAGTCTTTTTCCATAACTGTACTGCTGAATGCTTGTTGGTGTGTGTTACACAGCAGTAGGCAGGAAGCCATAGTGCCCTTGCACAAGGAAATTTGCCAATACAAACAAGAATCTTACGTTTCTTAGTGTCCATATATTCAACAGTATTCTTCCATGGGTAACTCCACAGCAAGACATTAGCTATGTTTGAAAAATCAAAAAGGAACTTATCAGTTGAGATGTAAATTTGATGAATAAGGGAATGGAACAACATGAAAACAAAACACTAAATGGATTATTTTCTCATATGCTCTTTTATCATTTTAAATATGTCTATCTGTAGTCAACATGCTGTCTGTCACAAGCTCCAACTAAACTTTCCTTCAATCAACCATGCGTGTTTTTCCTTCAGGACAGTCTTTCAATGCTGCTTTATATTTTCTAATAGCTTTCATTGTTTTAATCTCTGTTATACCTGGAGGTGAAATCCAGTACTCTTAAAGACTGCCTGTTGTAGGCAACCCTTCGAGAATGCTAGCTTCAGCCTCGCATCTTGCCAGACTTTGACCTGACATGGCTTTTTTTGCTCTGCAACTTCTGCTTCTTTCTAAATCGCATCTCAGTGCTGATGTCTCTGCATGCCTGCTCTGTTTTTCCATTGTTTGATTCAGCATATGTATTTTCTTGGGATCAATATTTGAAACAATCCTGTCAGACTGCTGACTTACATAACTTGTAGCGGCAGTGGATGGTCAGCAAGAGTCTCTGAAAAGGAAAATAAATAAATTAACTTTTATAGGTTTGGGAGAGTGATTCTTGGTATGACTCACCACTTGTTTTAACCATGAATTCTGACTCACTATGTAGTGTAGCAGGGAAAAGTAACAACAGAAACAGCAAAAAATCTCTAGCAGTCATACCTAAGGCCCTATATGGTGATTCACGGCATCTGGAGTTTACCCATCCCACAGAGTGACCAACAGATGATTATTTTTGGAAGCCCTAGGCCCAGTAGGTCAGTATCTGCTAGTTGTTTTCTCCCCTGGCTTTTATGGATAGGGGTTTCAGTATGGCCGGGCTGCTCTAGGCTCTGAACCTGAGAGTGGTCAAGACATCTTTGGTGATGCCTTTTGAGTGGACGTGGGGATACCCGCTATAGCAAGTGAGATTATTTTGGAACTGCTGTATAAAACCCAGGACTGCTGAAGCACAAGGCTGTCCTTTAGCTTCCGCCACACACTTTTGTCCTCTCAGGCCATCAGTCAGTCTTTGTCCCATGGGCAAACCAAAATGAACAGTGCAACCCAGTTCACTAATAATAATAGGGAATAAAGGGGAGAAAAGAAGGACGAAAATGCTCTACCTCCAGTTTAGGTGTTAGTGCCCTTCTGTTAGGTATGGGAATGCATATGTGGCAAGAATTATCTTGGAGAAAATTATGTACAATTCGTTGTGTCAATGTGTCTCAGCAACCTACAAAGGTCATACATATGATTATTTTAACTTCAATGAGAAAAATCTCTCTCTGGCTGTCCAAATCAGTTCCTGACTGTAAGGCTTCATATCCTGATGTTTTCATCTCATCTAGATGCTGTTTTACTATTTTTCTTCTTTGGTATCTTAGTTGTTGTGCAAGCTCTTTACCTACTTTAATCTTGCAGTAATCTTTCCGTGTTACCCAGTTTCAGAAGAGCTGAGCAGACACCACTGCCCTGACTTCTTTTGCATGAGTGGCCACTCTGTACCGCTGCTCTTGGCACCACTGGAGCATTTCACAGCATGCCTTCAGATACTGTTCAGACCTCTCCTGTGATCAGCAGTCTCCTTTTGTGTTCCTTTCTCTTGTACCTTCTGGTTTGTAGCTCACTGCTGTACCAGTATAAGCCAGCGGGATAACTTTAGGTTTCTGCTACTCTCATGGAAATAAATGGATACAAATTAATTGCCACTGACATTTTTCCCCAGAGTCTATAGTCTCTAGTTTTACTGTATAGGATGTATTCATTACCTTGATTTTTCTTTCATGCAGTATTTCAATAGACTCTTGGTCTACATCATTCTAGAGGTAATACAGCTGACTTGTACTAACTAAACAATCACTGATTTTGAGGAGATGTTTCCAATACTTTAATAACCGGTTTGTCAGCCGAGTTCATTGTAATGTGATGCTGCAAGCAAATACTAAGCAGCTTGGTGGTTTGACCACAGCAACAATTAGCTCTGAAGTGACTTTCTGCTATAGACGGTCACTTCATTAAGTATTTATGAAACTGAAATGTTGCTGTTAATACAACACAACTGTAGCTTCTCGGGGAAAGATTGATGTGTGAGTGCTTTGCTTCCTATATGATTTAATGCATTCACTGCCTGGTAATGTCTCTGACATAAAGAATAAAGCAAGGAAAAAATAAGAAATTATAGAAGCAGCAGCTTTGAGCTCCGTGATGCCTCTTAGGAGAAGAACAAGCACTAATTGCCACTCCAGTATTTCAACCTACGCCCAGTGAGATGCGATCCCATGAGCTAATAGTGCCTGCTGCTTTGGCAGCCAGATATGTACTGGTTCTGTGAACCCAGATGCAGCCTGGGCTTGTGTTCTTGTGCAAGGGAGGCCATGCAGCGGCCACCAGCCAGCATCCTGCATTCATAAAACCATGCATCTCACAGTACAGCCTGATCCTGGAAGTCACAGATACCATTTAATGGGCAAGGCCCAGAATTCCCATTAGAATTCAAATAGTTACGTACCGCTGGCAAAGGCAGAAGAATGCATGTAACAAATCAAATTACCTTTGGATTAATAGTGAGATGTTGGGGTCACTTCATGCCTAGTATTTAGTGTTTAAAAAGCGTTTTGTTCATATGAACATAGGCAATAGAAGGGACCTAAAGACTCGGGCTATCAGCAGACCCCACATTATGATGAGGTGTGGCAGTGGAGGGAGTGAGGACAGCCAAGGGACATAAGCCACAACTGATAGTTTTAAGTAGAGACCAGCGGAGAAAGAGAAATGGAGTCATGGAGTGAGTGGTTCACAAAGACCTGGGCAACTGGGACCTTCCCTAGTGGAAGAAGTTCCCTGTTTCCCTGGACTAATTAAAAGCGCTGCTACCTAACCCAGAGGAAGAGAGAATGTATTTTTCTTCAAAGGCTGAGTTTCTCTGTGTCAATTTTTTGAATAGAGTCTGGCTGAGAGCTCGCGGTGGCTGTGGCAGTCAGTGCTTAGGCTATCAGGAAGCAAGACTAGCTTATACAAAACCACAATGGCATGAGCTAGTTTTAACTAAAATGAGCTCAAACAAAGCAATATTATACTCCGACAGCTTCCACCTTCCTGTTGCTTCTACAAAGGAAATACCATATGAATCTGTACACGTATGATCAGCAGGCGTACTGGGCCTCGATCAGGTAGGGATGCCTGTGCTGGACTTTGTGCACTCAATAGGCCTTTTGACTTAAATGTGAATACTGCACAACTACACACTTGCCTAGTTGGGGAGCTGGCTGACTTTAACTTTGCTGTCAGTGTAATCTGTAGGAGTGTTTGCCTTTCACCTGAATGGGAGAAGAGTCAGGCATCACTTTAGTCTTCTTACCCAATGGCAGTGTAGCCACACAGCCAGGAGGAAACAAGAAAAAAAACTAAACTGACAACCCAACTGGTTAGAGCAGTGAAACGCCAGGTGGGTAGGTTTATGAAGTTTATAGAGCCAAACATGCACTAGCAAGAAGTGCTTCACAGGGCAGAATGTCAGAGTTTAGTGAGGATCCTTTTGGTCATCTGATTTAGTTACAAATATTTCCTTAAGGAAAAAAGCAGTACCCAAGAAAGAAGAAAATTTGATTGAATATTAGTACATTTTTTGGTACTCAAACAATATGGTTTGATAAATATTTCCAACATTCCTTGAAACACCAAAGCTATAAAAAGTACTGAATGCAAAGCAGAGGTCTTTAAAGTCATTAAAAATTCTTCCTTCCAAAAATAAACAAGTAAATGAAATGAGAATTCAACCTGTATTGCATTTTCTCCTTTTAGCTTTAGGTAAATACAGCCAGAAGTTCAGTTCTCTATTTATTTGCAAACACTGCATAATAAACATACTGCTGTTAAGAATAATAATGTGATGCTAATGATTCTGAAAGGCAAGAAGTGAATAAAAGAACCGTCTGAAGGAAAGGGATAGGTAATTAGGCAAAGCAGGGAGATGAAAAGGTAGATAAGTACCCAAGAAAATTACACACTAAAGATGATTAAGAATAAAGGAATAGAAACTGTACGTTATATACTAGAGCAGACAATACATAAAGTGCTGACAAGGATATGCCATGAAAGGTGAACCTAAACAGCACGTGTTAAGTATTTGAAATGTAGCTATCCCCCCGTTCATCTGATCAGACAATCCACTGTTTTCAGAATAACTGGGGTGAGACTTTGCATTATAATGAAGAACATTGACCACAAATAAAAACAGAGCAAGCATGAAAGTTTTGATTTCCGTATCCGCCCTTTGCTGTCCTGACAAGTCTCCAGCTCTCACAGCTCCTCCCTCCCACCTACCGTTTGGATTACAGTCTCACAGGAGATCCACTATCTGCTGTTCGCTGATGCTCAGCCATGGTTTTTCACTCGTGGCCCATTTCCTGCAATGCAGTTGGCCAAGAAGGTTTCCATCTCCTCTTGGATGGACTCCCAGTAAATGGAAATTTAAGGGATGCCACCTGGATCAACACATCTAGGCTAAAAATACAAGGCTTTTGCATATGTGTGGTTCTCATGCTGACAATTGCAAGACATTAACAGTCCCAATGGATCAGCACAGGGGAAGGAAGGTTCCTAACAGGCACTGACCAGTAGATTACATAAATCAATCATTATTTTAAGTGAATGTTTGCTTCCATTTCCCTCTGTACCACTTTTTCCATTGCCTTTGATGGAATGACCTTATTGCTGTTTCCCAGGCCTATAACTGGAAGAATACAGACAAATATAGGTATTATAGAGATGTTAACAGAAAAAAATGATGCTGATATTATATGTGGGAAAAAGAGTGCACAGAGTACTCAAACCTTTTAAAAAAAGCTATTAATTCATTTTATTAGTAACCGTAAAATAAAATATTCTAAAAGTTTAATTTTAATGCTTTTTTGTGGTCAGCAATAAAAATTGGATTACTTTCCATTTGCAAGTAGTGAGACTGGGACACTACAGTTTGTGATACTGTGTCTGCTAACTGAGAGCAAGCTCCCTTCATTGTAATCAGTTGCTACAGAGATGTTGCTGAGGACCAACAGTTTTAGTATTGCCAGTGAATGCCTCTGATTGAAGGAAGTCTTAATCAGAAGTTTCATCTTGAAAGAAACAGTAAAATTGCAGAAGTGCAGCTTTTCCCTGGGAAAAGCTCTGGCTCAGCTGCCTGGAGCAGTGACGGGAAACTCTGACTCCTTTGGTGTATTGCTGTTGTGTGCAGTTACAGGGATTGCCAGAATTTTGTCCCGAGGAAGGAGTGTCTGTGCAAGTAGAGCAGTATCCAGATGTTATCAGATAGAGGTGTAGAAACCAAACAAAATATGAAGTAGAGCCATATAGTGGCACTGTTTCATGTGAAAAAAGTCTCTTTTTTGCTACTGCTAATGGCAGTGGTCTGTCTTTTCTCAAACTTGATTCTTCTGATCGTTCTTCGCTGGCTATCAGTCTGCTATACATGTCTTCCAATTTTCTGGCAGTAAAATGATTCTGACCAGCCACCTTTTTATATAATAATCACCTTTGAGTATCCTGAACACCCTGACAGGGATCAATTAAATAACTGTAAGCACTCAAATGAAGGGGTACCTGTGAAGTATCAAACAAAACATCAAAAGATTAGGGCTTGTGAAAGTCATTAGTTGCTTTGGAAGGTGCATGATGCAGTGCATTGGTTTCCCGCCTGTGATGTGGTTAAGGGCACTGCGACATTTATTTAACATTTGTAGAGGGTAAAGTGGTAAATATTTTTAAACTGTACTTTTCTTTTCACAACTGAATGAGTACTTCCCCTCTGACAGTGCAAACTTGACTTTTGTCTAAGATTAATGGCAAGGATACTTTGCGTGTTTTAATATTACTACATTTTAGCTCAACCAACCAACCGGTATTATTATTACTTTAACATTTCTAACCAAACATCACCTGTACTCCTTAAGCATGTCATGGTAATGAAAATTTAGTTGATTTAGTGATTAACTGAATTGATTTAATTATCTTGGGTAAATAATATTATATGGTAAGGTAAGGTAATTTATTTCTTTTTAATCTCTTAGAACCCTATATGCTGCAATCAGATTCTTTAAATATTTACTGAAGCGCTTAGATGTAATAAATCTGATGATAGAATTGTTCTTGAGTGACATGATGCTAGTGCCAGCATAAGTTCCTTCTCCGAGCATTTATAGAAAAGATGGGGAGAATGTTCCTGCTACGCTATAGATGCAGGGAAGATGATTTCTGAGGCATTCCCAGGCTCTCATTCATACTCACAGTAATTCATGGGCTGAAGTTGCCTTTGTAGTTGACCGGCCAGGGAAGCAGTCCCTGCTGCAGCTGGCCTCCGATCTCACCAGGGTTCTCACAGCTCCCCTTGGGCAGAGAGAAAAGTGGGAGCAGGAGGAGCTGGCTCGGGCGAGGGAAAAGTGGTTGGTGATGCAACGGTGGTAGTGGGAGGAGGTCAAAGGCTGCAGTGGGACAAAGTATGATGAGGATTTCCTTTGGGAGAGTCATGTTTGAAGTTGGAACAGCAGCTTTGCTTCGTTTCTGGCTCTGCTGCTCCACCGACTGTCCTGACTTCTGCAAACATGACAGAACAGCATATGTCTCCAACCAGCTACTATATATTTGAGTCTTATTGCATCTTGCTGCATTTTATTCCTGTTAACATTTATAAAGAAAATGAAATATTTACTGCTTTAATACATGCAGGCCTTAGGAGTCTCATAAAAATTCTCTATTGATTCAGTTCTTTACTAAACTATTATATAAAACCGCTATAAAGATCCATAAAGTTTCTAATTACAGGGAAGCTTGTATAAGTCTGTGTCTGCCTTTTATAGCATTGTGAATATAGCCATTGGAAACTGCATAGGCATTTTCTTAGGCAGAGCTGTGCATTTCTCGGACGTGTCCTGAGGTAGACAGTGTATTACAGCTGGCTTCAGTTACAGCTTAAGCCCCTATTTTGAGTAAAACTATGGTGGATACTGTACAAGACCTGAACACGCAGAGTGAGCTGCTGAAGGTTGTAGCAGCTGCTGGGTGATGAGCTGTTCTAAAACTCAGACCATTTCAAGTAGGTACTTGTGTGAGCATCAAGCCTGTTTAAAATGCCTGTCCAACTTTGTGGGTGGAATATTTGAAAATTTGACTCTACATCCACAGATAGTTCATAGAACAGTTTCAGAGTTACTAGGTGATATTCATATTTTGTAAGGACGCTATTCTCAGAAGTAGCAAAACTTGTATGAATGTATTTAATGTCTCAGGTCAGCAGCAAGTTTCCAAATATGCAGACATTTGAAGTGTCCCTTTTCTCAAAAAATGGGTAAACACATTAAAAACATTTACATGCCTTGCAGTCTCCATAATGATGAATTACATGCTACCCTTTTTCCTTTCTTTCTTTTTTTAATGCTGAGATGTCTATATTCTTCCTACTGGAAAAAGAATAAATCTGATCTACTGTCTACCGTAAGTATTGAGTAACAGGTTAACCTAACTGAACGGAGAATACTAACACTAATAGCAACCCGAGTACATGCTTGTCTAAATTAAATATATCACCAAATACGTATTTCATCATCTTCATAGAAATTATAAATACTAGAAAAAAGGCAGAAAATTATGATAAAAATTCTTATAATGGAAAGTAGGACTGGAGAGGAGATCCATTAATATCAAGACATAATATTCTGCCAGGGACTAACAGTATTTAGAAGAAACCCCAAAGGCAATAGTTACATCACTGAACTCCGGATGTTTTCATGGTTTGCCAAATGCAGGAAAAACCCCAAACTGGTGAATGTCAGCAGGATGTGGGACATCCTTAACCACTAAGTACTGATACGAACAACACTTAACAGTGCACTAATATTATCCTTACAAGACAATCTTTTAAGCTGTTTATAATCTGTGCCATCAGACTGACAACTGACATGGTGAGCATTGGACACCACCTTCTTGCATTTGCAAAATGTATTCTGTAATTTGTACTCCTGATATTCAGGATTCATCAGCAGGTGAGATCTAAGAGTGGTCAGCCTGTTCAGTAATGATGTCCACACAAATTGTACCACACTTGGATGTCAGGGCTGGTTGAACGTCCTGCTGCTATAGATAATTCATTTTCAGGCCTGAGCTCTGAGAAATGTGCAACACATGATAGAAGAAGTTAAAAAATACTCTGTAGTCTGTTTCTCCTGAGGCAAAAGGGAGAATGTATATTAAGCAGTCATTCCCAGCAACTAAGCTGTGACAGCTATAAGCCTCTGTGCATTGCTTACAGCTTAGCACTATAATGATGGCTTATTGATATTTATATCACATTTTAAAGCATCAAGGTTCTTCACATTATTTACAGTATCTATACCTCTACAGCTCCATCCAATCACTTTCAGATATAACTGGATGCACTGTGGAAACAAAACCTGGTTTCACATAAGCATGCAGGGAAATTAGACTTGTAGTTGCCTATTTTGGGGGGCTAACAGTCAATTCACACTGGCAGATCTTTATAGCTGCCATATATGCTATCATTCTTGGATGTGGCTTATTTTCAATTTCTTCAGAGCCAAGCCAGGCAGATTTGGGGCAAGTGTAACCTGTATTCAGGTTTTGAAAACATTTGCCAGAAGCAGAAGACAGAACAACCTTCTACATGCAAAGTCCTGGGAAGACGTGAGCTTGGTTGGCCGGGGTGGGAAGTTAGAACATGGCAGTGAATGCTGGCGGGAAGTCGGAGCTCAGATGAGGGACAGCAGGGGCCACAAAAATCAATAGTCATGTCCGCATAAATAGAATGTCTGGGACCCCAGCAGGGCTTGTGGCTCTGAGGTAGGGAGTGGGGAGTCCGTGGCTGGGTATAGGTGGAGCCATAAAAAGTGAAGAAATTGAAGTGAAGGGGCATTGTGACGGGTGTGAAGCCAGACGGGAAGGTGTTTCGGAGAGAGGGGAGTAGGGGGGAGATGTGGGACAGACACAATGAGGGACTCAGGTGTGCAGGATATGGGAGGCTTTGGGGTAGACAGCTGAAAGTCTTCAGGAGTATTGCCAAAAAGGATGGAAATGGACTTGGGCTGAAGTCGATTTGGGACAAGAGCTCAAGGAACAAGTTCTGCACTGGGAGAGTGGAGGAGCTGCAGGGCTTGGGAGACGAGCTCCCAGTGCGAGAAGTTGAGTGCTGCAGGTTGTGAAACACTGAGGGACACGAGGGTTGTAGGTATCACAAACTCGCTCCATCTGGGCATCTTTAAGGGGGATGCTGGCTTGGGAGCAAGCACCGTTCTCCCTTCACCCATTCTCCATGGTGCCTTCCCTGCCTGATGCATGGTCAGAAACTGTGAACTCAAGCCCCAGAGTCTGCCTTTAGGTTAGAATTGTGCTATTTCAACATTCAGGCTTTTGTTTGACTTCAGGGGCTATTCTTATACATAGGCCCGTCAGGTTAATATGTAGTCCTCTACATCCACATTTCATTTTCTCTGAACAACAGAGAAAACTGAGTTAGTTCACCTTAGCCCTTGGCTGCCTAAAGTTTTCAGGTACAGTGTAAAATAACAGCATAAATAGAGCTTTAATTTTTTTAGAAATTGCAAGCTGAATTTACAAAGTAGTGATGGGAACTGGAAAGCTTTCTCTTACATCACTGGGAAGACATGTTTTTTTTAGTCCGGGAAGCATGTGTTTTGAATTGAGGAACACAAAAGAAAATGTTTAAAAAAATCTTTTTTAGACATAAAGAAAACACAAAGCAATTCTCTTTGTAACATACTGAATATAAAACACCTGACATGAAACATTGAATGGCAGCTAGAAGACGAGGTATGCAAAAAAACGAACTCATTTTCTCCTCCCCTTCCTGTCCCTTTAGACTGTTGAGTCAAAATCCAGATCCAGATCAGAGGTTAGATCAGAGAGGAACTTAAGTGCCTGACAGCCACTGAGCTGCTGAAACCCAAAATGAAGAGTAATCTGACTGGGTACCTAAGCTGTCTCTCAGCACTTTTGGATGCGCATTGTTTTGGCAAATTTTGGGGTAGGTAGGCACTTCTCTTGCATTTAATCCTTGCCAGGATTCACAGACTGAGAGTCTGTCTGCGTTTTCTCAAGGGATCTCGAGCCTCAGAGCAAATCTAGTTGTTTGGTCTTGACACCAAATACAGCTGACAAAAGAGATAAACTGTTTGTTCCCTCTTATCCAGCAATTTAGCAGTCAAGGCATTTGCTTAGGATGCAGAAGACCTAGATTCAGTTACTGCTTTTGTTGTGCCACATGAATTTGTAAGCTTGGGCTACCCTGGGCTGTGTGAGGACCCTCAAGTCCTTCCACTCAAGCTGTTCCACTTTGCCTGACATAATTAAATATTAATTGGGCCATAGTAAATGACTTTTTATAGCCTGGCAACTAGGCCACCCACCCAGGAGAAGAAAATCTCAGGTCCTAGCAATCATATTTTACAACTAGAAGCGTAAAGCTGTATTTAAGCATGTGGATGTTTGTTAGATTTTTTAAAACATTTAGATGTCTGTTTAAACTTCACTATTCTAAGCCCTTTTGAGGACCAGTCCACCTTATTTGGATGCCTAATGTAAAGATGTATGCATTGAGGCTTATGGCCCCATTTAAAAACAAAACAAAACAAAAAAACCCCAACAACCAAAAACCACCCTAGACCTTTCAGCTGACTTTGAAGAATCTGAGAACAAAGTTCAGCTCAGTCTGATGCTGCAGGAGATGATTCACTTTGGAGCTTTTTCAAGAAAATACAGTGAGTTGCTATAAATCACTGCCTCAGTTACCCAGTTTGAAACAAGAGGGTTGCTATTTCTGGAAGCCTTGTTGGGAGCACTTACATTTCCAGACAAATCTTTTCTTTCATAAACTTCAACAAATAAAAAAATTATAGTTTCTTATAAGATTCAAGCCTACATTTCCTGCTAGTATAAGTAACTGTCTGACAGATTAAGGTAGACTTCTCAAGGCGTACAAGCGTGCCAGGCAGTTGTAGAGCTTAACCCACAAGCCACAAAACACACAGAAACCCCTTGTCCTGGTGTAACACCACAGCTGTCTCTGGAGTTGTGTTTGGGAGGAGTTGGTATCGCATGTGAATGCCTTCTGTCTTGTCTTCTGAGCACACGTGACGAAGCAGCATGAGCCAGCACAGGTAGTTGCAATGTTCAGGTTTATTACGGTTAAACCACATGCCTGTTGAGCACATACTTTTGATTCCTTGCAAGTTGCCAGCACAAGCTTTAGCTTTACAGAGGCTAGGTTCTGCGGGCAGACACAGCGAGCGCTCCTGCAGTACTTCATACCCCTACTGTTTCAGTGTCGCATCAGGTGAGATGGCACCATCGCCTCTTTCAGTGACCCAGGAGCATGAAAGTGTTAGGAGGTGACTGGCCTGGTGCAGCTGGAGAGCAGGCAGCAGGAGAGAGACTGCCTCAGATGTAGGGACCTCCACCTTCGTAGCAGGAATAGGTGCTCTGGGCACGTACCGTGTAATTTGAATTCGGGATGTGAAAGAGGGACCAGCCCTGTACGGGGCTCCCAAACACCCTACTGTGGGACTGACCCGCCAACAGGGTTTTTTTCAGAGTTTAAATAATTGAACCAGCAATGTTGAATAATAAATGATTTTAAACATTTCATAAAATTTAGTTATTAAACATTAATTTTTTTAAACTTTCAATATCTTTTATCTCCAAAGCATTTATATTCACTGGCTGGCTCTAAAAGCACAATATCAATTATCTCTTCACTGAAAAATACTTTTAACTCAAATGAAATATATAAAACCATAACTCCTCTAGTTATTCTAAGATGCTTACGGCAGATGAAAGTATATAATATTTTTGTTTGTGAAATTAGATGCTACAATGTCTGCCTGTCTTTTTAAATTGAAAAACTGTGATCCCTGGAAGGGAAGGGATCTTGTTCTTCACTCTTAAAAATTAACTGGTGTTCATACACGATTTCTAGGCTTTTTCGAGCATTCTGTGAATGTATTCACTTCAGATTTCTCATTGTAAAAATCTGACAGTAAAAATAATGCTACATCCGAGTTATTCTTAGTATTTGTACAGACCAGAATCAAATGACATGTTAATTTTATGATTTCTCTCTTTAATAAAATGTACTGTATTTTAATAGAATTAGGGAAGGCCCTTGCAGATGGACTAAACTACATGTCCAGCTTTTTTTTTTTTTCTTTCATGCTACAGAGGTTCTTCATTAAAGATTCAAAACAAGACATACCTGAATAATTTACATTGACTTAATTCACTGGGCAGGATAGTTAAGGTAAAAAAGACCAGTCATTCAGGCAACAGAAAGAATATGTTCCAGAAAAAGAGCTTTATTAAAGCACTGTCTTTGAATAGCAGACTGTGTGTGTATGTATCTACATTTTAATGTTGGTTCATAGTTGTCTGTTCTCTGTAGGTGGTTTCCAGTTTTAAGATGAGAGATTGATAGTGGAATTATTTGCTGTTTAATAAACTCTGAAGCATTTCCACTCAAGTCAGTGGAAAAAGAGCCTTTGGCATTTTACATCCTTGCCTCATGTTAAAATGAAGGGTCACAGAGGAATGTACTCTTGACCCTGAAGGAGAGAAGCCTATGCATTTTCTCAGCGATTCTCACAGTGATTCATGGCAATGCAGGGTACTTACTACAATATGGTTTTCAGACAGTCATATAATAAAATATATAGCTCATAATCTTCAGCTCTGTAAACATAGGTCACTACCTTGTGGGAACTCCCATGATTTAAGTCTGTGTAAATACTGCTGTATATTGTAGATCTGACATAGCCCTTACTAGGACTTTTTCCAGAGGACAGTCCCCATCCACAGAGGTGAAAAACATAGAGTGAGATTATCCAAACAATTGCATCCAAATAGCGGAAGACAGTTTTGAAACCCAACGAGAAAGCTTACTGCATGGTTTGAGCTAACATGGACGTATGGGTGATAGTGTACATGCATGCATGCTCAGCCATTGACTTCTTCATAAATCTGGTCATCAAAATGCTGGCTGCTGCTGCAAAAAAAGCAGAGCACAATGCTGAAATCTGAAATTTTAAATTGAGACCTTAAAATTAAACTTCATGATGCCTAATTGCTTTCCAAGCTTAAAGGTATGGACATAAGACTGGAACCTTCTGTTTCTGCTGAAGTATTGTGATTTCCCACAAAGTGCACACTTTAATGTTTTAGCTCATGCTTCCAGATGCAATCCTGTCCACAAAGTATATTTGTCAAACTTAGTATTTGATATTCAATGTGAAACAGTGGCTAGCACAATCTCTTTAAAGCCAGTGAAATCATTAAATAAATGCCTTGACAGACAGCAATATCTGTGCAGTTGCATCTTGTAATCTTCATTGAAGTACATGGGAATATGCTGACATGTTCCAAGGAAGAGTGATAGTATTTTGCCTAAGATATGAGCTTCTAAATAAAAGTATAGAAAACTTGTTATTGGTGCAATGGTTTTGTTGTGTGGTTCACACTGCTGATATGTGAATACAGCCAGATGCAAAGTCAACACAGGAACAGGTTTCTCTTTAGCAAAATGCTAACATTAGTGTGAATACCTCTACAGAAAATATTATGGCATTGAATGAAGGATAAATTCTGTTTATATTATGTTAGTTCAAGTGTTATCTCTCAGATAATCAAAGCTTATTAAAAATATCCTTTGTTAACTCCATCAGAATAATTATAGAAGAAAACAATAACAATTACATTGTAATTTTTCTGAAAAGTAATAACCCAGAATTTGGTCTGACATCTAAATTAGATTATTACAAGAAATTGCAAATGAATTTAAGTCAGCCCTTCAGGCTTCCTACTCTGAAAAGTTCAAAACAAAAAAATTCTCTTTGATAAGTCACAGGTGCTTTAAAGACTGGTAAAAGTTTCAGTCCATCTCTCATCTTTTTTAGGTCCTTTCAGCTTTCCAAAAAATAATTTCTGGATTTCCAGAAGGTGAACCTCAGATTGTTCATCACATTGGATATAGAATTGAATCAACTAAAATCCCTGTCTTTTTTTTATTTTCCCCCTAGCATGTAACTTCTGTGTCAGTGTGTTTTGGAAACAAATAATGTGCCAAATCCATAGTAGCTGAAATTGTTCTTTTCCATTGGCTCATGTGAAATATTCTTCTTTAAAGTGAAAGGTCAAGGCCACCGTCTTCACAACTCAGTACCTCAATACTATATTTGTGATGCTTAGGGCTGAATTCACACACAGGACTTAAACCCCATAAATCTGTGTGCAATGGCATGCAAACAGTGTGCCTAAGCTCCTTGTGCAATGTGTGGAGCAACGCTGGGCAGCTGGGCAGCAGGGTTTGTAGGCAAGGGACTACCTTGTACTGGATAAATTGATATAGTTGGCCATTGGGCAAGTCATACAACCTTTTCTTCTGCAGGATATCACAGCTGGATTCAGAGAAGGCTGCTGTGAATGTAGCCATAGGAAGTTGTGGATGCCCCATCCCTGGAGGTGTTCAAGGCCAGGCTGGATGGGGCTTTGAGCAACCAGGTCTAGTGGGAGGTGTCCTTGCCCATGGCAGGGGGGTTGGAACTAGAAGATCTTTAAGGTCCCTTCCAACCTAAACCATTCTATGATTCTATGATAGGAAATGCCAAATCCAGGAGGGTTTGTTGAACAGGGGCTGCCTCCTGAATGGGAACGGGTGAGCATCTTGCCACCTCCCCAGGCTTCCCTGCTGAGCCATCACGTTCATGCTGGCACCGTTCATCTGCTCCCAAATCAGGCATCCTGCTCTTCAAAATTGCTGAGCATCCAGAAAGTCTTACTCATCACAGTGGGAGCTGTGGGATAAGTGGTCTGGAAAATCAAGTGATATGTCTCTTTACTTGAAATAGCTTCTCAGGAACTAGTTTTGAAATGCTTGTCTGAAATCCTTTTCTTTCTCCTTGAATGTGCCTGAAGTGCTCATCAATTTAGGAGCTTCTGATTCACTTGATCAGCGTATGGACCATAATCCTACTCAGAGCAGGATCTCTGAGTAGTGTATCTTCCAGTGGACTGCTCCTCAGTCAGAAAGGTATGCAGTGAAATAAAGGTAGTCTATAGGAACGCATTGGCGTTTTTTATTCACAGTTCTCTAATGGGAACAGTTTCTTGTCAATTCACTTGCCTTCCCAGCAGGCTGTTGCTGGAGTGGCAGCCTGTCAGAGGCCATCTCAAGGCAGACAGAAGCACTTACAGCGGTGCCCACAGACCTCAGTGGGTCTGGCTGGTGTTCCCAGGGTTTCCCCACTCCTGGCTGCAAGACTGCGATCTTGAAAACTGCCACAAAGGCATGGCTTTGGAAAACTCTCCTCAGAGTGCTAGTCAGTGATATGTTTGGAGTTTTCATCAGTTCAAATCTCTTTCTGTGGTGGAATTTAAGGATTATTTAAACAGGAGAATTAACTTTTTTCCAATGACATTGTGTCTATGTGTTTGTTTTAATGCAGTGGGAATTCTAAGCTCCCGTGAGCTGTAGGCATGTTTCTTGTGCTTTCTCCAGCAAGTCATGATTGCTGTTGCTGTAATTACTTGTTTCTGCAGGCAAAGAGTTGATCTTCCTTCCATTCTCCCACTAACCAAGAAAAGTCTCTCCCGTCTATTAGCAGCAGAGAATACCATTTCTCCCACTTCCTGGCTTTTCTGGCAGCTGCAGACAAATGACTGTCCCACTAATAGTCCCTCTGTTCCAGAGATTAGTGCTTTAAGCCTGTGAAAACAATATTTCTCAATTTATTTTGACAGACTTTTATTTGTCAAGTTTATGGAAAGCTTAACCAAGTCAGATGCTGTGACGCTTCTTCCAAAATCTTCTTCAACCAGTTGCAGTGAAGAAGCTAGGATTTGCTCACCACCCATAGGGTTCTTTCTCCCCACGTATCCTTGCTGGTATTTTAGCCTTCCACCCACCTAACACCAAGCACACTGTAGGTAAAAATATTTTTTTTAATCTCTTTCTTCTGTGATACAGCTATCTTTTTCTATTAGAATAAAGATTAACTACTAGTATATATCTGACCTGCAGCACAATTATATAGTACCAGAGGTGACTTAGGCAAGGAAATGTTAGGAAGTTCTCATTCTTAACCATTTAAACCTAAACTTTTCGTGCCTAAGGGACAGAAACAGATGGGCATTAACCAAATATAAATACTGGAGAGTAGAAGGAAGTTTTCACCATAAATGTGGTGAGTTTTGGGGCAGCTCCCAGTAGGATTAATGAGGGGGATCTAATTGTCAGGTGGAAAGAGATCGCTTCCTGAACAACATTATATGATATGGTTGTCTGCAGAAGTGGGCTAGACATGATGATGCTTGGTGATTATGGCAGTTCTGTTCTGCGAAGTCTCTGTCAATGGAGAGGTACTATGACAACAGCCTCTAAAAGCCACATTGCTTAACTGGCTTACGTGCTTCAAGAAAGATTCATGGGGAAGATGGTGAGGAGAGAAGGTGCCTGTGATTACAGTTACTGCTGTGGATTCCTGTGTGTGCGTTTGGGCTTGTCTGGGAAGACAACAGGTATACCTGTAACATTAAGCATGCCAGTAGCTTTTTCAAAAGGAAAATCCAAATCCTCTGCAAATTGGTTTTATCCTTTAAGTTTATGAAAACACCCAGGAGCTCTGTTCAAACCTATCAGAAAGCAAGAAATATCCCTAGGGGAAAGAGTTGCAGGAGAAGAGAAACACTGAGGACTACAGCAGTGAGCGAAGCGAACTATGCTCCATCCTCCCATGCAGCATCTCCCGGGAGTACGTGATGCCGATCCCCTGCGGTGTTGAGTGATGAGCAGTGACAGTCTGAGGAATGAGATGTCTTCCCGCGGCAGCAGAAAAATCAGGCCCTGTGCATAAAGACTAACACTGACACCCTCCCCAAAACAAGGCAGGCAAAGCAGTGAGGGGCTTCCTACAGGGGATAATGCTATGTGGAGACTAGATGGAGCAGGTCATTAGTGGTAGCTGTGTAGTATATAATAGCAAAAAGCATTCACTAACATTTAATTAAAATGAATTTAATGGCTGGATTTAAGCTGTTATTCCAGAAGTTAAATGCTAGTTACCAATGTGTTAAAATGCACAATAATGACTGCATAAATAAATACATTTGTTGTTGTAACCTGTAACTATAGTAATGCTGCACATTCAGTAGAATTGCGCTGGGGCCCCTAGCTTTCAACTGCTGTTGCAAGACCTGTCATCTGTCAGGTTTTCTTGTCATGTTCCTATTTTTGCTATTGTTCACTGCTTAAGAAGGAGGGTTTTTTTGCTTTCTGAGCAACTCTGGAAAGTAGGGAGATGGAGAAAGTAGAAGCCAAAATTTTAATCTTCTAGTTGATAGTCCTTGTTAGGCTAAAAAGACAGATCTCTGGGTTTTTCCGTTTGGGAAGTTAATTTAGACTCTAGAGTTTTGATTTAAAAAGGAAAGCAAAACCATTTGGACTCCTTGTGGAGCCCACTGCAGGCTGCAAGGCTTTGCAGGAATTCCTTTGTGTTTGTTGGTACTGTAGAAATCACCTTAGTAGAGCAGATGTCATGTCTGTCCAGTCTGGCATCTTGTTTCCAAGAGGGGCTAACACTGTATGTGTCAGAAGATGCATGTGCTAGACTTCTTTGTTAAAAAGATTTCATTCTGAAGGAACAGACCAAGCTACACAAGAATTATCTGCAGATGTTCTGAGCATGTTTTCATACAGAATTGAGTTTTTAAAGGGAAGACATCAAAATTTTTATGACATATTTTATGAAGAAAAGCAATGTTTAAGAAGGAAATCCAATGAACAAGCACTTCTGAATAAAGACCTGAACTCCATAAACAGTGTTAAAACTGCCAAAATTCTCAGAGAGTGCTGAGAAGTCCTCCCTGCTTGCTAGTCTCTTTCATTAGGTGCATATTTTTCCACGGTTTCGTTCTTCCTTGGGGATGTAAAATTTATTGTGAAGTGAAATTGCTGTGAAAAAAAACACTTTAATGAATTGCTTCCTGTTACTCATTAACCTTGCAGGTTTCTCTTTAATTCTGAACTAAGCAGTAGGCACAAAACTGTTCTGTTGATTCAAGATGCTGTAACATTTTGACATGGATGAAAATTAACCTGTTAAGCTCACCCTGGGTCAGAAAATGTTCCAGCTTTTAATCTAGTGAACCTTCAGTGAGAAACTCTCCTGTGAGCATCAAGCAATAAATGATAATGAATAAAATGTTCACTGGAAAAAAATCCCCAAGAAATGAGTGACTTGAAGTACATAATACGAAATATTAAAGAAACACAAAGCCAAGTTAGCAAATGTTTTCCATTCCATGGCTGAGTGGTATGTCTCTGGCTGAGACGCTTTCCCCAAAGAATCTACCAAGACCATCCCCATGAATGCATCCCCAGGTGCCACTGCTGAGACTGGGATCCTACTTCAGTGCCGGGAATCAGCCCTGCTCTTCACTTTCCTACCACTGCTGCCTACGGATCACTGACCACGCTGGGGAATTAGGCTCCGAATAACACCCAGGCAACCTGAAGCGGACTCTGTCAGTACCTCCCATCCTCCCCCATTTGCTATGCCCAGGGCAGGAGCATTGTTTGTTTGGGGACCCCACATGCCAAAGACAAAGCTGCCCAGAAAGCAGTTGGGAATGTTCAGAAATAGACCCAGCTGCAGGGAAAACTAGAAGAAGAATCGGGCTTGAGTGATGGCTACCTATCCCAAAGTCGAGATTTAGTCGTTTTTTAAAGCATATTGGTGCGAGAAGTCTGCCAGACACAGGTATGAGTAAGTTAGCATATTTTCTGGGTCCAGAAAAAAATGGGGTCACTCAACTCTTTTGGCTATGTGAGCCCCTTCAGCACATCTTTCAGCTGCACTGTTTGTGTTTTGTTTCTTCACATGCTTATTTAAGAATTTGCCAACACGCTCTTTGAAATGAATTTGAGAAATGGGCCGAAGACATCAGATATCGTATATGTTCGTCTTTGACACAAACAAACAGCGTGTTTGACATACAGATACACTTCATGCGCTCTAAACTGAGTCATTTCCTGTATTCTAATTCTTAAATGGCAAAAGATCTTACAGAGGGCATTTCAACCTCTGAGCATTGCCTGTTAAATTGGGAAGAGAAGGGAGGATAACATAAACAGTGTTCATCTGTACATGAAAAGGTCACTTAGAGAAATAGTCAAAGGTTTTATCTGAAGTTAAGAACTGTTCTGCTAATGAGTTTTTAAAAAGAAAGAGCATAAATGGGCATTCCAGTTAACCAAGCTTGAGAATGCTGGCTGTCACCTTACCTGCCCACGTGCCCCTGGGAGAAACGCGGCACTGAGCTGTGGCCACTGACACCACCCTCCAGCCCGTGTCTGGTGTTTCCCACTCTGCAGTGGGCTTTCTAGCCCCAGATCCCTGGGGGTGGTCTGAGCAGGTAAAATGAGAGCAGGGAAGGCTACAGTATGTTATCCACAGCCACTCCTGAGGTGTGTACCTGAGAGCAGACTGTCAGGGAGGTGGGAATGAAGATTTTGATCATGTGTAGTTCCAGTGGGCCTTGTAATTGATTGTGAGCGAGGTTGCGAGAACGTCCCAAATCCAATTCCAGTTACTGTACTGTGCCCATCTAAAAACCCCCGACATATTGTTTTGGTATTGTGCTCCCTTATAGATTCTCCATAAACTGCCAGGCAGGGCTGCTGTGTGCAGTTAAATTATTGCTGTACTGTAACACAGAAACTGCCTAGAAACTGCCTGTGCACAGCAATATACAATTCTATACAGAGTTTGTTTTTTAACAAGAGAGGTTGTCTACATTTTTATGATCCTATATGGGTGCCAGGTCTAGGCATCTTCATTAATTTTACTCTGTCTTTGACTGAAGATACCATATATTGCATTTTATTGGTTGTCCATTGTGATGGATTGTGACTGTGACTCAGAGTGATGTAGTTATTTTTTTATTTTAATTCTGTGCAAGTCTTCATCCAAGAGCAGATTAGTTTTGAAGAACAGGTGTGCTCAAAGTGAAGCACTTGAATTTTAGGAGTTTGGGAAATGGTGTTTTATTGTCTGAGCTCTTTCATGTCTCTTTTCATCTCCAACTTGGCAGCATGCTTCCACTTGAAGGCTCGTCAGCATCATAACAAATTTGTATCCTCATGTCTTGCTCCAGACCAGTTTCTTTCCAGTTACTGATATTGATCTGATAAGTGCTGAGGAGAAATTTCAGAGTGTATTACAGTATGTAGTGACTGGCTGTTTTGAAATCTTTTGTCCTGTCTTAGATGAGGAAGGCTTCACCAAAGTAGATATCGCGTCATCATATATGTAGATACAGATGATATATTATGTATTATGTCATCATGATTGGTTGTGGCTAATCATCAAAAGCCGCCGTATAGACTTTAATCTGTGTGGGGAAAGAAAAGACCTCATCTGACAAGAAGAAAACAATCAAATTCCTTAGGATATCCTTGAAAAAGCAAGAAGCAAGAGACCAAATGAAGAAGCTGAACAGATTTAATAAAATTCAACATTATTCCTTTGGTTTATTCAAGGCTTTGCAAGTGACTATCCAGGCTTAATGGCATTCACTGACATTATGACAACAGGGGTTGCTCTACAGACAGAAAGGGGAATTAGAAGTATGCAAGGTTAACTGAAATGATGCTGCTAGTAATAAGCCACTGAAACTAGACTGTCACTCACCCTCTCCTTCTGCTTCTGGATCCTGATTATCCTGTCAGTTGTTCGTATGCTTCTCCCATTAGCTTCAGTAAGAGGAAGGTGTGAAAAAGATGGACAAGATGGTCATATATTTAAATCAAATATACCAAATTCTGTAAATATAGGGTGTGACATGCCCCAGATTATATATATATCATGGCATATCATTTTACTGCTAAATAATATGACATGATATAGCCTAATGCAATGTGAAATGACACAGCCTAACTACATGTGCCATTTGATGCAGAAAGATGCATTTAAAGAGCAATGTGATGAATCCACTGTGTATGATGACTTTTTAACAGGGTCTTCAGCCTGCTTGTGCTTGGAGCTGTGAAGCTGTTGGAGTCTCCTACTTTGGATTTCCTGAGGCTCTCTGCTTCACAACCGCTAGCCTGTCTTGGTCTGGCTTATGGATGGAAGCTGGTGCTTCACCTCACTGGTCTTTGACAGGGTGACATGTTTCAACTGAGTGCCAGAAGCCACTTCTGATCCATTACCATAATTAAGGTTGGATGTACAGACTTTTTCCTGTATAATTTTTTTTTCTTTCCTTTCCTTGTTTTTTCAAGTTCTTGAAAAATAAGATAGCAGCTACTATTTGCTGGGGGGTCAGTCCCACTCCTTCCCAGCCAGAATTTGACTATCCATCTTCCTTCTACACACCCCTTACATGTTTACTTTCCATCCTGTAACTGCAGGCAGCTGGGTTCTCCAAAAAGCAGCAGTGGAAACAGAGCAGAAAAGTGATGATAGAGGGTAGAGGCCATTTCATGGAGCACTTGCAGAAACATATAGGACCCCCACACACAAAAAAAGAGTAAAAGTGTCTGCAGGATTCTGAACTGTTTCACTTTAACTGCAGCAAAAAGCACACAAATTGTCGTGTGCTACTTTGTAGTTAGCTGACTTCATTGCCAGGCTGTTTTTCTTGGTCTGGTATTTGGGGAGGAGAACTGCATGCACTGCAGATGTTCTGTCACGTCATGTCTCTCTCGGGCAGCCATGGTAACTAAAAGGAAAAAGACCATGGTGACATGTCCCAAAACAAACTTAACTAAGTTTTCTAAAGCCAAGTGAGAGTGGGATTCAAAGCAGGTTTTTCTTCTGAGTATTTCAGGCCAATAGCTAGAAGAAGACTCCGCATCACATACAAGAAGGCTAAGCATTTGGGCTGCTTGGCAGAAACTCAAGAGAGCAGAAGAATTAAGTGTTGTGTTTTTGGTTTTTGTTTTTTTTTTTTTTAGTGAAGGTTTGAGATCATTGTACAAAGTTTTGGATTTGAGGTGGGTCAGTGGGGCTAATAAGGAAGTCTTAACAGAGTTTTGCACACTGACATTTTTCTAAGTGCTAACAGACAGACAGCTTGGAAGAGGAACACTCAGTGGTACAAGCTGTGAGATGTAAAAGAGGCTTACAGTTCTGCTGCTGTATCCCCTCCAAAACTGTTATATATAAGTTTACACCTGTGAAAGGTAAAATTGTCAGCACACATTTGCAAAATGAATAGGAGCAAGCAAATTGCCATTCTGAGTCTGACTGAATAACTGAATATACATTGGTTTCTGGTAGTTCTCAATCGATTATCTGCTGTGATGTTTCCATGCAGTAACTGTTAGTAATACGAGTGCTGGTACATAGTGACAATGACCTAGGCCAGAACAATAATGTTTAAGGAATCGTATGAAGAAAGTCAAAAGCAATCCCTACCTTGAAAATTTGTGTAAGAGGTCTGGAGAGGCTGGCGACCACTGTGTATGCCTCCATCCCGCCCCTCTGCCTCCTGTGCTTAGGCCTGGCACCGAGCAAAATCATGGTCCAAGGTCTGCTTTTCCAGAACCCCTCAGAAAACGTTGTGCAGAGCTAAATAGACGTCAGTGCTTGTTTCATGTAAATTAACTGTATGTGGAAGAAGGGAACATGATCCCTGTTGTCAGGGTCAAGCCTGGTTTCTGAAGCAATATAGCCACTTTTGGTCAGGACCACTGAGCTGTGGGAGCCTGGGGCAGCAAGCCTGCCAGACCTGGCTGCCCAGTCGCGTGTCTCCGCACGTAGAGCCAGTGTGCAGGTCCCTGCTGGGGGTGCCGTAGTGCTGTAGCTGGGCCACATCTGGGTGTATCTAGCTGAAGCCTTGCTGTGTTCAGGCCTGAAGCGGAGCCAGCGGCAGCTCCAAGGCAGAGCTGACTCTGAGAGAGCTCCCAGGGTGTCCTCGCACCCCTGTCTAGAGCACCGATGGTGAGCAGAGAGCTGCAGACAGTGCTGACCTGAGCCTGGAAACTGAAGATATGTGGCTGTGTATAGTAGTATATCAAGGGAAAAGAAAATGGAGACTGCCATTACAGGCAGTGCTTTGCCTTTCTTCCCTCAAATGTCTTTGGCTTTATCTATCACCTGCCTGTAGGAAATGGAAGGCAATGAAGTCTTGGTGGTATTTTCATCACAGACAGACTTCATTTCCAGTGATGGCCAGGAGAGTGCTTCTGTCTGCTGTAGTGTGGGAGCAGCCCTGCAGTTCCCCACTGCAACTGGGTGGCAGGGACATGGTGTGGGTCTTTGGCCTGATAGTGGAGGGGGGTTGAGAGGCCACGGGGGCTGGTCCTGCAGACTCCTTTAGCTTGGGTGCCCAGGAGCTGCAACACTAGGCAGTAGTTTGAGTCTGACTTTTGTAATGGGCTTTTTGGCTGTGATTGTTGCTTCTAAGATGTTTAATTAAGCCTTTTTTCATACTACTGACATGACAATTCTGACCTTCCATTTTTCTGTAAGTCTGTGTCCTATACTTCCCATCTTACTACTGGGGTGTGCCTAGAACTGTAGCTCATGTTGAGGGGGAGGTGTTTAAGTCTGTCTTTTGGTGGATTTGCTGTCATTTACTTACACAGTCCAGAGTTGCTGTAGACACCAACAGCACTAACCTCTATACACAACATTTGGTAAAAAAGGAAGGGTTGTCTCCAAGTCTCCACAAACATTGCATTAGGCAATTTCTACTGGAGGGTGGTTTCAGTTGGAGCGAGGGAGGGGAGTAAGTCTTCTTGCTTAAAGAATGAGTTCAAAGAGTTCCACTGAAGTTTGTGGACAGGGTGAAGTGTCCCTGAATTATTAATTCCTGCTCTGAGTAGGGAAAACTTATATGCAGCTTATGACTTTGAAAAAATGTGTCTCCTTGGCTAACAGCAAGCTCTAATAAGATAGAGCCTAGCCACTGTTGGTGTGAAAGTGGGAGCAGTTTTCAGGTTTCCTTCATACCTGACTCTTCCCTTAAATTTTGTTCTTAAACTCCTGCATCATTAACATGCAGTTAATCATTTGGCAATTAATTTAGCAGCCATCTGTCATTTTGCATATTTTGTAATCTAATAACAGTTGCAGCCATTGGAAGAGACCGTTTGCCAATGAGTCTGAGATAACATGATAGTGTCAGTTCATTCCAGGCACAAAACAAAGAGAGACTGCACTTTCATCCTTGAGAGGAACCTTTCAAGTGCATCCAAGAATTCCACAGGGCAAATGCCAAGTCTCTGCATCTGTGTCTCCAAGCTATACTCAGAATTTCTTCCATTTCTTTTTGCCTCTAGGGATCCACCAGCCACAGTGTGTCTGAACTGATCGCTTACAACCAGAATCATCTGTGTTTTGGATATCTTTGATATCTTCAGCTCAATCCCTCACAACATCTGAGGTAAGACTAATTAAGGACTGTTGTTTCTTCTCTTGGAGGTTAGTATTCTTGTACTTCTGTGGCCTCTGCTTTGAGACTTTCTGACTAAAGTCAAGGACTGAGCAAATTACTCAGAACTTCTTGTCAGCTATGTTCCTTTTCAAAAGTTTAATTAGCAGAGAATAACACAGTTTGAAATAAATGTAGCCAAGCCAAAAGCCAGCTCCTGCAAAGTGCCTAGCTTGTTAGCAGTAAGGCTCTTAGGACTATATCTCTTTTGGAATGGTACAAGCTTAAGACAGTTAGCAGATCTCCACAATCAATGAGTCCCAAAACTGCTTGCACACACACCTGCAGACAATCTAAAAATATAGAACATCTGGTGTGTGTGTATGTATATATAAAATGAGCTTTTTTTATTTTTCCTTTGCATTGGATGCTACTATGTGGGCTAAACCAACATAATGTTACTACTGTACTTAAGAACTAAATCAGTCCAAAAACATAGACCTTGTCCAAATGGACAAAAGTCCATTTCCTTGTTCCTGGAGACTTACAAGTTATTCTGCAGGACTCTGGAACTCTCATGTCTGGAATAGGAACCACATATGTGTTTTTATCTTGATGCAGCAGGGGTTACTGTTTGAATCACTTCAAGTGTTCACAAACCTTAGTGAAGCTGGTAGGAAAAGTTTAAAATAGATAAAAGAAAGTGCTTCTTTATGCAGTGGGTGGTGAACTTCTGGAGCTTGCTGCCATAGGGATTTGTAGAGGCAAACAGTATGAGCAGGTTCAAAAAGGGATTAGACATTCATGGACCAAGAGTCTGTAAATAGATACTAAGAGGACAGCAATGATATACCCTATAACATCCTTGATACAAGACCTTTGGGGGAGTACAAAGTAAATGGAGAGCAGAGAGTGACTAGGTTGACATGCTTTCTCTAAATAGTTATCCTGTTGCCACTGTCTGAGTCAGGATCCTGGGCTGGATGACCCATCAGTCTGACTCAGGAGGCAGTTCCTACATCCTCATGTTCATGTAGCTTGCACTTGAGCAGTGCAGGTTGTCAGGTTCAGCCTTGGCTGTAGAGGTCCAGTCCTTGTCAAATCCACAATCAGAAGTGGACTCTTTCTGGAGCACTTCTGTTAGCACAAGTAGCACGGGCTATTTCGGAACAGAGCTAAGACATACTGGCTAGTCTCTTGTCCTGGTTTGAAGTAACACAGGACCAATTTTGTTCAGTAACTTTACTTTTTAGCTAGGCCTCTTCTAACTGCTGAAATTAACAGCATGTTGTGCAGAAAACTGTTCACTCCTAGAGTGATAAGACCCATGTTTATAGTTGATGCCAAGGAGTAGGATGCAGAGAGGCTCCTGCTTATACTTATGGCTATAACAACCAAGGCCACCCAACTTTGTTACTTGCCCCGTTGGAGGGTCAGAAGCGGAAAAGCGTAGAGGGGTCACCCCTGTGGGAGAGGCGGACAGGACAGGTGAGCCAAAACTGACCAATGGGGTATTCCATCCCATCTGCCTCATGCTCACTATAAAAGCTGAGGGATCAAAGGGTCAGCTCTCTTTCTTCAATGGCCGGCGTCCCAGGAGGACTCTGTCTCTGTGTCTGCCTTTGATCCTGATCCTGAATCCAGATCTGGAATCCAGTTCCTGTCTGTCACTGAGTCCAGTCCGGGACTTCCCCAGTGTCTGCTGGTGATGTGATTGTCATCCTGGGAGCTTGATATGGTTTTGTATATATTTCATTATTTTCTTTTTATTATTTTATTATTTTATTATTAATATTTCATTAAAGTAGTTTAGTTCCTTCTAAACTCATAAGTCTCTCTTTTTATTTTCTCTGTCTTGCGGGACAGGAGAGAGAGCATCTGTCATTCCTCCTGACTGGGCCAATCCAGCCCAAACCACGACATCTCTGTAGGAGAAATGGTTACCTCGACTTTTCCAAAGGAGCTATACTTCATAATGCAAATAGCAAGAATAATTTCTCACCGAGCCTCTTACTTTCAGAGATAATGTATGTCTAGCCATTTCCATTAGTTCATTGTCCTTCCCCAGCACTGTCCTTTGGCTCAGTTGCTTGGCTTCAGTGTGAGGTGAGCATGGACCTGAGTGGCATTTGGCTAACATGCTCTGAAACACTCAATTCATCTGAAAGTGTTTGCAAGTACTAGCTATTTCTACAGCCACCTTTTTTGGAATTAACAGGACAAATCAAGGACATTAAGTGCCAAAGCAAAAGGCGTTTTTTCCCCCTCGTGTAGTAGATACATGTGTAATTTATGAGACCTGCACCTCTTGGATTTTATTTCCCCACTTGAAATCCTTTCAGTGCTGCAAAACACTGCTTGCTTTGAATGGGAATTTTCTTTTTGCATTCCCATTGCTTCGTACTGTGCGTACTGTGCATACTGTGATATCCATCTCTGCTGTCTTTTTCACAGAGCTTATGCAGTCAGAAATCTCTGTTTAGAGTCAGATCATCAGCTGACAGACACGTGCTGCCCTGGCTCCAGTGAAGCTATATTGACATTCTTTGGCTAACTAGAGCTGGGGCAGTATCTCTGAGAACACAATGTAAAGTGCTTCATATTTCTTTTGCTGGTTCAATGCTTGGAAGAAATCCAGCAAAAAACCAATGATGTGGATTAAAAATGGAAACTACTTCTCCAGCCCTCTCTGCATGCTGGCTTAGTGATTACATGAATTAACTGGGCATGCCTCTTCCTTAGTGCGATGCAAACATCTCCACACAAGCAACTTTGTGTTAAAACATGCACAGTTAAAATGTGAAAAATCAGTATTAATCTTGGCTTCTTATGACCCTGTCACCATAGCTGAATGTACGTTATCAGAGAGAGTACCTTTTAGTTGACTGTACCCCAATAAAACTCTCACAGGCATTCGGTTCTTTCCATTAGCTTGCTTACTGATTGAATTGATTTCATCATTTGTAAGGTACAGATCGAAGGCATCTCAGCACATCTAACACACAATGCAGACCATTAAGAAGCACAAAAGAAAAGCCAGTCAGTTCATGCAAAAACACACTATAATAAACTTAAGAACTTGGCACAAAAGCAAACCCAGTAACTGTTAGAGTAACCACTTTGGTAGTAAAAGGGGGCTTCAGATATTTAAGAAAGTACTGCTGCCAAAGCCTGTTTAGGCACAAAGCTTTCTTGTCACACTTTGCAACAGCCATGATTAAAAATTATTTGAGGGTAAAAGTGTTTTCTGGTATTTATCAGTGGGTCATTAACCTTAACAATATCAACATTTCAGTTGTCAGCAAGATTAAAAAAGCCCATTATAGCAAAATGAGCACATTGTACATAGAGATACTGGAGTGCTGATGAATTACTAGCTCTGCTCAGATATAGACTTCAATATGGTACAGCCTTCACTGTAGTGAGAAACAGAGGATGAATTAATTGCTGTGTGAAATATAACACTGAAGAGTTAGAGGCGAACTAAATGAGATAGATAGTTTAGCACATGGAGAGACTTCCAGGTTTTATCCAGAAGAGAAAGAATGTACATCAGCTTTTAGTTTCTCTAGGTGATACCAGTAATGATGGTGCAGAGAAAAGCAGACCTGAGTAATGAAGTCTGTGGATCCAGGCCCTTATTTAGATATGAATGAGAGAAGGAGTCCAGGCAGGAAGCAGGCTGATTCCACGTGCAGGACCCAAGCAGAGGGACACAGAGACAGGGCAGTGGCTGTGAAATAAGAGTGGACCTGACAAGCAACACTCTACCGTATCTACCTGGTCCCTTGTTTACTTGATTCCAGATGGGGATAACCCAAAGGACCAGCTGTATCACTAAATTTTGGGGTTGGAATTTGAGTGTATGACATGCAGAATTTAGGGCCCATATGGCAGGCATTGCTAATTGTTACCTGGCAATGAATGCTTTGTATGTACTAGGTGCTGAAACCCGCTGTATAGAGAGCCATGAGCACAAAGCTCCTCTCAGAGGAACAGTCTTCTCATTTCAAAGCCAGTGCCAGAGTGCCAGTGCTTTCGGGTGAATGCAGTGTAATGGAAAGCTCAGGGTGAAGCAGGCTGTGGAAAGAGAGGTGTTTGCGATAGGACGGATAAAGGATCACTGCATGTTTCCGTGGTATATTGAGGTAGAAGGATGGCCTGAATCTTACAGTAACAGGATCTTTACCATCCTCTCAGTGGCAGAGTCAGTCAGAGAGGTTGGTTGGAAGGAAAGGCTTAGGAAGGAGCTCTTTTCTGCATCACAGGCCACTTCTCCACTTGCCACTTGCTGTCACCAGAGGCCTCCTACATGAGGGACTCTGCAGGAACAAGAAATGGATGGCTTTGGTCCTCTCTGAGGCACCGGACAGCTTGTACGCTGCAAGGACCAGGAAACAAGGTCCGTGCTGGCAGCCCTACTGGCTACAGTGCAGGACCACCGACTGTCTTGCTCTGTCGTACAGCTTTTAAGTTATAAAAGTCAAGATACGACAGAAGCCTTTGAGAAAGGATTTTTGTTGCTCTCTTTTCCCTCTACTGGTTATGTTTCAAAGTGTGGGTGTACATGAGAATGCTGTTAGGTGTTCAGTTGTTCCTGTCAGATAACTTTCATTACTGTAATAAAATTCCACTGTCTGACAGTTTTTATTCTGGATTCTGAATTGTCATGCTTTTCTGAGGTTTCCTTCTGACCTCTGGGATGTATAAGTTGGGTGAGAGACATATCTAGCATTTGTGAATGTCTTAGAAATACCAAAATTCAAAAAGTCTGGCAGATCTAATTTCAAGGTCTAGTAAGACCATGCAAAAGACACTGCAGATCAGCCCAGAAAGCAGCAGTAGGAGCAGGCTCATGCTCTTTTTTTAAAGTGAAGCATCAGTGCAGACCCAGCAGCCTCCTCTTCCCATTTATATTTTCCTTTGGTCTGCTACCAACATAGGCACCCAGTCTTTTCTGCAATAACAGAGACAAACACATGCTCTGCTAAGGAAACTTCAGGGACAGAGATGGGTTGGTACAAAGTTCTGTTCAGAAAAGCTCTTGTACGGGGAGGGCTGACTTATTTTTGGGTTTCCCAAATGAAAGTAGAAGCATATGCAGACCCTCTGCAAGGTGTCCTGCAGATGTGTAGTCGGTCTGATGCTCTTTGAATGGTTACTGTGTAGGATTTACTCTGCCATTATCTGGGTACATGTTCAATACATTCATGGCAGTTCCAGTGAGTCCTGAAAGAGGACTGTGCATATATGCAAGGGCACATGGCCCTTGCGTGGCAACTGTTTGTGCAATCCAGTCAGCTGGAGCTGGAGCTCTGCTGGAGCTGCTGCTCCTACTCAAGCCATGCCTGGAAACCTCAAACAAATTACCAGTCCTCAGAGGGAATGCACTGAAGTGTTCCTACATACAGTGACACCTGCTTCTCCTTTTCCGTTGTATGCTTTCCTCGTCTCAGGCCCCTGTTGGAAAAGGCGTAGTGATCTCTCCTTTTCAAATAGCAGAGGTTTCCGCGTGAGACTGTGCAGGCATCCTGCAGTACGTCACCCACTGCAGAATCACAAACACCTGGTTTATATTGGGCTGTAAGAATGAAACCTGGCTTGAAAACTGGATTGTTGTGAATGAAGAAGACTTGGTTTGATATTACGTGGTTTTTGGTGAAGTCTTGCTCATAAAATTTAATTTTGAAATGTTTTGGAATTTATAAGTGTCTTTTGGCTGCTAACTGGCAGAAGGGAAAGAAACAATTAGAAATAAAAGCAGGGGGTTGATGAATATGATGTCTACTGGAAATTACCACACTCACATGAGATCCATTCTTGCCTAACATGTTCTCTACAAATCTGAAAGAGCACTTTGTGGCATGTGAAAGCATATATGATGCCAGAGTGGCCTTGATGTGGATACCACTCCATATGAAGGAAAGAAATATGATCTAATACCACTGAGTAAGAATCTGTTTGGATAAAAGCTGTGGAGGGCATCTGGGAGGAAAAATAACTCCAGATGCAGAGATTCAGTGGCATGGAGGGAAATAGACGTGCAATCCAAAAATGATAGCGGACAGCAAATTACATGAACTTGCAATGCAATGCAAAGTGGCAGGTAGAAAGGTCAAGGCAATTGTCAGCTCTGAAAGCACAGATGACATGTCATCAGAGCATGGACGCAACAGCCATTCTCCATGTATTTCCAGGAGGAAGAACAGTAGCTATAGGAATGTTAATAGGAGAAAGTGTAGGCAATTCAGTGTAGTGCCAAAGACAGGATCAACAATTAATGGGACAGAAATGTATTTTTATAGTTTAAGAAAAAAGATAGCAAAATGCTATGTGGCTTCAGCACTGATTTTCAAATAGTAAAGAGAACTATTTGGTAGATTCTCCTGCCCTACACCTTTGTAATCAACAAGATAAAGTTTAGAGCTTGTATGTATCCATGCAGTCTCTAAAAAGACATGGTATTAGTGCCAGCACCTGCTGTAAACGAAGCTGGAGAAGGCAACACTTACAAGTTAAGAGAAATCCTTCATTTCTGAAGATTCTCTGCACTTCCCCTAAGGTAAATGAATTTGCCCAAGGAGGTATTAAATGAACCATTCTGATTTAAAACAGACAAAACTCTTGATGAAAGTACCATTCACAACAATTAAAAAGACTGAACAATTAACAGTATGGATAATTGAGAGTGTAGTGTCTGATTGATTTATATATAAATGTATTGTGATGTGTCAAAACTTTTATTGTTTGTAATACAATGTTCATGGCATAGCATTGATAACATCCTGCAAACTACCTGTTATTCAAACAGTGGCCATTTATCACCTGGCAAGATGCATTGACTCATATCTCATTAAATAGTTTGAAAATATTGTTCGGTGTCCTCCAAGATGCCTGAATATGTATTGTCAGATACTTTACTAGCTTTGCTCTTTGTACATCTTGAGTTACTGAAATTAGATGATTGCTTAACTTAATAACTGCTAGATCCACCAATGGAAATGACTGAGTGGATCTGATATATGCAAATGTGAACACTCTGAAGAGTTTTCTGGAAACAAGAACTACTTTGAAGAATAAATTTAAGAAGTGTCTTGGGAAAAGTTGTATTCTCAGATTTCTTTTGCTATTTTTGCTTGACTTGAAACAGAGAGGAAGAAATACAAGAACAAAAGATAATCAGGAGGTGTGAAACCGAGTTCCTGTGTGACTATGTTTTATAAATATTTGATACTACCCTCTGCCTGAATGGAGTTTTGTTTGGGGGAATCAGGTGGCAGATGTTTGGCTTTACCTGATATCTACTTTGGCAGCATGTTTTACTTCCCTGTTTTGCGTGACATGGTGCCGAAGCCATGTTTTGTATCTCTAGTCTTTTGGGGATACCAGGTCAGATCCAAAAGCTGCAGAAGTGATGGAAAGACTTGCACTGACACAGTTGGCTTTGGACCAAGTTCAGTCTCGCTGTTTCTCTGAGTAAGGAAGGGACAAATGCTGTGCTTTGCCATGTGACTATTTGATGAAAAATACCATTTCTTATTTTTATGATCTTTCAAATTGCAGAGTGCCATCCCTAACATAACATCACATTTCTATATTAAGACTAAAAACTTACAGAAAGTTTGTACTTATGTCTATATGTTTTCAAAGGAAACATGGAAATGTGATCATTTTAACTAGAATGTAGTTTCTGTACCAGCTACTAAAATATTTGTATTGCTTTTGCATTCCCGCTTTTGGACTAATATTGTTTTAAGTACTCTGTGTTCATGATGGAGGTGGTCATTCTTGCAAAGAGCTATGCGGTGCCAAAGAACATCTCTTAGTGCTGTTTGTTAGTGTCTGCCGGCTAGTTAAACACCACTGCAGATGTACATTAGCCTGAATTTGCTAGAACTTAACCTTCAGAAATATATCCCTGCTACCATAAACAAAAATGGACCAAAATACTGTTACTCACAATGAGCTATAAGGCAGTGAGGAGAGCAGGGAAGACAGGAGACTTTTCAACATCGCAAGTGCAGAGCAGAACCGCTTGTTCTACCAACATTAAACACCTTGCAACAGGAATTGTCATTTGACAACAACGACCTTATCTGTCATACTTACACAGCTGTGTGCCAAACTGTACCCTAGCAAAAGACAAAATACAAGAGCACGTCTGTGGCCAGTCCTCCTGGAGTCTTAGCCTGCTTATGGGTTGTAACTTTAAAAGGAAGAGCTGGCAGCAAATGAGCCGGAGTCACTCGCAGGTTTTTTTTTCCTCACAAAGCCTTCTGACCTTGAAAAGCCTTAAAGCTGCATTCCCCATGAAGAATAACTTCTACTTAGTGCTGAGCACGTGTATTGTTGCACAGACAAATAGACAAATAACAATGTGAGTACATGCCTTGATCATTTATCCTCCTCGGAGGGCCATAAACCATGAGTAAATGCAACAAAAGCAGAAGATTAATAGTGGCTGCATAATGCTTTGCATTTTTCATAATGATTCTCTACAGATAGAATCAGTAAGTGTCACTAATTGGTAGGCGCTTGTTCTGCAAGGGGACCCAATCCTCCCTCCGGTAGAGTTGGAGGCCAGTCTCTGGTTTTCATGTAGGGGAGAGCCGGTGCAGGCTCCTCGGGAACTGCTAAGACTGCTTTTTAACAGATGCCATAATTCAGGCAAAGGCTGTGTGCAATGCGGAAAAAAATCCAGTAGCCTGCAAAGACAGTACTAGCCAGCCTGTCTCATGCAGGGGCAATTGTTTGCAAGCCCACTGGTGGCTATTCAGGCTTGAGGAGAAATAGAAGGTTGGCCACAAGCCAGCTGCTGAATTTAACATGTATTCAGCTGAATGGCTGGGCTGGCATAATAATGTAATTCTGCAGTGTCCTGCTGATCTCCTTCAGATCTTCTCCCTGGTTTGTTGGCTGCCACTGATGCTCGTCCCCTGTGGATTCAAGGGTGCAGTGCAGGAAACCGCTGGAAAGACTACCTACCCAGCATTGTCCAAACTTGTCCAAAGCAGCAGGTATGCGCGGGATTACCCCATACTGATTGTTGTGGAGGGCTGTACAGGCCTGGGAAAAACATTTTCATCAAACTTTTATCAAATTTGCCTTGTTGCTTAAATTGATTTTTTTTTTAAAGTCCTACATAAAGAATAAGAGCATATTGTGTCTTTTCTAGTGCTCTAACTCTGAAATTACAAACCTGCTTATATCCAATATTATGCCAAGTAGAGGTACCCAAGCTGCCGCCCTGGAACAGCGCTGTGTTTGAGCAGGAAGCTATGCCAATCCAGCTGTGCTGCTCCCAGTGCTCGAGCAAATTTGGCTCTTTATGTGCAATCTGGGTGTAGCATATGGGCTCAGAGACTGATCATACAATTGGGTGCTCCGAGGGGCGAGCTGCTACCACACCCAGCGCTTCAGAGTCCTCCGTCAGACCTCCCACGCTGAGATGATGATGGGCCCAAAAGCCATGAGCTCTGGTTTGAGCTGGCCCTTTGACTTTTGAAATTGCCACACACACACACTGTGAGGCTGTTCCTGTTGCCAGCTCTCTGAAATGTAAAGCTTAAATTGATTTGGGCTATGCTGCCAGAATTTCGCCAAGTGAACTCGGAGAAGGTCATCTTACACAGAGTTATCTAAAAAGCTGCCTGGTAGTGCGGATCTTTTTTCATTTCCCCAAATCCAGAATACCTGCACTGTATATCCCTGCTCGCATTCTCCATAGCATCACTTAGTGTCTCCCTGCTCTTGTGCAACTCCAGGGATCTGTCCTGCTCCAGTCTGAGAATGACAGTGGAATGGCATCTCCTCTGCGAAAGGGAGGATGTGGGACAGATGGAGCCACAGGAGAGGAGAGGGGAGAGCACATGGGGCTTTCCGACCTCTTTCTGTCTGCACCCCTCTTAGGTTAGTGGCCTTTGTCCCTTTCTCTTGTCCTCACTCCCAGTGAAAACCTTTTCTTAGCTTCCTGCATCCTATAGAAATCTTGATTGTCCATTCTTCCAAAGGAGGCAGGAAAATAAGGAAGGCAGCTTGTTAAGCTTGGTAAGGCTTAGAGGAACGTCATTCTGCAAATGGCCCTGGAGGAGAACAAGCCCGTTAGGGAAAAGCTGCCCATGCTTTAAGTGCCTCTGCTGACCAGGCATGTGCTCTTTTACTAGTTGCTTTACCTATTGCTAATTCTCTTCATCTCTTCCTCTTTTTCTGGCTATTTGTAGTCTTGTTCTGTGCTGTGTCTTGAACACAGTATGGTTTCAGTCTGGCTTCTTGGCATTGCTGTAATAAAAGTATTTCTGTTACTAAAAGCAGTCAAATAAAATCCAACAGGCTTGGGACGTGAACATTTGTGGTCACTCTCAAAACCAAAACCAAAGTAGCAGCTTTGTTCTTTTCAGACAGATCATCAATTAGGGCCCAAATTGGTAATGTGTCAGTATGACTTACTGACTCCGGGCTGCTTTTTAAAAAAAGTATCTAAGATCCATAGACTATATGATATGGATATATTCATACGACATTTATGCTGCAGTTTTTGAGAAGCTTATGAACTCTCCAGGATGACTAACTTCAGAGCACTCTCTGTTCACTATTTATTTAGTGGTGGCAGCAAGCAAACCAATATTCCTTATGTGAGGCAAGGATTTGAAAGAACAGAATGCAGAATATCACAAAATCCCATCCACTTAAGCTAAAGAGAGTCATAGCCTATTCAGAGAATAAACTGAGCATTCATTACTAAACTGCAGCATCAGGTACTTCTGGGGTAATCAGAGATTATCGCCTCCAGAAAAACTGCATCTGAAAAGAGAGACTGGCTGCCAGACAGGCGTCTCCAAAGGGAAAGGAGCTTCTCTGCTGCAAACCAAGGAACATATGCTCTTCCCTCCATGCTGCGCTGCATGGTAAAGAAAAGGAGCGAGGCTTTTAGCAGAGCTGTCCTGACACAGCAAACATACATTTGATGTTCAGTGGCCTGGCAGAAGTGGAAGAGCAGGACTTGGATGGTAAACATCTGAAAAGGTTTCAACTGAGGCCACCAACGCACTATGGATCAGAGCTTGAGTATACTGCTAGGGAGAAAAAAAAAAAAAATCCCCTCCAAACCCCTATTCCCTCTTTATTCAAGATCTCATATTCTGTTATTTACTGGTGCTCTAATTTGCACCACTGCATGTTGGAACTTGCTGAAAACAAAAGGAGAGCTTGAGAGAGCAGATTTCAACTAGTGTGTCATATCCAGGCAGGTTTCCTCGATATGAACTCAAAATTTCTGGGACTGACTGTCCCACTTGTTTACCTAGGGAACAGTTTACCAGTGCCTGTCCCCCCCATGCAGATCCAGGAGACTGAGAACCTTCCTCTCCTTGTTGCTTGTTAAAACTGCACCTCTGTGAGCTGACAGCTACATCTTTACAGTTAAAAATAATCTTGTGCCAATGGAGTTTCTGTACTCTTTTTGAAAACCCCCACCTATAAACGTGAATCTGTAAGAAGGGAATATTTGAATCCTCCTCTAGGCATAAGCATAGTAGGCTCTTTTCTAGGTAACCTGTCATCAGGTCAGGGGAACAGCCACTAGCCACAGTTTTAATTTGCTATGTGTCAAAGCTCTAGAGAGTTGAGGTGGCTACTGCCATCATTAATGGAAAAGAATTTCAGACATTGTGGGGTGATAAATCAGAAACAGTACCTGATAGGTAAATGAGTCCCCAAAACTACGGATGTGGTAACTCACTGGAAATCAGGAACTGACCTGAAAAAGCCTCAGAGAGGGAGAAAAAAAGACTTGGTTGAGCTTGCTGATGCAACTGAAATCAGCTGGGTAGGATTGGCAAGACGATTTGCCTTCTGAGTTTTATTGCTGCATGACAGAGGGCACCTGGAACAGGAAAGGGTTTTGTCTGGCAATGAGGAGAATGGGTCACACCTGAAAACTCTAGCTTAAATTTGTAGGTAGAATGGCAGTGCTCTGTGATAGACTAAGGTGAAGGTGAAGGTGAAGTGTGAGGCTGTGGTCCCAGGTTCCCAGGAACTGAGGGTGAGGCTTTTCTGCAATCTGTCCCCATCTGCCTCAAAGAGACATGATTTATAGGAACAAGCTTCATGGAGATTTTTGTGGTAAAGCATGCACTGTATTCTGAAGGTGTTTTGTTGTCTGAAGAGGCCTTTTTGAGAGTGTTTTTTACATCTCTAACTAATTAAACATGGCTGAAAGTAAATTACTAGAAGTACAAGTAGGATTAAAACTTAGTGAAATTCTATGAAGTAATTAGAATGGTATTCATAAAGCCAGTGGCCAGATCAAAAATGCAGTTTTATCCAAAACACATCTGCTACATCTTTTCTTATTAAGCACTTTGACCTTCTACTGTGAATAACAGAAATTTTGGCAGGTGATATGATGTGCTCTAGTCACAAAAAAAAGTAGGAGAGAGTTGCAATAACCCTGGAGTTCATGGAGTTTTGCTTCCAGAGAGCTTGTTATGATTTTCACTTGTCCCTATGAAAACTTTGCACTGAGGTCAGTTTCTATGTGAGCTCAGAAAGAAAGCAACCTAAACAGTCATGTATGCGTGTCCCTTCCATGGCTAACCTGGGCTCAGGCTTATCCTAAATTTACCCGTGTTCTTTCATCTAGCTTAGACACAAAGAAAGACTTATGTGCTTGAGGATTTGGTTTTTGTTTTGTTTTGTTTTTCTGACCAATGATGCTACCTTTTTCCACAAATTTTGCTTCATTAAGATCCTCCCTAAAGATAACAAAATGGCTGTAAATACAATTATTTCATGCTATATGTGAGTAGGCCGAAGCCAGCGCTAGCTTGTTGCTAAATGATCCATAGGTTGTCCCTGTGTCTCCTGTCTTTGCAATGCCATCCCAAAATACAGTTCTCTGTAGAAGGTGGAAGTTTGTCACCTTGATCTGTGAGGGCAGCAGCTGGCACCACAGGATTTGGAAGGGCACAAGTTGTATTAGATGGTGGGAAGGCTCCTGTGAATTTTCTTTAGAGCCTGTGAAGAAAGGGAGATACTGCAGTGAGGATGGAGTGAAATCTTGGAGTCTAATTGGAAAAGGGTGACATTGCTAGAAAAATATGTGGATTTTTTGTGGTTGGATTTTAACATGAAAGCTTGGTGGAGGGCAGGGTTGTCTTCAGCTGTCTCCAACAGAGGTAACATGCTTATGCTGACTTTCCTCTCTGCCATTATTACGTGTTAGAAAACACGTAGACCAACCATGGACAAAACTAGAAATTGCCTTCTCAAGTTAGACAATGAAATACTTCAAGTAAAGCATAGGAAAATTATGTGGAGACAGGTCTTCATGAGGGATTCTCGAGCAGGAGAATAGTCACAGGTGAGGTAGCCTGTACCATGGAATAGGGCATGGGGCTCTCTTCAACTCTGTTTTTGCTGTGTGTTGCCAGCACAGTCGCTGGCAATGGGTATGGATTGAGTCCATGGAATGAGTCGTGGGTATGGATTAAAATCTTCTTTCCCTTACAGTTCAAACCTTTACTGGCGACAACTCTCCACTCTGTGGACATCCCTAAAATTCCCATCTGAAACACCTTATGGAGACTCTCTGAAAGGAATGAAAATCTATCCTGAAAACAGATCCTTGTTAGAATATTTCCAGTTGGAAACCCCAGACTGTAAGCCTCATCTGAAGAAAATATGGATGGTTTCCAACAGAAGCCGTGGATTTTTTTTTTTTTTTTAAAGGCAAGACATTGAGCAAAGTATTACCCTATATAATATGGTATATTTGTATTAAGTCATTGCAATCAGGAAAATGTACTGATTTTTTTCCTTTTGTATTCTCTATGCAAAGCTTCTTCTAAGAGAGCTTTGCTTGGCAGCTAAGCTTTCCATGGAAATGGGGTGTGGTAACAGTACGAAGTTTCCTTTTCTTTTCCAAGTATTTATCTGGCTCAGGGAGACAAGTGCAGTCCTTAGACAAAAACATGTACCCACCCTTGTCAAGCTGTCAAGGGAAGGAACCCAGGCCTGCAGCTTCCATTGCAGAGTCCTCAGCTAAAGGTGAGAGAGAGGGGCTGCTGCTCAAAGTCTTCAAAGATAACAAAAAATTTGATTTTCTTTAAAACACTGGAGTCTGATTTGATTGCCATTAAATTTTCATTCATTACCCTATGCGGCAGAAAATGGCATGTCTTGTGTTCATACTTGAGCAAAGATCTTGCTGCTCTGTGTAGAGATGTCTTGCACGCAGCTGTATTCATCTGAAACAGAGAGATGCTTTCAGTTAGTGTCCTGCAAGCACAGGCTGGCCAAGACACGGCTTTCTAGATCTTTGCCTGAAGTAACAGAGCATAGGCTCAACCTGCAGTTAAATCTGTTGTTAGTCATGCTGTGGGACTGCTCCATAGTGCCTTTGACTCCTGTTACAGCAATGGGAAATCAGAGGGACTAAGTATGCTTCAGTGTGGGATTTTTTCATCATCTGCTTGATTCCTGCTGTAAGCCAGCCTGCTGTCACCTCTTCCTGAGATATGTCAGAAGCAGTTCTGGAGTTTTTTGGTAGTTAACAGAATCAAGCAAAATGGGACCTCTGCTTTGCTGGTGTTTATAGGTGCCGGAGTAGCAGAGCTAACTGCTGCACAGGGATGTCTCCCTGCTGTGCAGGTTGGTGGCACATTGGGGGTGTCAGCTCCTGAAAGCAGAGTTGCTGTGTCGGCACAGTCCTATGTTTGGGCCAGCTGGTCTGTGTACCTACGGGTGCTACGTGGCCATAGCTGCGCTGCTGTCAGGTTGTGCTTTAGCAGGAGCACCGCTGAGCAGTGCCCTGGTGTGTGGTGGTGCCAATTCCCAAAAGCTATGCTAATGTATAGCAGTTGCCTCTTAAAGGACACTAGTTAGGCAGCAGTATCAGCATCTTAACAGTGCTTAGCAACTTTGCTACCCTGAGAAACTGCATGCATCTGGCAATGGGATGAGCAAACACAGGGTTTACTAGGTTGTCACTAGTTCTTGTAAATGAAACAGCCTGCCAGAGATCTTAAAATTCAGGTCCTTATGTATAAAAGAAAATTCTTTCATTATATTTGTCCACAGTCAAGAAAGTCAAAATAGCCTCCCCGCTCTTCTCTGCCTTCCAGGCTCTATATGAATGGAGAGGGAAGGACAGAAGCTGCTTGAAACAAAGACACTAATGGCTCCAAAGTGTGACCGAACTGACTCTGCTTGAATCCAGTTTTGAAGTCCTTCAGATCTATCATTGGTATGGCTTTCTATCATCTTCAGTCAGATCTAGCTGTAAGCACTGTTTTCCAACCCTCATCTGCAATTTAGGCACCGCCACAAAGGATGTATGAAAGGAAAATAGGAGGAGGAGGACTATCCTTCTTCCAGAAATGATTTCACATGTGTTTTATTACCATAAGGCGTCAGGGAAACAGGGGAAAATATGGCTTCGATACAAAGTGCATTCAAAACACATCATGAGTCTTTGTTAACGGATGACCACAGTGATATTGATCAGTGTTTGATTTGTTTTGCTACTGTAGCGATGCTTTTCTGTGCTTCCCTGAACACATTTTTTTTCCATTTTACTTTTTTGAAATTACGGAATCATTCCAGGTATAGATTCCTGAGTTATTAATATCTTTCCAGATCCCAGCCCCTTCTCATTATTATTATTAGATGGTGAATTAACCAGGTGTGCTTGTTTCTTTGCTAAAGCATTTTCTTATGAGTTGCCTTATTACTACCAATACATATGCCTGTCTTTGGAAGAGTGGCTTTTTATTATTTTTTATTATTTATTTACAAATGAAGAAGTCTGCAGAGGTGTAATCTGATTGGGCATCTTTCTCTGGCTTCATCAAAGAAATTATGGCTATAATGTTTGTATGATGACATGACAAGGACTAGACATCACTCTTTCGAGATTACCATACTCTTCCAAAAGCAAGACTCTCCCAGAATTTATTTTCATTCCATACATTGTGGCAGGTGGATAGGTGTGAAACAAATAATCTGGAAGAAATCTTCTGTATAAAGAGAGAATACATTCTGAAATTATTTTCTTGGAAAAAGTGAAAAGACAATCTCTGCAACTGCTAAGTAAACATTTTGCATGCAGAACCTCATGAAAGCTGTTAATCTCTTGGGTTTTTTATGCTTTGATCAAGAACGTTCAGTGCATAGTCAGAGGAAATATCTTCTATACCAGCGATGCTGAATGTACAGCACTGTATGCTAAATCATTCATACAGGTGTAGATCTACTTACCTTTAAGGATAGTCTGGGTGTATTAAGGCTTTGTTTAGCATCTGGAAGCAGCTCAGGGTGAAGGTAGCTTGTTTTGCCAGCAGCAGTGTCATTAACATACAATCTGTTGGAAAATGTTTATCAGCTCAAAAATAAACCACAGCTTATAGTTGTAGTGAAGTGGACCTGCATCATTTGTATGCATTCAAAGCTGTTGTCTTGGTTATTGATTAAGGCACTGTTCTATGAAAGTCAAGTATTCAAGACAGAACAGTTGTGGTTGCAGGGTTTCTTTCTTCAGAGGAATACTAAGGAATTTTTTCCCAAACTTACAAAGGTGAAGCTGAGGCAGAATGTGTTTGGTATCATGTTGACAGGGTTATCACGGGTGGCCAGTGGGCTCTACAGAAGAACGAAGCAGATGAGACATCTAATTCTGTAAAAGCCAGAGAGAACCAGAAAGGCATTTGAAGACCTTTTCTAAAGGTGTTATAAATATACCTTTGCTGAGTGACTGCAATTTTTGTAAACGTATCTGAGCGACATTGCAGAAAATGCTTTTTCAGCTCAGACTGAAAATACCACCCAAGAACCTAGACATAGGCTTAGGTTCTTATCTCAGCCAGTGCCTAAATAGGTAATGAAAAAATGTGAAACACTGATGACAGTGTGGAGGAGCACAGTTCAGGCATATTTTCTGCTGTAAATGATTTCTCTGCACGTCCTTGCTGTGGGCAGAGATGCAGGCCAGATGCCTGCTGCTGACCTGCATCTCCTCCTGCAGTACTGCATGTGTTTCAGACCCACTGCACATGGTGGCTCCTGCAGGCTGCTGTCACGGGCTGTTGCAAATGCTCATCCATCCTGAAAGGGAACTGCCCAATTTTACTGTTACTCTGTATTCCAAGTGATCCAAAGTCTTGGAAAAAATGGGGTGGAAATTGGGTTTTTTCCATTCCCTCTCTTTTCCTTTCTCTGTGCTACTGCAAAGGAAGGGAACATTCTGAAAGCAAACATTTTTCTTTTCTTTGGTCAAAATTACTTTAAAAAGTAATTGCAAAGAGTTCTTCATATTTTTGTCTAAAAAGTTGTTCTGTCTCTTCTTGCTTTTTTTAACTGTAAAATACACATCATTGCATGGGCCAAGATACACAAAAAATATTAGTTCTTATTTACCAAAGCTTCTTATTTTTTTAAACAAATGCAAGTTTTGTTTATGCTTAATTGGTAACCACCCAATCTGCTGAGGCTTCGAATAATCAGCCAGAAACCCCTCAGAATACCATATCTCTTTACCTGGTCTTTCATCAACGTCTTACCTATTAGTATGAACAAGCTCACTGGAGTTATGCGGTTATCAACTGGCAGGAAGGTCTCTTCCTTCTCCTTGTCTCCCTGTGTGGACATGGATGCAGTGACTGGGACAGGACTGAGGGGATTCAGCACAGTCTGCTGTGTCTCAGAAACATAGTTTTCCTTGGAGGGAAGTATTTCTGTTGCTTGTCTTGCAAGGGAAGTGCGTCCATTTGGTAAATCATGCCAAATCCTCAATGTTTTGCATTGTTAATAGCATCTAAAAACAAATACACTCAAACCAGCAAACACCTGGAAATCCAAAATGACAGCTAGCCAGGCTGTTAGGTGGTACACAACAAAGACAACACGCTTGTGTAACCTGAGCACATGAGCCCCTAGTTCTTCCACTGTGCAGTGAATTTGCTGGTCACCATGTGTAGCTCCCCGCATGTTGTTTATCCTTCCCCCTTGCCCATGGATGGGATTGTCTCATAATCAGTGCCAGACGCGGGAATAATTTTCTGTCTCTTGATCTCAGGAGGGAACCACGATGGAAGGAGAGTGGAGTGCATCATTTCTGGCTTTAGACAGACGATGGTTAAGCTGGATGGCTAAAATAAGATCCAGCCCAGGCATACTGTTGACAGCACTCGGAAAAATTCCCAGGGACAGATTCCAGCCAGCCCTGGGGCAGCCTACCCACCATAACTGCAAGTCTAGCTGTTAGCAGCTCGTGATGTCTGCAAAGCACTGAGCTCTGCTGTCTCCTTCATTTTTTCCCTTCATTTTTGAGTAGCCTTTTCCTCTTACGCATGCCTGGTTCCACATGTTCCTGTGTTAAAGTGAGGTTCCAAATAAATCCCTAATGCAACCGCGACAGCTTCACTGAACTTAGTGACAATTGTGCTGAGCTACAGAGGGTGGTGACTTCATTGGAAACTACAGCAGGAGGGGGAAGCTGTGAAGGAAAAAGAAAGTCTAGTTTTGAATTCCTCTCACTGTATGCTTAGGGCATGTGTATGCAGAGATACTAGGGAAAGTTAATCCGCATTAATTTCTAATGTGAATTACTTTGAATGCAGGAACCTAAACTTTGCAAGTAAAGATTCCTAAAATTAATGTTGTGATGTTTCAGTTCTTTTTTTTTTTAAAGTGTTTAGACAGCGTGCTTAATGTAGTTTAACAAATCAACTGAGCATTCATATCATTGTCCACCATGGGCTCTCAAGTTAGTATAAGATCTTAGAAACAATACAGGTTCGTGTATACATAAACATTATCCGTGACAGTACTGTCTCTGGGGACTAAGCACAAAAACGTGTGCTTGTTGTGTTCAGATGTGATTTTAACAAGAGGATATGTGGAATTTTTTCCAGCTGTTGGTCCTCCCTGAGCTTACAGTTGTTGAATTTCAAATATTGGCAATCGATGACTGAGCCTTTAATTTCTTTTCAAGGTCAATCTGTGCTCTTTCTCAGGGGAAATCCTTGCAAACTGTTTTAGGGCTATAATCTCCAGTGATGTAAGTCCATTGGTTTTAATGGAGTTGTGTCAGCAGGGAACTTGCCTGTTGGCTTTGATGGAGCAATGGAGACGGCCTGACGGCAGTAGTTTCTGTTGTCCCTGCAGAGGGGAATGAGGACATGGATAATCCTCTTCAAAACGGATTGGGACTCTCTCTGGATTCCCCACACAGAGTCTCAGAATGCTTCTGCATTTTTATGCAGTAAAAAAAGTAACTGAAATCTAGATAAGTCAGTTAAAAAAATATGATATTCAGGAACTGAACACGAGTGTGAAATCAGGTATCAGCAGTAACATGCTATAACATGTAGCACATGGGGCAGAACACTGTCCTGGTTTTCCCACGAGAAGGAGAAGCAGGGAGTGTTAAACTCTACACTCCTGTTTGAGGAGCCCAACAGTAAACACAGTCCTTTCTCTTTTGTGCTTTGGTGTTGAACTGTATGTTCTGACTTAAGATACGTCTTCAAAGTGGACTGCTGTACAGTATAGAGATACCAGACGCAGAGTAGTCAACAGCAGCGCTCTTAGTAAGTGGGGTCTACGCTGCATCTAAGCTGACACTGTGCTTTCTGCTGCTGCCTCAAGGCTGCTTCTGATTCACACTTAGGTTATTTAAAATGGCTCAGGTATATTCACACTATACTGCAGTCTGCAGCACTGATACATCCTCACCCTCCTGGCCCTTATCAGCATGGGGTTTGCACACTGGGATTAATCACAGCCTTGGGATCCTGTGTCACAGTATCGTTCTTTCAGTCCCCACTGTAGAAACTCTGTAGATCAACCCCCTGGGAAACAGCACTCTAAGTATCTGTTGTTCTGCTGTAACACTGACAGGTTTTTACAGCCTTCTGAATACCTATGTCCTCCTCTTGGTTAGATTGGGGCCTTATACCTTGAAATACAGTAGACTTTATTGTATCTCGTTATTAAGTAGTCCAACTTAATCCTATATAATTTTTAAGAAATAAAACTAGCCACTAGACTACAGTCCTATTTAATATATCTGCATACTTACATGTAAGTTCCTGTTTGTGGGTGTCTATTTTCTAACTTAAACCCAAATACGTGTTTTGCATATAGTTCACATGTAGGCATATGTACATATAATCATACATGCATCTTGTATGGAGATTGTGTGGATATATCCACACTGTGGATATGTTTGCCTGTATAAAATATTTAAAAAAATAAATTAGAATATATTGCCTGTGTATTTATTCTGTAATACTGGTAGGTTCTAAGAAGGATACACCCTGCCAAAATTATCTCACAAGCTGTTTAAAAGACCATCTTTCCTAGATGTCTTAAATGTCCCACTGTATTTGCAGAAAAGCTAAATGAAGCGGTGACCTCATACCAACACCAATGATCCAGAAAGCATGAGATATAAGGTATAATCTCCATATGCTTTAAGTTAATACGGGTAAAATCACACAGGCTTTTCATGCACATATGTGCGTGCGCTCATCTAAACTTCATTCTTAAAACCTAGCCATGGCTGCATGAAGCTTCTCCGTCTTCAGTTTTAGTTTTCTCCTGAATACTGAGAGGGTCTAAATGACTATTTGTCTACGTTAATTGAAATAAATAATATTTTTCCTCGGGCCCTAGATGGCTTTAGACAACAAACTGATATCCCTTCATGTATGAGGGATAGTGCAAAAGGGCAAACAGTGTTTCTATCATTTCCATGTGAAATAACCCCAGCTGACATACAATCCCATGAAACCTCTCAAACCAAGTAGCCCTTCCCCCTATTAATCTTGCATGCAACCAGCAACAGAAAGGTGCAGCAAAAAAAGCAACTGCAACCTGAGGACATAGTAGGTGGCTTTATGTGAGTGAAAAGAGCTAGATTCAGTAATGTTTCTGCTGGCATGTCCTAGAAATCATTTGTGCCAAATATATTTTCATTAATTCTTATTTAAAAAAAAAATCCAGAAAAAAAGTAAGATTTGGGTCCTTTCAGAAAGCTGCCTTCGCTTCTCCTCCTTTTTATTCCAACTGAAAAATATTGACTTGGTCCAGTCAGAGGCTGGGAGCTGCATATGTTTTTTTCTGCGTTTTCTGATAAGCTAAATCTGCTAATGGTAGGTAACACTGGCAGAAAATGAAGCACTACTTCTGTGAGAAATATTAACTCCAGCCACTGACTGTATTAGTAAACACCAAATGATAATAGGCTCCATCAATCAAGCTTGCTGTAACAAGTGTTTATTGCAAATCAGGATCACAGTCTTGTCATGGAAAAGTACATGAGGATGTTTTTAATTAATAGAATAATATAGTTATGCCTTCAATGAAAAAACATATTTTCATATGTTTACTTTTACAGGAATAACTAAGTGCAAAATAAGCTTGAGTGAGTTTGTCCAAAAGGAAAGGAGGCTTTTATATGCACTGTCAAACAGAATTCCTCTAAAAAATGCTTATTTGTTGAGTTACTGAATGACTGTTAGAGAGCAGAGTCTGATAAGCACTTAGCTGAAACCTTCCCATAAGGAGGAAGGAGGAGAAAACAGATGCCCATTTAACTAGAAGCGTGAAAAGCGCGTACAGAGGGTCAAAAACTGTCAGGACAGAGAACATGATGAAATGCATGGTCTAGTAAAAAAGACCACCTGTCTGAAGTGGCAGAACAGATTGTAAAGCACTGGCAAAAAAAGACATGCTAATACATATTACTTAAACAAGGAGTATGATGTAAAGAGCCAAAATAACAGGGAAGTGAAGTAACTTGGGGAGAGAAGGAGGAGTATTTGACAGATATTTTGTTGAGTTTAACAGGGACAGACGGTGAAATGAGAGCTTTACATGGAGTGCCACTGCGCTCAGAGGGCTGCTTCACAGGTCAGCAGTTGCCCATACTGCAATGGTAGACTGGTGACTGAGCGTGATCACTCAAAGACACCACTCCTGCCATGAAATCGGCATCTGAGAAAATACTGTGTTTGGGAACTCTGTCTTCAGGCTTTGCTTCAAACCATTAAAGCAGTTGGCTCTAGGCATTTGGAAGGCTGCAGTCTCTCTCGATGGGTACAGTGATTATCTCAAGCTGGTCTATACTCATGTGACATTCAGGAGTACAGCCCCAAAGCAGGTTTACCTTTTAGTCCATGTGCTGAGAAGTAAAGAGTGCCTGGTTGGTGGCTGAGCCACCTTGCTGAGCTCGTGTGGATGCCTGCCTCCAACATGCGCTGTGCTAGGCAGGAGGAACTGCAAGCTCCAGCCAGGGCTCCACTGCCAAGGAAGCACTGATCATCTGCTACACAAACCCCACTGGCAGCACTGCTAGGGGGAGAGGGAGAGGATTTTAGGGATATTGCTTCTCCCTTTCTGATCTTTTAAATGTATCGGTGAGTCTGGTAAACTTGATTGTACCATGAAGATCTTGGATTGCAGATGACTGCTAGCTCTTGAAAGGTTCTTTTCACTGAATTTCCTGATACTTGCTCTTTACTCCGACTCTGGTTTAACTGCCTTGTCTGAATGACTGAATAACTAGCTAATAGCCAGGATGAACTTTATGTCTGTTTAAATGCTTGTGGCTTTGGTGTATAATGTAATATGATGCTGTCCTCTGGGACAACGTGGGAAAATGTAAAAACCAATTCCATACGCATGTTTGCAATATTAGAAAGGCAGCTTGATCAGGTTGGGCAGGCTTGGATTCTTTTTATAGTAAGACAAGTAAAACAAGACTATGTTTCTCAAACTCTTTGGATTAAGAATTTTTTCACATGAGTAAATATTTATAGAAGTTATATTTAATGGTTTCTTCACTGTAGAAAGATAGCTTATTTTATTTTTTAATGAGTCTTCTACAAACTGAGACAGCTTGGTAGACCCAACTTTCTCCTCATTTAACTATGTATAACAGGGTAAACAAAAAAAACCCCAACAAAATTAACTTCAATTCTGGCATTCTCAATCCCCTAATTAAAGGTTTATATGAATACTTAGTCTTAGGTAGATATTCAGTTAATTACACACCTGACTTTTGTTGCATAAAGTAAAACTGCATGCTTCCTGTATGCAACAGAAAATACTTTCCCAGAAGTTCCCCAGACAAGGCCAATTTCTATCTTACTGTTCTTACAGAGATGAAGATACTCAAGTGCTTCTTTCGCAGGTTCTTTGGGATTTATAGTGCAAAATGTGACTTCAGGCACCTGAACTGTAGAGTGATTAAAGGTCAGCTGTGGTGCCAGAGGCGCATGTGGCAGCCTTTGTCCCTGCAAAGACATCAGCAGTGGGTCTGGTCCCAGAGCCCTTATCATGGCTCTGAGAGTCTGCTCCACATGAGGACCTCAGTCATGGCCTCAAATTCTTCCTATGTGTCAGGGAGCAGTTCGCTAAGCAGAACGATGTTGATCCTACAAGATGTCAAAGCTACAAGAGAAGAACAAGCACATGGGTCCTGTTCCAGTGAAAGTATGAAGAAAAGTGACATGTGGAGAAAATACAGCCAAGCCTGAGCTATGCTCTTTCAGACTGAACAGAAATAAGTCACAAGATCCTTGCACGCTCACTTCCCTAACCATAAATAGTGAAATTAGACATTTGTCTGGAGACAAGAATGTAAAAGCGATCCTCAGTGCCCTGGGTATGGGATCATTCTGATCCTGAAAAGCTTTAAAAGGTTCCTCTTCATTCAGTCCCAGTTACTTCTGCCTATCTGAACACAAACTTCTGCAGCCTCTTCCCAGGCTTCTTGTTTCTGAAACAAAGCCATTTCCATTTAGAGCCCTTCAAGCCCCATCCACCGTAAGCTTTTCTTTGACCTGCTGGGTGCGGACAGTTTCCCCAGAGCACACTGTCCTGCCCACCCTCCCTTTACTAGACATGGTCAACAATTAAGCTAATTAAGCTATATGCAGGATTAAGTCTATAGGGCCAGATTCACAAAGGGACTTAGGTGTTTGAAATGGGAATTAAGCTGATTATCAGCATATCACTCTCATTATACAGTCTTTGAAAATTTCATAGCCTTGTGCTTGTGCACATTTCCTCTCGGAGAGTTCCTGTGTGCACAGGGAGGGTACAGAATTCCCTTTATGCCATTCCACCAGTGAGAACTGCCCCAGGGTGAGTCCTGGGCCGGGGGTAGCTGGCCCCCACCTCACTCATCCAGTGCTCAGAATGCGTGAAAGGCTATCTTCCCCACATCCCTGCAATAGGCTTTGCTTGCTCAATGTAGTAGGAAAGCCTGTTTAAACCGTCTTGTTTCACACCTTTATGTACAAAGTTGTCAGGGAACAAAAGACATTTTTGTTAGCAAAGGCTCACAGAGCTTTTCTTTCATGTGTGACAGATGCTTTCAGAATCCATTTGAGGGAATCTGCATAATTGATACACAACACCAGTGACCCAGCCTGAATGACTTAAAGTCTTTATTTTCATCTCGGGTGGTTCAGAAACAGCCAGTGGAATTTGTAAGGCTCCATTAAGACGTTCAGGTCTTCAGGCTGTCTGGCAATGGGGACCATGTGAATACCTGAGGACAAATAGCCTAGGTTTCATTAGCAAGATAAAATCCGCAGGGTGAAACATGGGAAATCAAATGCAATAAGAAAGTGATTGTGAGCTGGTTATGCATACTGTCAGCGACAGCAGGCTGAAGAATAATAAAAAGAGGGAAAATTATGAGCTCTAAACTGCAACAGTTGCCCTACAAGCTTTGACTGCTGCAAGACGTTTCCTTCTCTCTGTCAGTCCTAGCAAGGATTAGAAAGCTTTTTAATAAAAAGCCAGCATGGAAATTTTTTTGACAACATACACTGTCCAAAGTGTTGTTTCTGTCAGTAGCATGTTGTATTACCAAGCCCTCTTCAGATTTTCATCTTCATCCAGGCATAAAACCTCATCCCAAAATGAGAGCTCAGGTGGATTGGTTTCCTCTCATTGAACAGAAAGTATTTGAATTGCCCAGGCTGTGAGTTTGGTGATTCTGGTCAAGGCTTTTGGAGGGGCTATTGGTTTCCCAAGGATGAGGTACAAATAAACACTACAGGTTTCATTTTAAAGACATTTTACGGATCATTACTTTGCTCATGAATGGTCCTCGCTTTCATTTTCTGATTTTTCTCATTTCCTAAACCCCGTGGATTGCTACAGTGTCCATGTCTTGGTTTCCATGGTATGTGAGATTGCAGCCATTATGGGCTGGTGGAGTTATCCTTGGGGTTCACAGCGGGGCCTGGCCTTCTAGAGGGTCCCTATAGTAAAGACTTCAGCAATATTCATGAGGGACTGAGTTTTCTGAAAATAATACATCCAGAGTCATACAATACTCATTGCCAGTAAGGTGGTGAGAGTCATATTACCCGATTCATCCCATGTTCAGCTCCCTGAGTCACCACAAATCATTGGATGAGTTGCTTAGCCTCTCTGTGTTACCATGCTCCATTTAAATTGGGGAAGTGCAGTATTTCTTCACCTGCTAGGAACACCAGCTTTGCACTGATGACTTTATGTTCTAAAATAGAGATCAATATAAGCACTTAGTTTCTCCCATCTTCCTCTGCAGTTCCTGGTGTCTCTGCATGAATGGCTCATGCTGGGCACCCTTGAGAGATGGGCTGCAAGACCACCTGGGTTGGATCCAGTATGGCAGGTCCCAAGGTCTTGAACGCTTTGCGGTAGCGCAGTGACCATACCTGTGCTCTGTCGAGTATTAGCGTGGTAAGCAGTGCCAGTCTGGAAGACAATTATTTGTTCCCTTTCCCACTCTAGTTTCAATAAGGTTTCTAAACATAGTCATAGATACTCTTCTGTTTCAGCTTTCTGTGTAATTACAGAGCAAAGAAGCAGGTCTTACAGAGAGACTGCACTTTAGGGGGGGAAAAAAGCTTGGTGAAGTACGGAAATCACATTAAAAATGATCATATCAGTAACCATGAATAAATTGTGAGTACCATTCAGCCTAGCACTATAATCACTATAAAGCGTTTTCAGACACATTTATGTTTATCGGTTGGTAAGAGTGAGAAGCTTATAATTTAGCTCTGATGGACGCACTAGTAAATGCTACTTTAATAAGTGCCCTGGCTATGCAGTGCTTTGCACTATTTCCAAACACTGTTGTCTAAGAAAGCACTGAGATACATAGTGTATAGCTGCTTCCGTAAGCCAGGTAGGTTTTGTACAACTGAATCCAACTAGAAACAGTTACAAATCAGATACCAGTAACAAAGCAACAAGGGAAATGCAAAGGCTGAGCTCCGAGTTTCAGGTCCCCACCATACTCTTCCCATTGGTGAAGACTGAAGCCCCTCTTCTCCACAAATGGGAAAAGTGTGTTAAACTCCTACAGACAAACTCGTGCAGCTCTGGAACAGGCTCCTCCAAACATTCAGAAACCTCCTGGCCCCATATCCAGTGGGATGACACACTCCAGGAATTTGCCAGTGCCCCCTTGAGTAATGAATTTGCCTTTGCCTGAAGGAGCAGAGCGATGCTATGCTATCTATAGGTTACTAGAGAATCAACTTTATCACTTGCTAAGGGAACATAGATTTCAGTAACAGGGACAAGTTACAAAGCAAAAAAACAATAAAGCATGTTATCAAAGTTAATACTGAATAAGAGAGATACTCTTTAACTTCTTCAGCCTTTCATTTGCTTATGAGGAGGCTAGTTAGCTGTTTGAACCTAGTCCAGGGTTAACATGTCCTGGAGAATTCTTGAAGGAATGTCTTTCCTACTCTCGTTTGAAGTTGGGTCTGTGCTACCCAGACCACAAAATGATTTGCTCTTTTCTGTACACCAAATGGAAAGATCCAGCTTTGTTTTCTTGCCCATTCATGATTCTTGTGTTTGGAAAGTTAGGACGTCATATGGCCATGAAGATGTTTGGGTCCTTTTGTCTCCTCCCCTAACATTTTGATTAATTTACCTATTTCTATTCTCTTACTAGATTACATATTGGCTTCATCTTAGTGCTTTTTCTTGTTCATTACTGGTGTCTCAAGACATAGTAGCAAGATTTTATAAATCTTATACCACAACGGTTTATAATTCTACCTGCATTTTAACAGGACAAGTAAAATTTACTACTAGCCATCCGTAGAGCTCAAAAATGCTGTTGAAACATGAAGGAATTAAAAAATGGAGGTGACACTGCTTATAATTTTCACAAGTCACCATCATGTGTAATATATGAGAAAATGTGTTACTTTGACTAGGAAACACTGAACCTGTGTAATTCGTTGTTCAGATCTACTGCAATATTAGTCTAGGTCCTTGTATTAACAAAAAAAAATCACTGCGATTAAATGGAATTAGTGGATGATACAGTACTTAATGCAGAGGTAATAATATGACTTCCCTCATTAGTGCAGGACTGCTATAGCTTCTTAATTGATTTTAATCAGCATTTAATTAGAAAATGTGAATCCCCTGTGGCTAATTCATATTTTACACCATTCCAAGGTAGACTATTATTTCTTCTCTACAAGTGGCATCCCAGTTTCAGGTTAGGAAAAATATGAAATCTTGCCTTTGACTCATGACCTTTGAGGGTCTCGTGTATAGAGATTGTACGTCATAGACTTGGGCTGTTTATCAGCTCTAAGCCTCTAAAGGTCACCATCACCTGTCTCAGTAAAGAATCCCTTTTTCTATCTCAGCTTTTACTCTGGAGTGGAGCTTCCAAGTACCTCACAGACTGTTGTACTTATAAAGCACCTATCCAAGTATTTCTTGGGGAAATAATCCAAGGACTCTGTGTTCACAATTTGTGGTAAGATGTGGACAAAAGTTTTATCATTTATGAAAGACTGAGAATACTTGTGAATCTGTATATTGAAAGGGTGGCGAAAGGTACTCAAAAGAAATGCCATATTGTTTCAGCTCCAGAAAGAATGACTTGAAATAGAGAGGGAGAATATCCTACTCTTTAAATGAATAACACAAAGAAATCCCTGTGCTGGCATGGTATGAAGGGTTTATTGCATTCTGGATTTTCAGTTGTGCTGTATTAAACCATATTAATATCTGCTTTTTGTAGGGCAGTCAAAAATCATCGGTAGTGATGAATTTTTCATTTACACTAGTGCCAAGTGATCAGCCTTAGTGCTCCAAGGTCAGTCAATCATCCCACTCCAGTGGAACATTCCTGCCTTTAAGGCAAATGAAACTTTTTTCTCTCTATCTCAAGTACAGATAACTTAGGGGCCAAACTCACTAATGGCTCATCCTGTGTGCCATGGCTGTTGCCCTATGATCCATCAACATACCTAAAATGAAAAGTGATTTCCCTGGAGACAAGAGGTAGAGCTGCTCATAGCTTTTTTTGTGTACCTGAATTCTCTAATTCTCTAATAAGGAGATGGATCAAGCAAAGTCACTCTATCCAGCCATTCTGTGGCTTGCTAAGGAGGAAAAAAAAAGAAGACGAGAGTCTGATCCAAACTTGAGTATAGTTTCACAGAGATGTGATTCCAGTGGGCTTCAGAACAGCAATTTCCTTGAGTCAAATAAAGACAACTGGACTGTGAAGTCAGCTCTTCAGATGAAAAGTCAGTAGCCAGCCTTTCTTGCCCCTATCCCAAGCTCACATGGCTGGCCACATCTTACTATAGGTGGTTTTTAGCACTTTATTGTGGCTTTTATCTAAAAGCATTCAGAATAGTCATCATTCCCACCACTGGAACAACATGAGCTCACACTGAAGCAAAATAGCATTTAAACAAAGTGACCTCTGAAAACATTAATCATAATAGTCCATTTTGTAATGGAAATGTACACCATTATTGCCTGAATTGTGGTTTTGCTGCAAGCTTGATGTATGGTGTAGATTTCTTACAATAATTTGCCTCAGTACAGCAAAGGAGAAGGCAGGCGTGGCTGGCCTTAAACTCTTTGCTTACCACATCCCTTCCAAACAAAAGCATCTGAGCCTTTGGTTTCTAGCTTTCTTTGGCACAGAAGTGTAACTACAGGGATTTTTCAGTGACATTCACTCATTTTATCTTTCTTTTAATACTGCTGTTCTGAGATTGGTAATATATTGAAACTTGAGTCATTATATCTGTCTGTGTGGTGCATTTAGCCTTACAAGATTCCTTTCTTTGCACTATGTCATTTTTTATTGCTTGTGTTGTGAAGCCTTTGAATTTAGCTCAGACTTTAAGGCTGAAAGCTGTTGATTTCTGAAAGGTAAAATGAACAAATAAAAACTCCTCTGAAGCTCACTAAATCAACACATTTGTTTGCAAACCAGCACCAACAAAAAGTTTGCTGAAGAGACCTGCTTTTTTCTGCTTCATATCCTTGCTTTGTGCAGCATGCCAATCCTGCTTTCCCTCTTTTAATTTCTTTTTTAATGGTACATGACACAAAGTGTAGTTAGATCTCAGGCTGGTTCAGCGAGGACAATACTGTAAATCCACTCCAACGGCTTGGTCATTTTGGACTTTCACAGAGAGAGCATGACACCCTTTTGTGTCCATCTCTGTGATGCTTTGATGAGCTCAGGTGCCCAAATCTGAGTTAAATGTAATCTGCAGTTGTTGGTGTCTGGATAGGCGGTCTTCATTTTGCATCTGTATTAATGGTTGCGTGTGGGCATTTTGAAAGCACTCTAGCCCTGGTCTAATTATGCTCTTACTAGGGGCTGTTGACCTCACTGGAAAGAAGTTTGACAAATGCCAAGTGGTTTTGAAAATCCCACTTAAGTGTTCTACAGTTGTACTGCAGCCTTAACGAATAAGGCTGTTAAGAGCACTACTTAACGGCCGTTTCCAGGCACCTCCTGCAGTGATGGCTGCTGCTTTTGCCAAAGCCAAGTTGGAGAGTGAGCATTATGCACGAGTTCCACCAAATGACCTACCCCTGTTCACGCTCAGATTCTACTTCACACGAGACTTTTAAGACTTACTTTTAGAAGTGCTTATAAATGTAGCTTTGTGGTAGGCATGTCTAAAGTGGTTAGAACTGCACGAGTAGCATGTTCTGCATCAAAGGCAAACAGGCATGAGAAGCATATGGGAAGTTGAATAAAAATGCAGTGACTGAATCTGCTGTTGTGGCAAACTTGTGAAGTGATTGTTCTCCACATTTCTTAAAAAATGAGAATCTATTACTAGCCCGAAGTGGAAAAATGCATTATGTTTGTATGCAATAAAATGTGTTTGGCTTTGAAAACTCTATTTATAGGCATTGTCAATGGCAGCTGTTCAGCGCACTAACTGCTCCCTGCCAATTTTCTCTTTATGCTTCTATTAACTGGAGCTTTGGGATTCCCAGTTTATTCTAATTCATTCTTAACGATAGTAAGCCAAAGTCTCTTGTGTCAGTACTTGTGAGTTATGCTGAAGCATTGGAGTCAAACTTCTTATGGAGAGGGAATTTTTTTCTCTTTCTTTTTTTTGCACTTACAGATGGTACATTCTGAGTATTAGGATCAAGAACTGGTTTCAGAACAGAATGTGTATGTAAAAATACAGTAAAGTTCTGCAATCTGCATTGTTTTAAAGGACTTTGAGCCTCTCTATGAATAATTTTTGGTCTCGGGTATTCCTTTAGTCTTTTTAGTATGGGCTAAATGAAGGTGTCGTGGTTTGGGCCAGATTGGCCCAATCCGATGGAACGACAGATGCTCTCTCTCTCTCCTGCTCCGCTCAGGAGACAGGAAAGAGAGGGGAAAGAAAAGAGAGAAAAAGAGAGACTTAAGTATTTAGTAGGAAATGAAATATACAAAGCCGTATCAAGCTCCCAGGATGACAATCACGTCACCAGCAGGCTCAGGGGAAGTCCCAGACTGGACTCAGTGACGGACAGGAACTGGATTCCGGATCTGGAGTCAGGATCAGGATCAGGATCAAAGGTAGATGCAGAGACCGAGTCCTCCCAGGACGCCGGCCATTGAAGAAAAAGAGGCTGACCCTTTGATCCCTCAGCTTATATACTGAGCATGAGGCAGATGGGATGGAATACCCTTGTTGGTCAGTTTTGGGTCACCTGTCTTGTCTGCTCCTCCCCGCAGGTGTGACCCCTCTACGCTTTTCCGCTTCTGACCCTCCAACGGGGCAAGTAGCAAATTTGGCTGGCCTTGGTTGCCATAGCAATAAGTATAAGCCAGAGCCTCTCTGCATACCGTACCTTGGCATCAGCCATAAACATGGGTCTTATCACTCTGAGAACGAACGGTTTCCTGCACAACATGCTGTTAATTTCAGCAGTTAGAAGAGGCCCAGCTAACAAGCAAAGTTACTGAACAAAACTGGTCCTGCTTTACCTCAAACCAGGACAGAAGGTTACTGTCACTTTTACTGAGGCAAACCTGTGTATTTCTGAGATGGCTATTTGTGATTCTGTTAAAGTTAGTGTTATCTCAGAGATGTTGTTTAGCACAGTTAGAGAAGTGCTTGCTTTTGTAATGCATATTTTTAAGCAGAGTTAGTTTTCACTTCTCTGTTTATTATCACTCAAATTGTCTATACTCACACTGACTTACTTGGCTTTAGAGACACCACTGGGAAGACTCCGAGCAAGTTCAGTACACTTAGGGCAGGCATAACAAGTTCATGTGGGTCAGGAAAAACATTATTTGTGAAACACCATTTTCCATTATGTGTCTCAGTAGCTGGTGCTGATGCCTGTTCTGTGTGTGTGAGGGGGTAGAGGTGAGTGTGTATTCATGATACTTAGTTGATTCATTTCAACAAACTTGGCTGCATTTCCTCCACACAGACAGCAAGTCAAAGGAAGATGTATTTAGCGAGAGGCATCCTCCTTAAATTAAAATTAAAAACTATAAAAAGAGCTAAAACTTTGAGTAAGGTGAGAGAAACAATCCTTTATTGTCCCAATGAGGTTGAAGAATGAAAGAAGTGAAGCCTCAATATGGATGAGTTTATAACAAGATCTAGTGCCTTGCCATATTCTTAGAGCTGTTTGAGGGTGTTGAAGGAGAAAATGTAGTCTAGGGTCATATCATGATATTACTAGGTGCAATATGCATTAGTGTCCAAGGGAATTGTGCTGTTTCTGCCAGGATTTATTTGAATACTTTATGGGGTTTTTTTCATTGCTCAGATGTGCAGATAAATGCAATAACAGAAGACTGTCAGAAAATTTACAATAAAATTATCAGTGAATATCAAGACTACAAAACTTTTCTTGTTCTGATCGTATCACCCTCAAGCAGCCAGGAAAGCTATAAAAGAAAACAAATGTCTACCATAGGAAAATGATTGCTCTAATTTCTACTTTCATCTAGTGATAGATATTTGAAAATTATTTTATATTCCTAAGCTGTAGAAAAACACCACTTCAGTTAAGCATAAAAGAATAGAAAGAACCATAGGTGGATAGAGAAATTAAATTGATGTCCTGGAAAATAAACACAAATCAGGGAATCCTCTCTCTGATGGGTGCCCCAGAAAGCACAGATGCATAAAATACTCAGATATTCCTTTACCCCCTCCTCCTTTATTTAACCTGAATTTAAAAAGTTCCCCGTATGAGATTATTTTTCTTCTTTCTCTGTACTGAGGATATTTGTAGAAGCACAATAAAAATACAGAAAGGAACTGGAGAGTCTGCTGAGGACAGGTGACCTAATTTATGGCTTTATGTCCCAAGTCTCAGCAAAATGTCCAAGGATAAGACTAGCTAGCTCACTCACAATTACTAATTATGAGAAAGCTTGGCAGGGAGACTTGAAATCTTTTTATTAGAACAAGTAATATAGCTGTGGGGAAAAGGAAAAGATCTGGAGTAAATAAGACCTTCTACAAGTTCATTAAAAATACTTGTTTTGGACTGTTGGAAGATCATAGAATCACATAGGTTGGAAAAGACCTTTAAGATCATCCAGTCCAACCATTGACCCTACTCTACCAGGTCTGCCACTAAACCATGTCTCTAAGCACCACATCTACACGACTTCTAAACACATCTAGGGATGGTGACTCAACCACCTCCCTGGGCAGCCTGTTCCAATGTTTGATAACTCTTTCAGAGAAAAATTTTTTCCTAATGTCCAGCCTAAACCTCCCCTGGTGCAACTTGAACCCATTTCCTCTTGTCCTATTGCTAGTTACTTGGGAGAGGAGATCAGCACCCATCTCACTACAACCTCCTTTCAGGTAGTTGTAGAGAGCAATAAGGTCTCCCCTCCGCCTTCTCTTCTCCAGACTAAACAAGCCTAATTCCTTCAGCCGCTCCTCATAAGGCAGGTTCTCCAGACCCCTCAACAGCTTTGTTGCCCTTCTCTGGACACGCTCCAGCACCTTAACGTCCCTCCCATACTGTGGCACCCAAAACTGAACATAGGACTCAAGCTGCGGCCTCACCAGCGCTGAGTACAGGGGCACCATCACTTCCCTACTCCTCCTGGCCACACTGTTCTTGATACAGGCCAAGATGCCATTGGCCTTCTTGGCTACCTGGGCGCACTGCTGGCTCATGTTCAGCCAGCTGTCCACCAGGACCCCCAGATCATTTTCTGCCAGGCAGCTTTCCAGCCACTCCTCCACAAGCTTGTAGCGTTGCCTGGGGTTGTTGTGACCCAAGTGCAGGACCCGGCACTTGGCCTTGTTGAACCTCATGCAGTTGGCTTCAGCCCATCGATCCAGCCTGTCCAGATCTCTCTGCAGAGCCTTCCTACCCTCAAGCAGATCAACACTGCTGCTTAATTTGGTGTCATCTGCAAACTTACTGAGGGTGCACTCAATCCCCTCGTCCAGATCATCAATAAAGATATTAAACAAGGCTGGCCCCAAAACCGAGCCCTGAGGAACACCACTTGAGACCTGCCGCCAACTGGATTTAACGCCATTCACCACAACTCTCCGGGCTCGGCCATCCAGCCAGTTTTTAACACAGCGAAGAATACACCTGTCTAAGCCATGGGCTTAGGAAGATGCATGTCTTCCTGACAAGACCACGTTGGTTACCCTGCAAACCTTCCTAATTGCTATTAATGTATACACAGCAGCTTTGGATTATTTTTTTTTTTCATGTTCTAAGGTGCAGGGCCTTGAATAGACCTGACTTCCAGAAGTTGGGTACCTGATAATTTTGGGGAACGTATGCTAAACTTTGCTTGAGACAATTTAGAGTGGGTTTGTCAGAGTCGATGGAATTAGATCAGTGTATGTTTGTTGAGGAGCTGACCAGTACACAAATACAGGGGTGAAATAAGGGAAAGGTGCAAGTGTGAGGTAAGAAGGTTGTGAAAATGAGTATTTACATAATGTCAAGAAGCAATTATGTGAGGGGAAGGAGGAGAGAAGGTGATGTGTCCTTTTCAGTGAAAAAAACCCCTCCAAATCAACACTGAAAAAACAAATGGCAAGGTCATTGGATTGACAATGAATAATAGACCAGCTAAGAAAGGCAATTGTGTGCTTCCATTCTTAAGAAAGCCATTTCTTCTGGCAACCAACCATCCCAACCGGAGACTGGAGTCTTATTATAGTAGGAAATGAGTTGTTCTGCTGACTACACGTGCGTAGTGAATTGGCTGCAGAACTTCTACAACAAAGTTCTTTTAAAACAAGTAGCAAATTGCAGATGAGATTCGTTAATACGCCTCACAGCATTCAGCTGTGTTAATACTAGCAGAATGCACACAACATAAGGAGTTTAGGTATAGATTTAAACATTTTAAATTTGACTCTCAAATTAGATCGGTTATGTGAGTGTTAGACAAATATTATCTGAAAGGACACAAATACAGTAGTTATCAAAATAAAGTACCAACCAGAAAGATTGATGTAGCATGCCCAGGTTTAGCTGATTTATGTACTGAACTTTATCAGGATGCCCCATGCTGGTTTCTCACTTGTATGAAGTGATTGCACTGTGTGACGGCAGCAAAAGTCCCAAAGATCTGATTGCAAAGATTAGTAAAAGGCTCTCTATTATTAAACTACTGTCATTCCTCCTTCTTTTTCCACAAACACAAAGGAAATATATTTTGAGATGTAATAAGAAACAACACTTAAAACTTCTGTTTTCCTTTGCTGGGAACTTACAGGATGTGCCATAGCTCTCGGTGTACCAGGTGAATGCGAGGCAATCCACCCAGTAACACAGAACGCCTGCTGGGAGAACTAACAATAGACCATTCACTCAAAAAGCACCAGTAATTAATACTAGAGCCACACAGGGCTATAAGCTACTTAGAGGCCTGGCGTAAATGAGAATAGCTCTAATGGTACCCTAATTTACACCCACATTATATTGCATTTAAAGCTATTTACGCTATAAGCATTAGTTTTTATAATTTGTCCTGTCAAAGGAGAGATTCTCTTCTGTTTTGCAATGTGTAAGTGCTGGTTTCAGCATTTGCCACAGAAGAACAGTCAGGTCAGCTTTTCTGGTTGGAAACTGTTGTTCTGTTGAAAGTAATTGCAGTTTTCGTGATAAAATGTTGTATGTATTATATTCAATGTATTCCTATACTCTTGTATTGAGCAATGGTGTAGTTAAGGATATACCGGGAATTTCCACTGTAAAAACCAACCACCTATTCTGAAGACTTTAATATAGCTATAAAAGCCGATTATACGTTGGAGTGTGAGTGTAAAGATCTTGGAGAAAGAGCTCTTTAGCACAAATAAAAGGTATCTCTATATAATGGCTTATAAACATCTTCCCTCAAAACCTGACAATATTGAAGGGAGATGATGAAGAGCTACTCAAAAATCCATTTAACTGATAAGCTGAATGCTTCTAATAACCGAATTTCAGGCATCACAGTGAAATAAGTGAAAACAGTCTGAAGTGAGAGTCTCAGCTGTAAGAAATCCTGCCCTTTCAGGACAGTTTCTACACAAAGTGCGTTTTTTAGAGCTCATTTAATATTGATAATGTCAGCCCTTTAGCTACCCACAATTGGCACCTGCTGCCTGTCTCTCAGTGCCAGGTACTGCAGGAGTAGGAGCTGTGTAGCAGAGACTCCTGGGCAGTAGATCCCATCAGCCACTGAGAGATCATTCATCAAAATGGCATGACTCAGTTTAATTTCTGGATAGGAGCTGCACCTACTGCCTGTTGGACAAGGGCATGACCTAATGGACTGTGGTGCTGAGGGTCTGTCTATGTCTGCGGAGAGATCAGATCTAAGCTTGCTGTGCTGCGTCAAGACAGAGGCGCCTGTGCTGGTGACTGGGTGTGAGCAAGCTCACACTTGGACATGGGTGTTGGTCAGGCACTGTTGTAGAGGTAATAACATCTGCTGGGAGAATGAGTTGAGTCATTCCCACACAGCCCAAGGGCAGTGCAGTTAAACCAAGGCTGCGGAGCCACCAGAGAACTCCACCATGAGTCCCAGAAGGCCAACCACATCCTGGGCTGCATCAAAAGAAGCGTGGCCAGTAGGTCGAGGGAGGTGATTCTGCCCCTCTACTCTGCTCTCGTGAGACCCCGCCTGGAATACTGTGTCCAGCTCTGGAGTCCCCAACATGAGAAGGACATAGACCTGTTGGAGCGGGTCCAGAGGAGGGCCACGAAGATGATCAGAGGGTTAGAGCACCTCTCCTATGAGGACAGGCTGAGAAAGCTGGGGTTGTTCAGCCTGGAAAAGAGAAGGCTCCAGGGAGACCTTATAGCAGCCTTCCAATATCTGAAAGGGGCCTACAAGAAAGCTGGAGAGGGACTTCTGACAAGGGCATGTCATGATAGGACGAGGGGTAATGGCTTCAAACTGGAAGAGGGGAGATTTAGATTAGATGTCAGGAAGAAATTTTTCACTCTGAGGGTGGTGAGGCACTGGCACAGGTTGCCCAGGGAAGCTGTGGATGCCCCATCCCCAGAAGTGTTCAAAGCCAGGTTGGATGAGGCTTTGAGCAACCTGGTCTAGTGGGAGGTGTCCCTGCCCATGGCAGGGGGATTGGAACAAGATGATCTTTAAGGTCCCTTCCAACCTAAACCGTTCTATGATTCTTTCCTGCCTTGAGCTTTCACTAACTCAGGGTTCTCTGTGTTGCACTCCATCTCATACAAGAAAGATGTCCTAAGTCCTCAGAACTGCAGAATATACATCAGGGTTGCTCTCATGCTCTCATCACTTTGCAGTCATGTCTGATTTTCTTCCAGTACATCCACTGGCCATTAAATGTGAGCTCATGAGACTTGGAGGATATGAGCAAAACTTGGTACAAGGTGTTTATAGGAATATGGTTATAGGAAACAGAACTATAGCTTTGGTATTTGGGAGCGTAAGCATCCTGCAGTGACATACACAGAAGAAATGTAGCTTACACCATACAACAATTGTTTTTCTAATACAAGAAGCATCACACAGCATAGTCCTGTCTGGATCTTCCTATGAAAGGAAGACTTTAACCCTGGAACTGGGGCTAGTACGTAGATGCTAGGGCTCATGAGCAAATAATTGGCAGTCCCAGCCAAAAATGATGGTTCAGAAGGGCTATCTTTCTGCCAAATAAAGAAAATCAAGAGGACAGCACTCAAATGGAAAAAAAAACCCCAAAACTAAACAGAAACTGGAAGTTGTGTAAGAAGAGCTTTTTAGAAAGCTACAGGGAAGGAAGATTACAATTTTAGATTCAAGGATTTCTTGGTTCTGCAGTAAAGACAGCAATTAGAGATAAGTGTGTGTGTATGAGAATTCAGTGTATTTAGCTTATCAAAAAGAGGAGAGAGGAGAGTTGTTTAATGGCTAGTGTCTTCATGGAGGGGGAAAACCATCTAGTAAAGATTTCTTTAAACCAGCAAAGAAGGACGTAATGAAAACCTATTGCTGGAAGCAAATGGTAGACAAATTAAAATTAGAAATGAAGCATGCATTTTTAGCAAGTGGGAGCAGCTCACCGCTGAGAAACGTTACTAAGGATATTGGTGTTTGTGTCTTCAGATCAAGAGTTTCTTAAAGATATGCTACATTCAACAGCAAAATTTTGGATGTAAAGCAGACCTAATTGGTGATTGCTAGACCAAATACAAGGCAGGAACCACAAGTGGGTGTAAGGAGTGGAAACCACTAAGTGCAAAATGCAATTAATTGCTCTCTTAGAATGGGCATGGGGAGTGTGGGGGTGTGTGTGACCCCATGAGCCATGGGGTCCAGCTTCTCTGGGGAGTCCTGTGAAGGACTTTCCTTCTAACCACACCAGTGGGAAACTATACTGAGTTTCTCTGGACTGGAAGTTGCTGTTTGTCTGTCACACAGCAACCTCATTGCTCTTCAGTGTATCCTTTAGAGATTTTTGGCAGTAGTTCATTCAGTAACTAAAATTTTCTGCTTACCAATTCAGTTTCAGAACATGAACAGAAAACCAAACAGAGGGTACAGACGGGAACGGCAGCTGAGCGGGGCAGGGTGAACCTTAAGTGAGTGACAGTTCTTAAGCAAAATGCTCTACATTTCTTAAACTCTTGGATTTTTGCTATTCTGGCACAGCCTGTCTAGAAATAACACTGCCTGGGGTAAGCTGTTCTTGTAGCAGTAGGTTGTGTTGCAGAGAAGGAGCACATTTGCAGTAAGGGTCAGTGTGCGCGCTGTGCTTGCACGGTGCAGTGCAGCCCGGTCACCGGTGGCTCTTCCCATAACCAGCTGATGGGTGCGGTCTGAGTTCAGTGATGTTGTGTATGAGCTCAGGCAAGATCAGAGCCCATGTCTAAATGGGCCATAACCGGGCTTTGTTTTCAAAATAAGGGGCTCTGCTTGGCCACAAGGCTGAGCTCTGTGAATGCCTGAGTGTGAAACTGCCTGTTACTCTCAAGTCCTACATCAGCTGCTTCTTGTTTCTGCCTCTTTAAGGTCTGGGCCTCAGGGCTTAATTTACATATATGGTTGAAATAATTATGCATGTAAATTAGACATGCTCTTTTAACTTTATCACATATCTGACTGCCCCAGTAAAGAGATTTAGGGGCACCTCTGGTCAGTGAAGGTGACTTAAAACTAATTTGTTTCACATCGTGTGAGTACACTTTGTCTGTTTCAGCTGGATCCAAACCAGCAGAAACATCTTAAACCATTCCAGGTTTGTGCTCAGCTCATATCTGATAGCTCCCCTTAGGGCCATTATATATATATATATATATATATATATATAAAAATGTATATATCCATATCTATATATAAACTCATTTTTAAGTTAGGTTCACTTAGATAAAATTAAACATTTCAAATATTTAAAAGAGAAGAGAAAGGACAAGTTTCTTGTGAGGAGAACTGAGTCTTCCTTGAAGACTGAGCACTTTGATAATTTTCTGCAGCAGTTATCTTCAACGCCAGATTTTGGCAGAATATGATTGAATTAGGGCCTGAGGGTACAAATTCCATTTCAGGACTGTGTTGAAAGAAGGATTCTGCCAGCACAAAGACAGAGACGATACCTGCAGTGTAAAAACTTGGGAACAGAAGGGGTAAGGTCAGAGAAGGGGGGCATCGTGGTGTTCATGACTGGAGACAGAGTGGCAAACAGAAAGCCTTGGCCAAAGTCCCTTTGGAGTCTGCAGCAGAGCCAGGCTGGGGCCAATGCAGCCGCAGTATGGATGAGGGAGGCTGCAGGCAGTGATGCATTTATCTCGCCTGGTGGAAAAGCACACTCCATACAGGCTGAGGGTAAGATAGATTTTTCTGATCCTAGCTCAGTATTTCAACAAAGTCCTTTCCCGTCCCTGTACATTTTTAAAATATCATCTTATTTTTTCCTAGCTATGGGATTTTAACATTGGCAGTAAATGCAAATGAGCAAAAATGAGCATTTTTTTCCATGTGGTTGAAGACCACCCAATCAAAAACAGGACCAGAGAAGTTGGTGTTATGTACATGCTTAACTTAATCCACCATTAAACTTCAGCTACTTGCATTGTGCCTTTTTTGTTTGTTTTTAATCACTGTGTCACTTACGTTATTAGCTGACAGCATTTTATTTAATCAAGAGCATTCACTTAATTCATACTCAGTTTCTGCAGTGCCTATCTCTGACAGTGTAAGAACAAGTTACAAATAGCATCATTGATAGTGAGTGGCCCAACTCCTCACACCCAGGGCAGTAAAGTTAAACCTCATGAAAAACCTGGAGCAAACTCTGGAAAAGGTAAACATCTGCTTGCTTGGAGTTGCCTGTGAACCGCAGGGGCGATGGCACCCTGCTGCACAGTGCGGTGCTCCAGAACAAGCCTTATGCACAAGCCATTAGAAAGGGAAGAAGGGGACAGAACAACTGATAGTTTCAAGTAACTGGAGGACTTTTTGAAAAAGAATAATTTTTCAAAGTAAATTAAATATGAAACTTGCTGTGTCAATATAGAGGCAGTAAGAAAATAAGATACTGGTTTACACTAATTTCTCTTTAAACCAGCGTAAGCATCTTGCTTTAAGGACATGCATTGTGGGGAACTGCAAATGCAGGTCTTAGCTGTGCAGTCCAGTTCTTTGGGTCCTGTGACTGTCAACTCAAGTAAGCCTGCTGGTTTGGACTGTAGGAGTTGGTTGTCTGCTGAGCAAATGTGGAGGGGAATGAACAAGTATTAACCTTTTTCTCAGGGGTCAAAGCGCAATCAAAATGCCCTTCCACAGAAAGTAACAGAATGAGATTAATTTTACATGCTACAGCTATGATTGTCCAAGTGTTATGGGGAAGGCAGGATAAATTCAGGCAGACAAGATTTCATTAATTGAGGGAATTTCCAGGCTAATTTACAGGTGTTCAGGGACCTGACCTATTTCAATTTGAATAATAGCTGATGACAGAGTTCGATATGCACCAACCTTCTATTTAACCAGAGGGAAAAGAATTGTTTGGGGTTGGGGTTTCTTAATTAGTATTCCACAAATATGACATAATTTTGCTAAGCCCAGCTAGCACTTATTTCCTTGTGAGATTTAAAGTTAAAAGAAAATCAGTGCATTTAAATTTGCTCTATGTAAAAGAAAAAACAAAACAAAACCAAAAACCAAAACAGAAAACTTGTGCTATATCTGGTTGTTGATTTAAGTTTTAATATGAATTAAGGGAAAAAAACATTAAAACTGTAAGATACTCTTTAGACTTTTCCCTTGACAATTAGACTGTAATTTCAAGTTTCATTTGGTTAATGGACAACTATCTTGGCCATTAATTTTATCTGAAGTGGATGCTAATTAATGCTAAATTACCGTTCCTAAGGTGCTACATATTATGCCCACCTGAATACCAACAGTTACCCACCATTCATTGTATTAGTAAGAGGGAAAGAATGAAAGAGAGGATAACAACAAGCCAGGGAAGACAATTTCCCATCAGCTCTGGTCTTCCAGTTATTCACTACAACTTGAAGTTACTTCCTGAGTTTTTGAAATTGCAGCTATAACTTTTAACTGTAGGGTTTTTAACCTATTTAGAAAGAAATAATCTCAAGCCCTCTGGGGAATCAGTTAATATTTAATGCTATTGTACTCTGACATCAAAATTTCGTGAGTAGGTAACCAAGAAATGCGTTTAGCTCACAAATTCCTTGAAGCGCAGTGCGGTGTGGCATACACACCTCTACTAGTGGGTTAATTCAGCTGTTTTCAATGTCACTTTTCTCTTCAGTTAATACACAACATTATGCTTGCCAAAGGTAACAGTGGCACTGAGCAGCTGGTAACTGTTGTTTGTATTTCATTATAGTCTTGAGTTCCCAATAAAGATAGTTCTTCTGGTCCTGCATGCTGTGCAAATACTTAGAAGAGGAAAGACCCTGTCTCTGGGATATTTGCAGCCTCCTAGATGTAATCAAAAGGCAATCCATTGACTTTGTAGATCTCTGTAATAAGCTTTAAGTAGAGGGAGGTGCTTTAAATGTGTAGTGTCTCATTTAAAACCAGGCTTAACCTTTAGTATGGTACTGCCTGGCAGAGCCATCTATCCGTTAATCATGTAGATTCTCTGCTGACTGTTTTCCATCCATTTCCATCTCTCTGCTCTGGCTTCTCCTGGCTGCAGGGGGAATACAGTATTTCTCACTGTCTGGCCCAAAATCTTGGCATAACTCTTCCTCAGAGTATGGGATTCAGCATATACCAGCCTTTAGAAGCAGACTTGTGCTAATGGCAATCTCACTCCTAACAATCGGAGTAGTAGTAAAATAGGCAGCCTCAAATATTGCAATCAGATTCATGACAGATATCCACGATGCAAAACTTCTGTTCTCTGTACCATAATTTAAGAAACGGTTAAGCATAGACAGCTCCTGTGAATGGCTTTTCTCCATCTCCCACCAAAACATGCACATTCGTGCCCAATTCTCATACATTGCATCACAGACAGTATCTATGACTATGACTGAGGAATACAGTTTCTGTGATGCTAACTAGATCCCATAGTTCTTCCCAAGATGCAAAATCTTGGCATTTGTGAAACATTAACTTTATAAAGAATAGTGACTTCTTTTTGTTCAAGAAATAGAGTTGAGCCCTCCCATGTCATTTTTATTGGTGAAGTGTTCATTCTAATAAAAGCTAATAATCTTACTTAGTTCCTTGTCTCCACTGTGAAGTACATTTGCAGTTTCTTTAATCTTTTCAGGGTAAGAAAGCCAGCCAGAGGCTAAATAATTACTGACAGCTGTTAGGTACTGTCTGTCCTATTAGATGTGTTAATCAAATTTTTTAACTGTTTAGAAACTTAAACTTTAGCAGAACAAGGTAGTTTGGTCTTTTTTTCACTGGATTTATCCAGAACTGTGTACTTGGCACATTTTTCCTACGCAGTTTCCCAGAATTAACTTGAAATCTTGATCCTCCTCTTTCTTACACAGTCATAGAAAAGACTAGGTCGGAAGGGACCTCATCTGCTCCAACCTTCTGTGGAAAGCAGGGCTTACATTAGGGAGAATTAGCTATTAGCTTTCCTTCTGATGTTGCAAGTACACACGGAGAATCTGGAGGGAGTGGTCTCCATGCAAAATAAGGGTGAACAGTTAAGCAAGTTCAATACACCGTGAAAACAGCAACAAATGTATCTGCAAAATTTACGCATCCTTGGTGAGTCCAACTGCAGCATGCTGCCATTCATATCCGCTAGCAGAGGTGCCGATAACTTTCCAAGCTGGCAGAAAATCTCTTTTCTCTGTAGTGGATATTGCCAAATTAACATCCAGATGAAAGAGCTATATAAACTGCTCATTCATTTTGGGAGCTTGTGCTTAAACTTTTAGCCCTAATGCAAGCACAGCTTGCAGTATTACCTCTTTGCATCAGTCTCCATGTTTTTGTTGTTCATGAAAGTGAGAGCAGACATGGCTAAGAAGAGACTTCTGAACGCACACATATATATGTATGCATGCAACTCGGTGTGGTAACAGTCAGACTTCCCATAGTCGATCTTCATCACTGTAGCCTTAGCACCCCCATTCATTTTCCTCACCCCAAAACTACTGTGGTTGCCTTCTGTATTCCTTTTGTCTCACTGCCTATCCATCCTTACCCCTAGCAATGCTCTTGGGCTTCTGCTGTCCCCTCGGTCCCCATGTCATCCCCAAACTCGCCTGTGGGTCCTGCAGCACTGGAGTGGAACCCAGAATGGATCCATCTGCAAAAGGAGTGAGAATGACATATCCCTTTATTCATGCAGCATCTCCCAGAACAGTAGGTGTAAAATCAGATTTTGGATTTAGGACACAGCAGAGATTAATAATGTGGGTTCTGGCCAGAAAAATGTACTCTAGGCAGATGCGGTGCTCTAATGGGTTTAGTAGAAGCATGCTGTGCATATGTAGGTACATCACCAGGCCAAGTCCCTTGTGCTGTAACTGCTACTTTCAAAAGCTAATGAGACAAAAATGCTAATTTCATGACCCATCTCCTGGAGTCCTCACAGAGCTCCTTTTCCCTTGGGATTTGGGAGTGAATTGAGATTTAAGGTCAGACTGCTGTGGAAGTGTTACGTGTTGGGCTGGGGCAGGGGAGAACAAAGACAGTGCTTACAGTGGGTGGCTACTATTTATATACAGTAACAAAAATAGGTCCTCTCTGCATTTGTCCATGTGTCCCCAGGCAGGTAAAGCACAAGAAGCCTGAGCCCTGAGCTGTCTCTCTAGTCAGATTCCTCTGCACTTAGGGAACTGCCCCAACAAGCCCCACAGCCCTGTCACTCTGACAGCCCAGTGTGCTGCTGGGGCAGGCAGCTGGGGGCTTGGTGCCAAAGCCTCAAACTGTTCCCGGCACACTAATGAGCCTCCAATGGGCCAGCAAAACTGATCTTGCTCTCTCTGCCTGGTCCCTCATTACCATCACATCAAGTCAGATTTTCTCAGGCCCGCTGGCCTTCCTCAAAGTCCCACCCCTTATATATCTGTTGCTCTGGCTCAAGGAAATAAGAGCAAGCCTAGGGTCTATCAAATAATCCCAGCAAAACTGAGATTTCTCTGAGCAATGGGTCTAAACTAGTCATATTTCTAGAACAGAGATCACAAAAAGGAGTAAAACAGAAATATCTGTTTATTCCTACATCATCTCAAGGAACATCAAATGTGAAATCAGATCTCAGGGTAAAAACCTGGTCACTGCCACTTGTTCTGCCATCACTTGTCAATTTTTAGCCATTCCCATGGGATTTCTGTGTCTCGCTGTGTCAGTTTTGCTGTGCTCCTTGTCAGCTTCACAAGAAGGAGCGAGGGGAAAAATTGGCAACCGGCACACAGGGATCAGAGGTGGAATAAATTGAGAAGGAGTGGTTGGAGAAACATAAGGCCTTGGAGCTCAAAAGCACTGAAAACCCAACGAGGAACTAGCGACATATTTCAGACATGCAGTTAAAAACTGTACAAGCTCTGAGACATCAGGAATGGTTCTAAATTATAGCAAAAGGTGAAGAATCTGTGAATATTGCCAAACAAAGGTAAAAGATCAGAGATGGTCCTAAACTCATAGAATCATAGAATACCAGGTTGGAAGGTGCCTCAAGGATCATCTGGTCCAACCTTTCTTGGCAAAAGCACGGTCAAGACAAGGTGGCCCAGCACCCTGTCCAGCTGAATCTTAAAAGCGTCAGTGTTGGGGAATCCACCTCTTCCCTGGGGAGATTATTCCAATGGCTGATTGTTCTCCCTGGGAAAAACTTTCCTCTTGTGTCCAATCAGAATGTCCCCAGGAGTAACTTGCATCCATTACCCCTCATCTTTTCCATTTGACTCCTTGTAAAAAGGGAGTCTTCATCTTCTTTGTAGCCACCCTTTAAATATTGGACCGTGGTGATAAGGTCTCCTCTAAGCTTTCTTTTCTCAAGGTTAAACAAACCCAATTCTCTCAGCCTTTCCTCACATGGCAGGCTTCCCAGCCCATTGGTCATCTTGGTGGCCCTTCTCTGGACCCTCTCCAGCCTGTCCACATCTTTTTTGTATACCAGGGACCAAAACTGAAAACAATATTCCAGGTGTGGCCTGACAAGTGCTGAGTAAAGTGGGAAACTCCAGCAAAAGGAAACTGGAAGAGGCAGAAATGATGGTAATCAAACCAAAAAACAGATTACAAGTTTTCAGTCAGCTGTGCTGGTTAATGCTAGAGCAGGAGCTGTGGGAAGCTATGAGGTTTTGCAGAATAACTGCTGTTTGTCTGTCTGATTCCAGAGACACCAACAAAATTTTGGGAGGCAGGGAGTGAGTTTTGAGTACATAGTTTAAGCACGTACTAAGCTCATACTCACTACAACTGTTCTGAAAACTCAGTAGGTAATCTTTTGCTGTAGCCATTTCTTGTGTGGATCAGCCACCATTATGGCATTGCTCCTAGTAAAAGGAGAGGTTTGGTGTACATATTAAAAGGCGAAAAAAGTTAGAAGACCTCTGACTATTCAAAAAGGAGTAGCCATACATTTTAAAAAAAATCTCACCCACTTGAAAAGACAGTGGTGGTTATTCAGTGTGTTCACTGTGGAAAGAGTAGCATTTGGGGGCAGAAGGGATTCTGTAGCCCACCATTCTACACAACTCCGGCCACTGCACTGGAAGATTCTGTCATTGATCTCCCAGCATCTGTTAGAACCAGTGTATTTTTAGATGTATGTCTGCTAGGGATTTTAAGGCATCAAGAAATGGAAATTATAACACATGCCTGAATGGGCTGCTCTCATATCTACTTCCCTGGTAGTTAAAAAAAGAAGTATCTCATCACATCTGAGTTGCTCCTGTTCAAAGGTTTTTGTTATGCCTTTCTCTCCCAGGTAATGAAGATCTTTGCTTTGAGAAATACACACTTAGCACTAAACTCACTCATTAACAGTCTTGGGGATACATAATGGTTGCCTGATGCTTCTCACTGTAGGATTCTTTTCTTCCCAATTGCTTATCATTTTGCCAAACTGGAACCAGGTGGGTTGATTTTCTGGTCAGGGTTATTTTCCAAGCTAAATGACTGCTTATGGTTTGGTTTTGGTTTTTTTTTTTTGTAAGTTTCAGCCAAAATTATTCAGCCGTGTGCAAGAATAAGCAGAGGAAAGGACATCTTTTGGTTTATTTGTTTGTTTTTAATGGTTTAAAAAAAAAAAAAGCCTGCTTGACGAGCATTTGGGAATGTGTATCTCTGTTGTGGAAATAAATTCTGTGATGTTTTGAAGTGCTCTGATACCATCTTGCCATTTAAAAAAAATAATAATAAAAATTAATTGTTCTGCCTTCAAAGCTGGGCTTGGTTAAAGTACAGCAAACAAGGCAGTGTTTGGGGCCTTGCTGAGAGAGCAAGGTTAAAACAAAACATTGAATAACTACCCAATGCGTATGCACTGTCCATTTTATGCCCCAGCTGAAACAGATGATTAATACACCCAAACATACATACCTAAAGGCTATGGCAGAACGTATTGCAGAGGTTATAGGTGTAACCATTCTGCCGTCCTTATTTTTGAGTGTCTCCGTTTGACCCTTTAAATGGTGTTGTTTTCATGTTGTATTTTGCACACAATGAGCCAAGCAGGTACGCTTTATTGAGTCTCTCAGTGTCAGGTAGGTTTGCAGCCTTTGAGCCGCAGCTGTAGCTCTTTTGCAACCCCCCCTCCATCTTGCCAGCGTCCTTCCTCTGAAGGATGGTATGGAGTTCCAGTAACGCTCGCACAAATAATTGTTCTGTAATTGCCATCACTCCCGTGGTACGTTTTATTGGCAAACATTGCGGGTATCTGAGGCCTGCTCCTGATGCCAAGGGTTTTTTAAAATGTGCTGAGCACCTCGCTGTCTCGCTGAGTTCAGCTGGCGTTGACAGCTCCAAATACCTTGCAAGAGTAAGCACTTGGCATATAAGGCAAGTGAGACAATCAGCATTTTATGCATGTCAGAATGTGATCATGCTTGTTTTAATTCACTCTCCAATAAGCTTTCTTGCAGAAAAACACCTCTTGTGCTTAATAAAGTCCATGCCTTCTACCAAAAGGCAGCAAGTGTAATTATAGACTGTTTATGAGCCGGCATTTGCATGAGAGTTATCTTTTGCTTTAGCTATGTTCGTAGCCTATTAAATTTTAGGTGACTCAAATAAGATTTTCTTTCTTGTTCAAGTAAAAACGTGCACCATCATTTTCACGTGGATAATTGCATTATGTAAAAATATGGGTGCTTCACACATTTTAGAAGAGAGATGCGCTTCTAATGCCAGGTTAGTGTCACAGCGTGTGTGTGTGAATGCATGCATTCACAGATGTGTGTACACATAACAGAATTTTTAGGACAGTTAGTGGACCACGCTGACCACAGGTTGAGCATTACAGTATTTTGGAAAGTGTGCCCCACCATAATGGAGGGGAATGGGGGTTGCAGTCAGTCCATTAGTGGGGCTTTCGCGCGTTATCTGCTGACGAAATATGAATGATGCAATATTGATAGAGAAGGAGGAAATTGATGACCGTCTGAAATGAAAACACAAGGAGACGTTTACTATTTTACTCCAAATCACATAATCTGTCCCTAAAATAAGCACATTGTGTCAGACAACACGAAAGTGTTACACTGACATCCCACACGCCATTTCTTTCCATGGAAGCACTAACAGTGTTAGCAATAGACCCCTGCGATCAGTGAAAAATTTATTGAGTTTAATTCTCCTTGGCACCAGAGAATCATTTGTATTGCCCCACCATGGTAAGTCTGTGCTAGCAACCCTGGCTATGAGTAGAGAGCATTTTATTATTTATCATCTTTAAGCATCTTCTTCTCTGGAGAAGTGCTGCTTTTAATGATAGATTTTTGGTGATGTGAATGTAAAATACATCAGTTTCTGGTTTCTTTTTAATTTTATGGATGGCACAGCTTAAAACCAGGAACATCAAATAAAATAAGTACTGCTGAGAGTGAATAAAAGTTGGCAGGTATGGCAGTTTAAAATAGCCCTGTTTTCACCCTAAATATAGCCTGGTTTAATTGAAATCTAGTGGTAGCTATGAGACAGCCGCTATATCAAAGACCAGTGACAGCCTGCTGAGGTTAAAAGAATACAGGCTGCCTGTGTCACTGCTGAGATAAAGTGGCATCACAGAGAGCAGAGCAGCAGACAGATTGATGAAAAGTTAAGTTTTTAAAACACTGATTTGTAAAGCCTTTATGCGGTTTTATTTATAGTTTGTTTGTCTCTGTCCTCCTAATAAAATAGGTTTCTGCCCGGAACCAGAAATGTGATGCAGATCCTCAGTTGCTGTTAACTGCTTTAGCTCAGCTGGAAAGGATGGCACAGATACAGTAAGTCAGCCAGGTGTCCCCACTGAAATTCTGCCAGTGTAGGAACAATAAGATAGAATTTCGACTTTTTCCATGAGAGAGTTTCTTACAGATGGGTATTTCAGTCCATGAGGTCAGCTTAAAACCACCACGTGGTTTAGGGGAGAGCCCTCAGTACGTTAGGGCACAATCCGATGCTTGCATATGATAAACTAAGTGATCTAACATAGTGATGTTGTTAGTACCCCACTCTAACAGGACCATGTACAGAAAGACCAAAGATTTAATTCTAGGAAGGAGTTGTCTCCGTTGTCACAAGTGAAAAGTGGACATTTCTCATTATCTTGCTGCTTTCAATAGTCTCGAATTAACAAGTACTGCTTTTAATTTCCATGCTTTCTGGTTATTATTATTTTTTCAGCCTCATACAGTCTAAACCCCAAACTCTCAGACTCATCCTCCCTGGTAGCTACTGTCATTCTTTTTACTTTCTAGTACTTAATTAATATTTGCCATGTTCTTAACCAGGTAAGTCTGTACTTTCTCATTATATGAAATTAAAAGTAGATGAGCTTAGTTCCCAACTAAAAGAAGCTTTAGAAAGATACAGGGCACCTTCGTATCTGGTTTTATTTTCTTTTGATTTGATTCTCAGGAGGGCCCTTAAGACCTTCTATTAACCCTATCAATCAAATGAATTGATGAATCATTGAGTCAGAGCTATGGCTACAAGCAGCCCTGCATAGCAAGTTCGGAGGTGAGTTCCTGACTTGCTTGATTATTGCACCCAAACAAAACCTCTTCGTGGCTGTGGGTCACTGCTGAGTGAATGCAAAATAAGGCAAGTGAAAGCTCATCCACCTCAGTTTTTGTGATTGCGCTTGGGAAGATGTGACTTCAGTTCCTCTTCTGAGCCTCATGCTCTCTGGACTGGCAGGATCGGGAGGAGCTTTAGAAAGGCAAAGCAATCTGCCCAAACAGGAGAAAGAGCATTATAGCAGCAGCCCCTGTAGCTGAGTAAAGAACAAAACCAGCAGGCAGTTGGAAAGCAGGGAGATTTGTGGAGTATGGGAGAAGAGAAAGATAATATATGGTGTTATTGGAGGGTTTGCACAGACGTGCTAAGGGGAACCATCATGGTGGAGGAATGAAGTGCTCTTATGAACTGCCTCGGATATCTGTAACTTGTGTTCTTTGCTGACATCATTATATGTATGTCACACACAAATCCCAGTTTGGGCAGGAGAACCACACCAAAGACACTGAGATACCCCAGAGGTTTTTTTGAATCCATTACTGCCCCAAATGTATTCCTAAATATCACATCACACAAGCGTACTTCTCTCCTCTGGACTGCCGTGAGAGCTGAGACTGCCCAGCCGTTCACGGGAGGCTCCTTGCGCACTGCAGGACCCGACAAAGAGGTAGAAGCCTGTCCTCGGCATCACCACCCTATGCATGCAGGCTCCCTGGAGCTAAGCTGCTTGATCCTGGGAAACCAATGTGCTGCTGCTGAGATACCTAAGTGCACGAATAGCCTCACTGGGAGTCACCTGAGTTTTTAATGCTGTTTTTTATGTAACTGTAACTTTAAATGGTTTCAGATAACCAGATTAGTAAATGGAGACTCTGTTAAGTGTTCATGAGAGAGGGTCAGACCAAAGGGCTGTCTTTGACAACGGCCACTAGTGGATTTATAGGGAAAAGCCTGTAGCAGTGCTTCCACACTGACACCCTCTGAGCTTCCACGAGCCTGTGCCTCCGGATCTCTCCAGCCAAGAGTGGTATCTGTGCTTAAGAGCTATGCAAAATTCCCATTGATGTTAAGGGGAGTTTGAGAAAAGAGATTCCAACCATCCCTACTGAGCTAACAAAGATAATTTTGCAGTTTTTCTCTGCATTTGGCTATCTCAAATTTTGCTTTTCATATACAAAAGCGACAGTTAAAAGGATAACATCAAAAGTTCCAAATTCATATGAACAGAACACTTAATCAAAACCCATAAATGGAGCAAAAGAGGACTTCCTCTTGTGGGCTATGCTGCATCTCTTGAAGAGCAAAGAGTACATTTATTATGCTACTTTTTGGAGGGAAGGATTTTCAGCTCCTTTCCAATAGATAGTTTTGAACAGTTCATTTCACAAAACATTAGGAAGGAAAGATTTGGGGAAAATTGTATTTCTCTGCCTTAAAATTGAGTTATGGGCAGGGTGTTCAGCTCATTTTTCTTGTTTGTGTGAAACAGACATTTGTGAGTTGTGGAAAATGAGCAATGGGAGGAGGGAGGAAATTGTCTAAGCCTACATAAGAAGGTTAGATAGTATACTGGTATAATTTATAAGGATTTACAGACACTGCTGTGCTTTGACACCCAGGAAGGCCATTGTGGACACACTGCACGGTGTTTTCACCTTGTGACCCATCAGACCAAAGACAGCCATAGATGGGTCAACTTTTGTCTGCCTTGAGGACATGGGAGCAACAGCAGCTGTTAAGTGAATAACTCTAAATTCTGATATTAACTTTTGTAATTGAACGTGGGCTATCAGGCTGATGCTAGTAACATAGATGTTAGTGACACAGGCTAGCTAATAGAGCCCATAGCATGTATGACTTACGGGCTCACTGCAGGGTCATCAGCACACTGATTCATGTAGTGGAGGGCCATAGGAGTGAAAATGGAGATCTTTCAGAATTATTTGCATAATGGATGCTGCAAGGACGGGAATGGTTTGGGGTTAATTTTTTTCCCAAACTCATCATACAAGTAACTAACTGAAATAACCCTGAAATATGGGGGGCCACTGTGAGAATGACATGCTAGAAGAGCCCTGAACTCTATTCTGACTTTCAAAGAAATGGATTACAGCATTCTCCCTGGAAAAAGAGTGAGTACTTATGGCTGTGAACTGCTTTTGCAGCAGTGCGGTGCTTAGCTGCCTACCAGGGTTAACCGGCACCAGGATGTCACAGGTTACAATTTTTTACAGGCAAGTATTTTATGAGCTTCTTAATTGAGGTGATTGTGTGTTTGTATGTCAAGAGAGTCAGGAGAGAGCCTTCTGTTTCCATCAGGCCAGAGCTAGGAAGGACAGGCAGTCAGAGACTGCAAATAACACTCTCCTCTGACACTGGATCAGTCTCTTTCTAAGCAGGGAACTCCATGGATACGCTGGTATCCAGTACAAGTCCTCACCTGGTTGAGCAAACGCATGCAGTTTCTAATAGCGTTTTTGAATATGCCCCAAAAGTAAATTCTTCTCACTGGTCAGTAAGCTGTACAGGTGCCTTATACTTGGTTACCTTAGAGTTTATGAACCTTATTAACATGACAAAAACAAGAGCCAAGAAGGCACAGAAATTAAGCATTTTACTATGAAAATCTGGGAGGACAGCAAGGCTAAAGTACAGTGCTTCATTGTAGGAGATAGGCTTTATTTTCTTAAATTCTGAAGACATGAGCTATGAAGGAATAATTTTTTCTCTTATCAATTGCATGTTCCATTAGGAAACCACTTTGTCTTTTTCAGTTTGAGCAGCTATAGTTATGAAGGCACTCAGTGCATTATTGCTTTGGTTTAATAACAAATTCTCATGCTAAAGATATATGCTTTATATATGTTGCATCAACAAATAATATTTGTTAGCTGCTGCTGCACTGGAGGGAAGAGGGAACACAGCACATTAAGCCTCTTGTGTTTTTGCAAATCCATTTTGAAATCCAACATTAACATTTTCAGGTTCCTTTAAAAAGGAAAGGATGCTCTGTTTCATTTGGAATCTGAAAGATAGTCTCCATCGGACTGTAATTATTTTTACATACACCTAATATTGGGAAGAAACTAACAGAGTCCTCTTTTCAGGAAAAAAAAAAAAAATTTTGTGGGTTAGCAGTCATTGAAAGGACTCAAAGCCAGAAGATCTGGCCCCGATTTTAGTCTCAAAACTGAATCTGTGTTACAGTCTGTTGAGGGTGCAAACACCAGTCTAGAGAACACCATGGAAGTAAATTTATTATATCGTAAGGTTTTCTTTTATCTTTTCCTTTGGCTTTGACAGGGAAAAATCAGAAGACTGGGAAAAGGAAAAGAACACTCTGGATAGAGCAGAACACAACAGCCACAAATAATCCAATATTTCATAATTTAATTTCACACTCACTAAACTGCAGAGGCATTACAAACTGTGGGGAGAATAATTTAAGAATGGTGTTGGCTTGACAATGGTAACAGCAGAGCTTAAAGAGGTCTGGCAGCTTTCTAAAAGTAAATGTGCATCCTTCCTTCTCCCTTTCTTTCACTACTCAATATAGATTTAAGTGACCTCTGGAGATAAACTCTACTGAACCCCCCCAAGTCGTCCTGCAGTGTAGTTTTTATTTGTACAGTATGTGAAAGAAGCGTTCAGATTAAATTCCTGGCCTTTCAGAAAAGTTTGTCTGTTCCTTAAAAAAAGAAACAAAAAGAAAAAAGGCTACTTTATTTTAAAGCCGGAGCCTCTTTCATGGTCCCATGATCTCATGAGTTCTTTGGCTGGCCTGTGACCTTTCAACCTTGCACTACATGTTTCTTTTCTAAATTAGCCAGTGTTGAGACATCAATGGGGGAATATCAATGTTATTATAAAAGCCATCATTCTCTCCCAAAAATGTCAGTGTGAGTGAGTCATTGCACCTAACTGCTTAGCTTTTGTAAGGCAGCAAGGAAGATTTGAAAGTGTGATCTGGGGTCCCCCAGTCCACCAACTTCTATTTAAAATGTTTTAAAAAGCAATGTCCCAGGCATCTGCTACAATAGAGGCAAAGGAACTCAGCTTTGCTCCTTTAGCCACAGAAGAAAAGTTCTGCCTAAGGCAAAACTATATATGTGATGTAAAAATACATAGCTATTACAAACGATTTATTTTCAAGGCTGCGCTCAAAACTAGCACTGTAAAAGCGAACCAACCAACAAACAGAAAGCCCTTTACGAAAGAATTAAGTGTCCTGGTGAGCTCTATCATTTCTAACACCCAGTGTCTCTGCACCTCCTTGTACTCATGCTCTCTGGTTTCTAGCAGGTTGAGGAAATGAAATCAGATTAAGAGCTCTATTTTTAATCTTAAGAAGGTGGGTTTGTGTTGTCTGGTGTCTTGAAAAATCCAACACTGGTTGTTTATGTGGTTCTGACCAGTACCCAGAGGGACTAAAATTACAGGAGGATTTTGGATTATAAGGGTGCTGAATCCTCAGCAAGGATAAACTGGTGTACCTTCACTGGCATCACACTATCTTCTGAGGGCTTCATCTTTGAGCACCTTTTAATTTATGCAGCCATAGCGGATTCTACACTGTCTTTGTGTTGCAAAATGCATAGATCTTAAAATGAAAAACATACTGGCCCAAATCCATTCCAGCTGTAACTCTACTCGTGTGTACAGTTACATCAGAAGTGAAGCTGGCACACATCAAAAAAATGTGTGTCACCTGGTAATTATCTTACTAACAACGCAGAGAAAAAGGCATGGGATGGACGCATTTCCAAACTCAAAGTCAGGTTTTCTCCCCTGCATGTGAAAGGCTGTTGAAGATTTGCTGTCGGCTGTTCTGCCAGCTAGCTCGTGTTTAACCCTAGTTTACCTGCACCTCTGGCTGACACCCGCTCGGCGCTGGCTGTTCTCTTTAGCGCAGACAAAGCCTGGAGCGTGAGAGCCTCTGCTCACAACTGAAGGTGTTCGGTGCTTTTCAGTACAATGTTGTCAGTGTTTCCCCGTAGTCAGTTTCTCTAGGAAAACAGGTTATGTTGTACCTAACTGGATGTGAGGCAAAAAATAAACACTTGAGCAGAACGCAAGATAATTGTATTAATTCATCTAAGTGCTTTCGTCTGTAGTGTTTAATGTAGCAACAGCTGAGGATAAAGTGTCAGCTGAGAAGTTCCATTAGCATTGCCAGATGCCTGTATTGCGACTCCACATGTTTCTTTCTTCATGGCTGTAAGGGGTTTTTTTTGCAGAAGTCTATGAGATGTCTGTCCCACTTCCACGTGCCCTGGACCAATGCCGAGGAATGGGCTGTTGAGCTGGAGTTCATAGGAACAGAGTATGTTCCTACGGGCATCTTTCTTAGCCAATGCCCAGAAACTGATGACAGAATGAGGGGAGATTTGTACTTGAAAAATCCCTTTCAAAAGCAGTCAAATTCTGGATACAGCCTCTTGAATGATAAGAGGAAGTCATCTGATTGCAACTTTTGCAGGAAGTGGGAGAAATCTTCTACATATCGCCGTAGTGGCATACTGCAATGACAGATTTGTAACCTAGCAATTTGGGGGCCAATTTTGAGCCATTTCGTACTATCGAGCTAAGCTCTGCTTATCAAACATAAAACAGACTCAGTGCCATGTCCATATTCTTTGTTCACTGTTGCATATGTTTTGGGGAGCTGGGAGTGGGAAAAGCTGTATTGGAAGTCGTGTCCAGAAAGGATGAAATGTACTTCCCGGGGCAGACTCAATTAGCAGCAGTTTCTCTAATGAGTTTATGGCATTCATTTATTTTTTGGCCTTTAAGACTTCTTTCTACTGGGAAATCTCTGACTCATATATCATACAAGCACAGTCCTGTAGGGTGGAGTCATTTAAGAGGTCATTAAAGCAATACATTCCTTTAAGTCGCTGCTGTAAAATTGGGTTGTTCAATTCAAAATATAGCACAGAGTGGCAATTACCTGCATTAGCCAGATTCTCTGTCTGAAATTATTTAGTTGTTCATAATGTCCCTCTGCAGAGTACCAACCACGCACGGGGGGAATGAAGAATTGCACTTAAAGGGAACTGGTCTGTTCCACTGAAGGGTTGAACAGCAGGTTGGCCGAGCCTGGGCACACACTGCTGCGCTTGTCCTCATTGCAGCCCCCCATCCTCTTTTCCTCAGCAGCCGGAATTGTGATCGTCCTTGCCCTGGGATGAATCTGGCTCCCTCGAGACCTGGGAAGCATCCCCAACTCTGTATATCTATTCAACAATAGTCTTGATTAATTAATCTGGACACACAAATCCCAACAAGCCTGAGCATTTCTGCAAGGCAAATGGCTTCTTACGAAGTCAATTGAGATCAAGCTGGATTTGTTGTACATAGATGTCCCGGCAATTCAAAGGTACAGATCTGATATTTTTGGTGACCAAAACAACCAGACATGTGCTTCGTGCGCATGTCAGAAAAGCTTCACGGAGCAATGTGTGCAGAGGGGAGGAGGAGCTGCCGGATTTCTAATGAAGGAAGATCCAGTGAAGAAGTAAGCAGCTGTAGATAGCAAGGTGTAATCTAGTAAATCCTCTGAATAACTTAATTAGATTTGATTCAGCAAAACACACATCCAGCTTCTGCTGAACACCAGCCAATGTTGGGGGGCAGGGAGAAGAGGGAGAGCTTTCATGAATCCTGTAGGAGACAGATATAGCAGAGATTAAAAGAAATGGGCAGAAAAGGTACTGAGATACTCCTACTTTGATGAAGATTTTTAATCCAAAGGTGCTGATTTTTTGATGTTTCCACGGAATCAAAAGTAGCATAAAACCGGCTAAGGGAAAGGTGCTGAGGGTTTCATTACATGACATTGGTGAGAGGGAGGAAGTTGTAGCCCACTTAGGCTTTGCCCATCTCCTTTCTCACCCCACTCCCCGCTCTGTGTGAGCTCTGTACTTGACGCATAGTGAAACAGGTAGAAACACTGCTGAATTCAAGTGGGAATGCTCTATTCTTTTATGTGGCATCAGAGATACAATGCCATTTGATAAGGTTATGTGGGTTTTTCCCTGCTCTGGTTTTGCTGTCAGACTCCAGGTTGCTGTAACTCAGCATAGGTCCATTTTGGAACCAGCTGGAGGTCTGTTGGGCATAATTGCGTTGCTGCCTGTACAACTCTTGATTTGCATCAATATGAAAAAGAGAGGTATGTCCACTGCATTGCGAAACTTTGGGAAAGTGCTAGAGAAAGAAGACATCCCTGTGAAAGTCGAGGTTGTACAAGCCTCTGTTCACTTCTTTTTTTTTTACAGGGTAGCTTTCCACACTTGTGCCAGATGATTTAGCTCTTCTTCATCATTCTTGCTTCTTCATAATGCTTGGATCAGCTTTTCTGTGGGCAGCGCTTTTTGTCGGGACTGTCAAGAGGTGATCTCCACAGCAGGATGGATTTTCTGTCTTCCTCTGACTATCTTGCTGGCTGGCTGTGTGCTTTTCTCCTCCTCTGCATTTTGTCCACTCATCTTTGTGTTTTACTGTGCTTTTTCTTATATTCCCTAGTTCTAGCTCTTTCTGCCTGTTGTTGGACAATCTTTTGTTCACTTTTTGCCGAGCTCCATTCTTTTAACTGAGAATGTTCAGAAAGTGGATCTGGTCCTCAAATACACACAGAAGATATCAAATTTATAATGGATGCCAAAAATACATTTTCATCATGACACTTTGACGAAGTTTATTTCCATTTGCTTAAAATGTACCTAGCCCAAATCCTGCATGTGCATACAAACTTAACAGCAAAACAAATGGATGCGCCTCATAAGTTAAGATTCGTTTGCTCAGGATTGGATCCTGTATGGACTTGCAGATGGCTTCTCTGTTGAAGAGCTTATATCAGCTCGGGTTTATTTTTAATTTGTCTACTTAAAAGCTTCTCATTATGATAGTATGTGAGCATCTCACAGGCAGGTGGTCAGGTAAGAAGCACTCTTATCCCTATTTAGGAGGTAAGTGACCTGATGATGGTCGGAGGTTTGGTGGCAGAGCTTGTATTTCAGTTGTAGCTCCTGAAACGGGTTTGGGAGCTAGCAGTGTGAGCTGTGCTGGCAGTTGGTAGCCTAGTGTTTCACCATGGGAATAGCAGAGTGCATGTGAATAAACAGAGTGCATGCTGCAGTCTCTCAGGATTTTATCAGGAATGACACGAGTTTAGTCCCTGCCGCAGGCACTGTTGTCACCCAGCCTGGGGAAGTGAGATGTATATGAAGAAGGGAAGTACTTCGGTCTGTGAAATGACTTATAGCTCAGGGGATGATTCCAAGGCCAAAACCCAAGGGTTTCAGTCCCTGTTCTTTCTTTCCCCGTCGGCAGTTAATAGTTCAGTGCACGGCAGCAGCTGCGTGACTGCGGAGGGCTTCGTGCTGCAACCTTGGGGTGCAGCCGTAGCTCACAGAGAGCTTCCCCAAGGTCGCTTCAGGCAGAGCTGGAAGCAAGCCCTCGATATACAATGGTGGCAAGTATCCAAACCCAGGCTTTGAGAAGGAAAAGAGAAAATTAGGTACTACTTTGGTCCCCTGTGTCATCCCCACTCATTCTGTAGCAGCCAGACCAGATAAGAGGTTTATGACTCTGCCTTTCTTCTCTATCAAGTACTTTGTCTCTTTGGAGTTTGCATTCCTGGAGTTCATTCCCCTCAACAGACCCAAGTGAGAGCATTGTTAACTGCGTGTCTGTAAGTATTTGATTTTCCCTCTTTGATTTCCAGGAGGAGGAACGAAGATCCTGGTGTTCCTGTAGTCCTGGCAATATATGTACAGATTCCTCTGGTGCTTGTTTTCTGCTGTTACTGTAGTTGGATTAATTAGATGAGATCTCTGACATAGGTCTCCGAGTGATGTGCTCAAAGCCTGGGGTGGGGAAAGGGTTACAGCTATAAAACTAGAATTAAATACCCAGGAGTAAGCACTGAAATAACCTTGTGCCACATAATGTACTTGGTAACCTGTTACGTGTGCAGTACTCTTGATTTACAAAAGATATCCCATTTAAAAACAGGGTAGGTCAGACTTTACATCATCCATGGCAGATTTTTTCCCACGTATTTCCAGGAAAAAGACCCATTTCTATGCTCCAGAAAGCCTGCAAAGCAAACTCCAGGCTGAGGTGTACCAAGTTTTTGGGACTGTAAGCCTTGGGTTTCTGAAGTCTGCATCACTGGGAGCTGCAGCAAGAGACCAAAAGGCACAATGTCATCTGTAAAAGAATTAAGGTTTGGGGTGTATGGGGTATATCTGACTGTATTTTAACTTTTGGTGACAATGGTGTGTCACCTTAGCCATGATCTTTATTACAAAATTCTCCCTATCTTTGCAGTTAGATCCTCTTCATCTGTTCTGTCGTATCTCATAGATGAATTTAATGAGGAAGATTTCATAGGAAATCGTTACGTGATTTCATAGGAAAGCAACAACTTCTTCCCCACTGCCATCCTTCCCCTCCCTGGGGCTCTTACTTTGGTGTCACTACCTTCTGCCTTACTCATTCCTCAGGAGAACACGCAGTTCTGAAGCAGCGGGATCAATGAGACAACTTTCCTGTGTGTTTTTGCAGGTCTGAGTGACTGACTAGTCCAAAAGGTACAATCTCTGATAAATCTTGTTGGGGTTTTGGAGGGACCGTTGTGGCAGTGGCGTTTCTGTGTGGAGTCCCTGATGACTAGTAAGGTGTAAACTCACACAAGTGCTTCAGCTGAGGCACGGGAGATTTCCTGTCCTTTTTCCATAGAAAACAACTGCTTTCAGAAGACTCAGAGGAGTGATCTTTGGGTCCTCTATCTGTTGTGAAACGTGTTAGATACTGGCCAAAAGCCTGAGAGCTCATTTTGAGGGGAAACACGCAGGCATTACCTTGACACAGAGGTGGGAAGCAGTCTAAAACACGGCTGGCAGAGCTGCCGAGCACCAGTTTCAGGAGCTGGCAGGCTGCTGTGGGAACCAAACTCCGGAGCTGAGAACCTGTAGTTGCAAATCGCCTCTCTTCCCGCATCTGCTCTTATGGGGCACCTTTAGCCTCCCCAGGACCTCGCTGGGATTCCCAGGCTCCCGATTAAGATGCTTGCTACTCCCCGGTCTGGCTAAGTGTTTTGTAAGTGAAGTCTTCTCTGTGGTTGTTTTCCCACCAAATTTGGGGAAACTCGGAGTCTTCAGGTTTAGCCCCTGGACCGCGACGCCGACAAAGATGGGTTTAACACCCGTTTTCCCTACGTCCTTCCCGAAGGACGCCGCCGCGATCCCGGCTGGTTCGAAACCTGCCCGGGAAGGGGCTGTCGCTCCGCGCTGCCGCCGCAGCCGGGACCTCCCGTCGCAGCGGCGGGGTTGGCGATGCTCCTCGCCCTCCGGCTGCTCTCGGGGCCGGGCCGGAGCTCTCCCGGCGGGGAGGCCGGCTCTGCCCCGCCGCTCCCGCACTGCGGCCGCCCCCGCTCTGCCTCGGGGCCGGGCCGGGCCGGCGGCGGGGGCGCGGGGCGGTGGCGGCGGGGGCGGAGCCGGGCCCCCGGGCGGGGGGCTGCGCCCTGCGCGGGATTGGCGCCGGGCGGCGTGATGCCACGTCCGGCGGGGGAAGCCCTGCCTCGCTCGGGAGCCTCCCCCGCCGCCCGGCTCGGCGCGCAGGTGGAGCGGTGCCGGCGCACGGACCGACCGACTGACACCGACCCGACCCGACCCGCCGAGCCCAGCCCAGCCCCGCCGCGCCGCGGCAACAGCTCCGCTCCGCCCGGCCCGGCGGCGCCGCAGCCGGCAGCATCGCGGCGGGACTGCCCGGGGATGCAGCCGCGCTAAGAACAAAAGCCCTCTACGCGGTCACGGCTCCGGGGCTTTAAAGCGGCCCGGCCCGGCCAAACTTGGATCTCTGCCCCCTCCGCCGAGCCGCGGCGGCGTCCGGATTGAACTCCCCGGCGCCTTCCCCGCACGCCGCGGGCAGCGGCAGCGCCTGAGCCCCGGGGATCCCCCGCCTGCCGCCCTCGCCCGCTGCGCGCCGTCCCGCCGCCGGGGCTGCCCGGGGAGGGGGTGGGGGGCCGCGCCCCGGACCCCGCGCCGCCCGGCACCGCGCCGCCCCGGGGACCCCGGCCGCCTCCCACGCCGCGGGACCTTGGCTTTGCCCTTCGCACGGCAGGTGGCGGGGCCAGCGGAGAAGGATGCGTTTCTTCCCGTGGGGATTTTGGCTGCTGTGTGTCGCCTCCGCCCCGGCTCGCGGTGACAGCGGCAGCAAGGCGAGGAGCTGCGCCGAGGTTCGGCAGCTGTATGGGGCCAAGGGCTTCAGCCTCAGCGGCGTGCCCCAGGCCGAGATCTCCGGTGAGTCCCGCGCAGCGCGGAGGGGAGGCGGCCGAAAGCGCGGTGCCCCGCCGCCCCCCCGGGGTCGGAGCGACCCCCGGTCTGGGGGCTCCCCGGGCACGGCTCGGCTCGGGGGCGCCGCGGGGCGGGGGGTGCGGCCGGGAGCCGCCGCCGGAGTTTGTCTCGGGTCGTGGGCGGCGAGAAGTCGGAGCCGAGAGGTTTCCCCGGGGGTCGGGCACCCCCCTCTCCCCTTGCAGCACCCCTCGTAGCCGTGGCCGGGCTGGAAAGGGTCTGTCTCTCTCCAGCGGTGGCGATGCGGACGAAGCTGTGGGAGAGGGGGTGATCGCACCAAGTGTTCGGTGGTGGGTTTCTTTCTTTCTTTCTTTCTTTTTTTTTTTTTTTCCATTGTCTCGTTTCTTCTGTTTTGAGTACAATTGAAACGGTTTCAGGGTTTTTGGTTCAGAAATGAGGATAATCGGACTGTAATGGATTTTGGGGTCGGAGCTGGAAAATGCCACAAGGTTATGAGACAGAAAAATTGTTTTTTCTTAATCTTCTTTTGGATGGGAAACAAACCTGTAAACGGCATTTGTCAGTTGTTAAAAATGAAGCGGGAGTAAAATGACCCTGTGTCAAGTGTGTAGAGAGGAAACCTGAGCAACCTGCATCAGAATGTGTCCTCTTGTCTTCATTTTGGTTTTGGACAAATCTTGGTTGATTTCCTCCTCTGCAGAAAACCACTGAAATACCAAAGAATATTCAAGGTCTGGTTTATGTTGGGTTGCTTGGGTTTTTTTTTTTTTTCCTCTTCCTTTTTTCCTGAAGACTTTGGGGAGATATGCTGAAGTATTGTTGTTTGGGTTTTTTGTAATTCTCATCTAAGTTTTGATACACCAACTTGTGACCCATATCCGAGAGCTTTCTCCTGACTTGCGGGAGCTTCCTCCTTCAGACAAAGCATAAAACATGCAGGCGTACGTGCCAAAGCCAACCTACAGGGACATCCCAGTAAAATTGCAGTTTGTAGTTCACATCTAAGCTACAGAATGCCTTATGTTGAATATTTCATTGTGTCATTTTCCAGGGAAACCAATTCATTATCTGACCCGTGAATGGAAAAGACTGAACCATATAAATGTCTCATAAATGTGAACAAATTAATACTTGCTTTGTCAAGTTTGCAACCAAGAGTAGATTTCCAAAATAAAATGAGCAGTCATTGAAGTTAAACAGTGGGAGTTTCAAAATTGTTTGAACATCACTATTAATAGAATAATAATTCAGTTGAGCAAGAAAGTGGCTTTTTATAAATTTGCATCTAATTATTACAAATGTGAATGCATTAGCAGTCATATTTCAAGTGGAAAGTTCTTGGAAGACTAGATGTTTACAAATACTCGTGGAGATGGCTACAGCATTGTGCACAGGGATAGTACTACAGGGGCAGTCATTCCGGATTGCGTGAATTGCAGTTACAAGTATCATGTATCACAGGTTAGCAGCGAGTAAAACATCTCGTGCCTACTTGAGGTTTAGAAGGCGACAGAGGACACACAGATTTCTAGGAACCAGGAGTTTTGTTTCCTACTGTCGCTACAAGCGTGTGTGCTGGCAGTCTTAAGCACCAGTAGTTAAAATTATAGTATCGAACTGGGCATCTCTGGCTGTTACTGTAAACAGGGAAACTATAGATAAAAGCTACAAAAACTTGAGGAATACCGCATGGAAAGTAATATGAAGAAATGCTTGGGGGAAGAAGGTTCCACACGTAAACCTGCTGCTGATATTATTAGCCTGGTATTTAAAACAGCTAACGGTCTTAATGATTTTAACTGGTAATTATCATGCATATGTTCTGACTGATCCATATTCAGGAATGCCCTTTTCTATTGCTGTACTACTTACCCAGTACAGTTAAAACATCAGTGTATGTTCATACCTCAGAAATGTTCCTAATAAAGTATAGTGCTGTGTATCATGTACTTTTTAGCAGTTGTGCAGGTTAGTGCAGCAGTTGGTGCCAGTTTTGTTGTCTCCAAAAAGAAGAGTTTCGAGACCCTCCTGCAGTGTCCCTGTATGTAGTAAGTACAGCAATGTGCAGTTTATAATTCCACATTTTGTTGAAATACTCGATCATCACTTAAGGCTGGTTTCAACAGCATTTGTCCAGCTTACTGACCATGGGTGTTGTAATGTGTATGGAGCCTTGTCAGGTTACACCTGATTGACACCTGTAAATGCATACACATCAACATACAACAACTTTTGGCTAAGTTAAGACATGCTGATGAAGACGGCTCAGTGGTGGCTCCAGCTGGACTCGTGCTGAGGTTTCCTGATGGTGGCCTTCTCCGTGTTGTCAGAGAGGTTCAAGGGCTAACCCAAGAACCACGTTTTTGTCTTATTTCCAAGCCCTCCAGAGGCAAAAGCCCTTCACTTTCTCCAAGGGAATCTTGCTGTTCCTTCTCTCTCCATTGCTTGCCCTGAAGCAAAGGGGAAAACTTACTTAGCCCCACAGTCTTGTCCCCAAAGCGGTGTTGCCATGCTAGGGTGACTTCGCTCCTGTCTGCTTTGAACTGGCTCCAGGCGCTGGTTGGTGTGTGTTGCCATCACACCAGCCCGGCACCAGGAGCCAAACCACGCGCTGCTTGCACCCTCAGAACTTGACTTGAAAAGGAGTTTAGTAAGCTCCCATGATGCAGGCTCTGACTCAGGCTGAGATGGCTCTGTTTATGTTGGTTTTAGAACACTTACTGCACGCTTTACACCTTCTAATCTGTATTCTTTGTTATGATTTAAGAGGATTATGAGTAATATAACGTCTCCACAGCTCAGCAGAAGGTAGTCCCTGCTTATGACTGATCAGATCAGTTAGAGAAGCAGTCACGCAGTTACTAGCTGGCTAATAGATAAGCATCTGGTTCAGGGTTAGACTCTTGGCTTACCAGATTTCTCATGAACCACCTAGACAGGGGTTCCTGGTTTTTTGCTAATGTTGTACAATGCCTTTGACATGTCTAAGCACTTTAAATGCGTCGGGTACTGTTATTAAGTGTGTTTAGGGAATACGCAAGGTGTTGTATCTCACTGCTTTGAAGTCAATGGCAAAACTCCCAAACATGAAAGAAGTGTCTGCTCATATTAGTAATCCTGACAGGCAGATGTGCACCCAGAGTCTCAGGTGAAGGTCTGCCTAGAATAAAGGTTCTAACGCTGGGGGAAGCGCTCCCTACTCCTTGGGTTTGGGAAAGTTACGACACTTACTTCCATAAGACGTACTAACTTGAACAAAGTTTTCCCGTGTGTTGGAGGGAGGTCCCGCTCACTGGCTGGGTGACCTGCACCCCCTTTCTGGGATTGCTACAAAATATGGGCAAAGAGTTTGAGAGCTTCTAGTTCTTCTGTTTCCCCTTGAGTCGTCTGGATATAGCAAGCCTCAGTTCCTACTTTACCACATTCTTGCTACCCAGACACCATCATCCCATCACAGGTCCCCTACTCTGGTGACTGAAGGAGAGAGGTGACCTGCTCTTGGTGTACTTCTTAGCGCCTGTGCTAAGGGCCAGTCTTCTTGGGCTTGCAGTGTGGTTTGTGACAGAACAGAGCGAGCCTATGGCAGAAAATATTGCACTTTGGGGAAGATACCCAGCTTTCTCTGCCAACTTGGAGCGTTTTAGGATTACTGATGTTGGATAGATGACTGCTCCCCAGTGTCTTGAGCAAAGATAGTTCTCTCATGTACTGGAGAAGACTTGAGAGTTGTGATTTGACATGGATGTGCTTGGCCCTTGCTCACTGTTTGGGCTAGGCTTTTGCTTTGGTTTGCTTATTCCTGAGATTAATCCTTTGTAGGCTTGGTTTGCTGCTAGATTGAGTTTGTTGACGTGGGCGATGGCTGTAACGCAGCAAAAGACGAGGAAGGCACAGAATAAAGCCAGCTGGACTTTGCCAAGCCATATAGCTGCTCATCCAGTCACATATCTCACACATATGCTTCCCTGGTTCCTTAGCTGAAAGGAGTCGGAACAGTTTTTGGGTTTGTTTTTTTTTAATCTTTTGGTCCTTTTAGACTGCATAATTTGGTTTTGTAATGAAAACATTGTCAAGTGTACGTGCTAGGGCCATTTGGAGCAGTGTTAGCTAAGTAGAGAACAGGTCTGGCTAGAGGATGGGACTAGAGGCTCTCAGAGTATGAAGAGGGTAATGAAACCCGATATTGGAGGGCGTTCTAACTTCTGGCAGTTGTGGTACAAAAGGCATGAATGCAAAGATGGGCAAACCTGCATCTGTGGTATGAAAAATAAAATCTGGGGCTCCTCTGCTCCCAAGGGGAGGTCTTTACCAGTTAACTGAAAGGGGACACTGTTGCTCCAGCAGTTTTTGAGGCTGTTGTATTTGGTTTGTAGTTACTCAAGGCAGGCGGGATTTCGCAAGGTTAGCTGCTATATGGTGAACTCCCGAATGCAATATCGACCCATTTACGCTAGTGAATTTGTTAGGAGCAGGTTGGAGTGGCCTTTGTAGCCTGCTTGGTTTAGAGTGCTATTTCTGATGAGGCGAAACACAGGGAATTGCGCCTTTTCCTCCATCTGGCAAGTATATTGGTGCGAATGTTAGAGGAGGCCATGCCTGAAGTGTGTATCTCAATTTCTGTATAACTTAAAATATACATAGAAATTTGCATATTTTACACTTTGTGATTGTTTTGTTGATTTGTGACTGCAGAACGTGTGCATACAAAACTATTAGGAAAATGAGATTTATGGAGAAAAATGGGCTCCCTCTAGCGGTTAGTTACGGGGCCGACCTGGCGTCTCGGAGAGCCTCTGCCTTCACACAGCCAGTGCTCACCTAAGCTATGTCCGAAATCTGGAAAGCTTTAGACTTTGATATTGTTTAGAGTTTTGTGGTGCTGACGTTATTTTTAAGAGAATCTGCCTTTCTGTCACTGTGATATGGATGACTAAGCTCTCACCACATAATTATCCTTACCAGCTGTGTCTGACAAAACTATTTCAACAGCTTCTTTTGTTGGTGAAGCAAAAGCCTGATATTTTCTTTTCAAAAAAACTTGCATGCATGTATAGTTGGAGACACCCACCACCGCCACTGTGTCAGACCGAAGAGCTCACCTTAATCTCTTGGGTTTTTTTTGTTCTTGCTCTGTAAGTGCCCTGCTTTGTTTAAGAACGCATGTCAGTCAATCTTTGGATACGCTGGATGGGTTTGATAGGAGATGTGTGGCTTTTGGCAGGGGTTGTGAAACAGTTGGTTTAATGTTCTATTGCTTTCAGTACAGTTGTCTCACATTGAGGAGACCGGATAGATATATTCCTCTGGGTAATTTCAATAATTAAGTGTGCTTTGACTTAACCAAAAGCAGGGAGGGAGCTGCTAACTTCATTATCAAAAATGTGTATTTGGAGCAAAAGGTTTTCTTTTCGTCGCAGGTCACAGCAATGATAACTGAAAAGAGAGGCTGTGGAGCACCTGCCCAGCAGCAGCAGCTGAGCACGAGCCCTGCACCCTGCCCACCGCTGCCCATCGCACTAGGGAGGGCGGGTTCACTATCGGCTATTTTTATTGCAGCATTAAATTGCATTAGGCACAGTATGGAAAGTGAAGGCAGGGTAAAAGGATGGCCCCAGCCTCAGAGAGCTGTTGGTGTGAGCAATAATCCTGACCCTGCTGTCTGCAGTAGTCTCGGCACTGCGTGGCTGGGGCCAGTGCTGCAGTGTCGGTCTCCTGGCAGCAGCTCCAGTGTTCCCATCGCTTGTTTTGCGGGACTGTGGAAGCGAGGAGCGGGGTGGGTGGGAGGACGACTGGCAGGTGTCAGTGGAATAGGGAGAACTTTTCTATCTGCTTTCAGCACTCAGCTGGAAATACTGTCTGGCAATTTCAGGGGAAAACCAGGGAAATAGACATCCCAATTCTGGGGACATCTTCAGGCTTCCTTGGGGGAAACAGCTTTAATTTCTGTTTGCTGCCCTGGCTTCTGCTGAAAACAACATACTTCTATATATTGGGTTTCTCTCTTTGTCCCATGAGGTGCTTTTGCATACATCTAGCAGGCAGGTAGCCTTACAGAAGGGATAGCATCGAGACAGCATGCTGCTCTGGCGTACAGTTGGCCCCGCAGGCTCTGCCTGACTTCTGTAACGGGCATTCGTTACCACCAAATGTGATTGCTTGCTTATTGGCAAGCAGCTTCCAAAGATGGTACATGCACGTGTTGCTCCTGCTCAGAGAAGCAGTAACAAAAGCTCCCGCTGAGAGTTGCCTCCAGTGAGGGGTTCTGTCCTGGCAGGGCAGGGTGTCCCTGCCGGCAGTGCAGCCAGCTCCCCGCGCTCCGTGTGCTGTGTAGCTGCTGCCGGTAACAGCAGGCTCGGCTCTGACTGCCTTCGAGAGATGCAGCGGTCCTCCCGTATCCCCTTGAATGTTCTTCGCTGCAGCAGGCGTGTAGCAAGCGTATAGAGTCACCTTTTTGGCTTTTCCCGTGGAAGAGCATCTCCTTAGTCGCGTGTTGATTCTAAAAGGAGTTGGACATGCTACTTCTGGCTGCACAACAGTAAAGCTGGGAGAGCACTTGATGCTGACTTTCATCTGCCCCTTCTGGACTTCCTGCACAGATTGAGTCTTTCTGAAAGTCCTAAGCAAGTCCCTCCTTGTTTCCACTTGTACAAGTTAGGTCAGAGTTGGGACATCTTTTTCAGTGCTTCTCCAAATACTTCCTACCAGGCACAGCCGTGAGAAGGATGGAGAGGTTCAGTAGGCAGCTTGGTGGGGCAGAGACACCACCTGCTTGGGCGGTGGCCTGGAGCAAAGTCCGTACAGAGTCTCTTCGCCTCTAAATCTCCCTAGAAAAAGTCACATTCTTGCTTTCCTGTCTGTGGAAGGAAGATTGACAGTGTCTTCCTGACAGCTGTGAGGATAGCTGCCCCACCACGATGGGGGGAGACCTGGGGAAGGGAGACCCCAAAGCTTGCAGGAACCTTCGTAGCAGTCGCCTGAAGATTATACCATCATATTTTGTAGTTTGTTTGTGCAAAGTTGCTGTAGCTGCCATTGAATTAGGACATTTCCCCTCAAAGTGACTAAGGATAAGTACAATTCAAAACTCTGAAAGCAGAAAATTTCCCTTTTTCCCCTCTTACCTGTGAAGGACGACAGACTACCCTCTCCTGTGATGTCTATATACCCTGGCACTTTGTTGCTCAGAATGTTATATCCGTGACAGGTGAAACCTGTCTTTAAATAACATTTGATTCCGAGGGAATCAGGTTACCTCTGTTGCCAAATCATTCTGCAAAAAATAATGAAGCTTTAGACTGCAGACACTTCAAATGTTTGTCTGTACGTGACAGAGCTGTGAGCTGGGTCAGTCACTTCTGCCCAGTGACGTGGTCCCGTTTTACTTGGAATTCTTCAGATATGGAAAACTTTTTTTTTCTTTCTTACGATTTGAATAAGCAGACTGTGCTGTGACAGTTATTCACAAGGCTCTCGCTCTGAGTTTTAGAAAATACATTAATCACAATTGTGTTGACTGTACAGAGATTATAAAACTAATTTAATTTTTTGTGCCTTTTCATATACAGTGCAGCATGAATCAAAAGTACCGAATTACCCAGCTGTTATGAACTCCTATGCTAGCAACACAAGTAAAACAATTTTTTAAATTGCCATGCATTCTTCTGAAGTCTTAAAAAAAGACGACAATAAGAAAAAAGTTTTACTGTGGTTTTGGGGAGCAACACGATAGTACTTATGCAGACAGTCAATCTTTTATATGACTAAAATGCAAATACTCTATGACAAATAGTTTTGGCTTGCAAAAAATTGGTATTTTATAGGATTGTAAAACTATACTGTATAATTTAGTTGGAGTGTTTCCACTAGTTTTACCCAAGTCTCTTGCCTTTTAGCTGGAGCAGACAGGCATATTTCTAAAATATGAATATTTTAGAAATACTTCTAGTTGTAAGTTTTGTTCATAAATAAAAATATACTAAAAGCATTGTCAGAAATTAATTTTACTTTTTTAAAATACAGATAAAAAGAGGCTACTTCAGTCTTTTCTGCTCTCAGTCCATGTTGTTGCAGTAGAGTTTGCAGTGATTTGATTGTATAATTGATCCTGAAGTGAGGGCCAAGCATAGCACAGGATGGATTTTGTATGAGTGGCAAAGCGGGTCTGCTGTATTAGCACTTCTTGTCTCTTCTTGCCGTCTCCCCAGATAAGCTGAATGCTGGAACTTTGGTGCTGTAATTACCACACGGGTCTGGCAGGGGAGAGGTCTGGGTCCCAGTCCCCATCTGGGTGCAGATTTTCACCATGAAGCTGGAGAAGCCACTTCACTTTGCTCTTTTCAGCAGTTTCCTCTACCATAAACACTAAATTGGAATGAGGGAGCTTGAATAGCTCGTGGGAAGTTTGGTTTATTAAACTCTAGTCCCTAGATATAACAGTGCCTTAAAAGAGAGCAGTGGTCTTCTCCCCTGATGCAGTTGCTCGCTGTGCACAGCTGCATGAGTTTAAAACAGTTGTATAACCAGTTTAGATTTTTACAAACATCTGTTTGGCTTTGTGACAGAATACCAAACAAGCCCGGCCACACCCCCCCCCCCCCTTTAATTTGTGGGAGGTCTCATGGAGGTTTCCATGTTGAGGAAGCTGGTATTTTTATTAGAGAGGCTCTCTAAGGCCAAACCATAGCTAGAGCATCATCTGCTGTGAATTTGAGGAAGGGCTGCACAATAGTGGGAACCCATGAGTAGAAGTCCCACTGACTCAGCCGCAGGCTCCTCAGGGCGTGTGCCCCATCCTGTCTGCTGGTGGTAGGATATAGCAATGTCCCAACTGCTTGTGCTTTGGGGGATTGGTATGGAGGAGAGATTGGGAAGTGCCTGGGGAGGTCAGAGAAGTGCTCTGGTTTGCCTTTTGCCTTTCATCTGCTGCTAGCATGTTCATAGAATCATAGAATGGTTTAGGTTGGAAGGGACCTTAAAGATCATCTAGTTCCAAACCCCTTGCCATGGGTAGGGACAACCTCCCACTAGACCTGGTTGCTCAAAGCCCCATCCAACCTGGCCTTGAACACCTCCAGGGATGGGGCATCCTCAGCTTCTCTGGGCAACCTCTGCCAGTGCCTCACCACCCTTGGAGTGAAAAATTTCTTCCTGACATCTAATCTAAATCTCCCCTCTTCCAGTCTGAAGCCATTATCCCTCATCCTATCACGACATGCCCTTGTCAGAAGTCCCTCTCCAGCTTTCTTGTAGGCCCCTTTCAGATACTGGAAGGCTGCTATAATGTTCCCTAAATGAATTTAAGCCTGGATAAGCAAAAAGGGGTATGATGATAACATCATATGTATAACATACAAATGTATGCACGAATCTCTGTAACGTGTCAGGTAGTGCAGTCCTGCATGGAGTGCAAGAGTAGGGAAACCTCCTTACCCCGCCTTGTTCCTCAGTGCTACCATGGATGTGCTGTCCCCGCATCAGTGACCAGATACTAAGTTATGTCTACCCAGGTGAGTTTGCGTGTTTGTCCTCTTTCTAGGCTTTGCATTAAGTTGATTTAGAACAGTGTCTGTTGGACTTGCTGGGTCTTGGGAAGTTGTATTTGATTTTTATTTGATCAGTTAATAGTAAACAATAGCTTAATTATCTCTGCTACACAGAGATAATTAGGAGGCAGAAAAGGTTTGGATGTGGAAAGTGTGGCTAAAATTATTCTGTGTGCTAGAGTTTATATGGGGTGATAATACGTGATTCCACTTATTGGACACATTAATGCAAGGTGGTCAAAATGATGATGTGGAGGGTTGGAATTAGGTGTGGGAGAGCAGAGTGATGTAAATTGCTCTTTAGGTCTACCTGGCAAGTGTTCTACTTGACTCGTTGCAGAGTATGAGAAGTGAGCCAAATCATGCTACTAAAGGATTTAAGTAACTGATGTCCAGCCTCAGGCATGTGGTGTGCTGGTGGCCTACTCTTTGCTTCTCTCTCCATGAAGTTTCACAGCCGCTCCTTGCGGTGTTGACTGTCAGTCTCTCCAACTACCTGAAAGGAGGTTGTGGTGAGGTGGGGGTCAGTCTCTCCTCCCAAGTAACAAGCGACAGGACAAGAGGAAATGGCCTGAAGTTGTGCCAGAGAAGGTTTAGGATGGATATTAGGAAAAATTTCTTCACTGAAAAGGTTATCAAACATTGGAACAGGCTGCCCAGGGAAGTGGTGGAGTCATCATCCCTGGAGATATTTAAAAGACATGTGGACGTGGCACTGAGAGAGACACATGGCAGTGCTAGGTTAACGGTTGGACTTGATGATCTTAAAGGTCTTTTCCAACCCAAATGATTCATTCTATGACTTGTGGCAGGTCTGTTCTGTGCCCAAAATACAAACTTTTGAAGGCATGTGGTGGATATATGCTGGGCTTCTGTTGGATGAGAGCATTGTCTGGCCATGTTCCCTGTGTTCACAAACACACACACCTGTCATGCAAGTGGGTAAGTCATCTGTTGGGTATGATGCAAAGCCTATACTTTGATGTAGCATGCACCTTTGCTCTCGCAGTGCGTAATGAATCATTGATATGGCTTTAAAGGTATCTATAAATGGAGGAGTGACTCATCCCAGTCCAAAGGCAGGGCTCCATTGCTTTACTGTCAGTGTTGGTATAAAGGTGACATTGGCATCCAGAATAATTCTGTGTTTGAAAGGGATGGGGCATACAGCTATGTCTTGTTGAAAAGCTGACTGCTGCTGTTGCATGAAATAACACCATACGAGAGGTTATGGTTTAGTGCCAGGAAAGTGGGAGCGACTCATGAATTTTATTTATTTATACATATGTGTATGTGCCCGCATGTGGGGTGGTAGCTCTGGAAAGGGAATTTTGACAAGCAGCTCTTGAGCCCGTGCCTTGGGAGGTGTGGACTGGACCATTCTCAGCTTTGGCTGGAGGAGGGGATGTGGCATGTTCTGGGCCAGCTTCTTCCTGGTGCTGCTGGTTCAGTCCCAGCTGTGGAGGGGCTGCTCCCATGGCAGCTTGCTTGTGCCCCTGTCCCTGTGGGAGGAGATTTCCCTGCCTGAGCTCAGGTGCGCAGCAGCCTCCCAAGATGAAGGTGAGCAGTTACATACAGAGCCGTGCGTGTTTCTGACTCGTGACTGGTTTGTCCCATCCTGGACAGCAGCACGGAGGACAGTTTGTTTCGCCATATCCACCAGTTGTGGGATCGCTTAAAGCCCCAAATGTCTCCATGCCATGCAGGTGCTTTTCATATCAGGATGGCTGCCTGTCGCCGAGCGGACTGATTTTGCTGCTCTGTAGGACAGTACATTCAGGGGAGACCTAAAACAAATGTTGATAGCACTTTTGCAGAACTAATTAAAATGAAATTTTTCATTTGTAAATCTTCACAGGTGCCAGCAAATATAAATAAGCAAAGCTTAAGCTGTGACTTTGCTCTTGTTAAAATAAACAGAGAGCAAATATCTTCTGACACAGGGTACATTTCAATTGTAAACCGGGAAAGAAAGCCACAGTGTTTAAATGCAGTATCATTTCTCCCACCATCCTGGATCAGCTGTCTGGGGGCTTGAGTTCTGTCCTAATAAGTAACACTGCTGCTACTGTTTGTGTTGCACTGAAGCAATCTCCTGTCACAGTCATAAATAAATATTTTTCACTGTTACAAATACCCTCTGTGACAGGGTTTAGGACTTAAATTCCTAAATATATATGCTGATGTATGTGTATCCAGCAACATGGTGTGTCTTGTGTTATCCTGCTACCACTGATATATTTTGAGTGTGTTACGTCACCCAGGCTGATCTGGCTACCTTTTTTGTCAGCTAGAGAAAGACATCTGAAATGCCCCTTTCCATTATTCTTTGTGGGAGCAGCGGTTGCTCTCGGAGCCCAGTGTGGCTGTGTGTACTGAGACCCCTGCCACAGCAAACTTCTGGAAGTGGTGTGCAAAAACAATGTTCCTGTGTTGTTCTATAAACTGAGGGATGCAGAATTTGCGTAGTTGAAATGCGTGAAAATACAAGAACTGATTAAAAAATAATTAACTATTTGCATGCTTTATTAAAAAGGCGTGGAGTGTCTTACACCCTTCCGTTCAGTAATTGTGAGACTGTATCTGGAGCAGGATGTCCAATTTCGGGCTACCCTGTAAAGGAAAGGTATGGCTATACTGGAGCGAGTCTGGGACGGACCATCAAGATGGCTAGGGTGCTAGAGTACATGATGTACAAGGGGAAGCTGTGAAATCTGGGTTTGTTCAGCATTGAGAGGTAAAGTCTAGAAGAAAGAAGGCTACGGGAGATTCCATTGCTCTCTGCAACTACTGAATGGGTGGGAATAGAGAAAATGGAGGTAGACTTGGGTGTATGGGGGCAGGATGGGAGATGGCAGACACAAGTTGGAACTGGGGAAATTCTAATTTCATACATGGAAAGACTTTTCAACATGAGTGACTGAACACTGGAACAGGAGCCCTGAGAGGTGGTGGGATTTCCATCTCCATCCCTGAAGATATTCAGAGTTTGAGTGGACAAGGCCCTGGGGCACCTGCTCTAGTTAGCCCTGCTTTGAGCGAGGGGTTGGACTAGGTGGCTCCAGAAGACCCTTTGGCTTAAATTACTCTGTGATTCTCTGCAAATGCTGCAGTTGTGCCATACACAAACAAATCAGGTGTATGCGTAGGTAAAGCTCTTTTGTTAATGAAGGTCTTCAGAGGAGGAGGGGTGAAAGGAAATCCTTCCAGTACTGCCATGTAATGTTTGTATTTTTTGAACTTACTTATTAATTTGTGAAATATGACGTCTAGTGAAATCGAAGAGGAGAAGCAATGTTCTCCTACATGAGTAAAAACCTGTGCTGGTACTCCAGAGATCCAAGTTCAATTTTCTGCTCTGGCACATGTGTCTGGCATGACCTTGAGCAAGTTGCTTAATCTGTCTGTATCTCCAATGCCCATCTGTGCATTACTGTCTTTAAATTATAATATCTTGGGTTTGTAATTTGTCTTTAAATTATAAAGTCGTGGAGTACTAAGTCTCACTATTTCTCTATATTTCACTATACAGCACTTAGCACAATGGGACCATAAATCTTCCTAAGTCCCATGATACATGAATAATAAACAGTAAAGGCATAATTTAGGGCCACATTCTGACTCTGTTCTCATGATGTATAAAGACAGGGGGTTTTTTGTTGATTAAAATGCTGTGCTGTTCAACCTAACAAAGATACATGGGCCTTACTGAACAGATTTTTACGAGCCTGTTGTTGGCTCTTTTGGTTTGTTGGGGTTTTATTTTGTTTCATCATTACTCATTGATTGCAGGTATCTAAACAATTTGCTTGGCAGATCAGGGAATACTAAATTCCTTTAATCTGTATCTCTTTCAGTTTAATTATTGTTAACTCATTACTTATTGTTTAGCTCAGTGGATAATGAACTCTGTTCACGGTGCGGTGGAAAAGAGTTGGACTACAGAGACAGAACTGGATTCTCCGGTTCTTTTGAAGATACAAACCAAAAATGCAGAGTCACTGAACATTTAACTCTAGGTTAGATTGAAGGTTGCCAGTAGGCGTACCGCTATTACCTTTGCAGGCTTGAATATAGGTTAACGTTATTTCGGTTGGTTCCGTGCCTGGCATTGTATCACATTCGTTGCTTTATTTTTAGACAGTTAAGAAACTGGTGACTACTATGTAGACAGCTATTTTTGTCTTGATTATAAGACAGTGTCTAATAAAATCATATGTAGTACCATCCTAATTATTACAGACTTTAGATTTGTGACTGTGTTAAACTACTTCCTGCAAAGTTAAACTACTAAACTTACTGTGTTAAACTACTTCCTGCAAAGTTTAATAGTGTGTTCAGACCTTCTCTTTCCAGCTACAGCCAGGGGAATCAATACTTCATCCGCTCAGAGGTGCTGTGGTCTCTAGCACCATGCTGCTGAGCACATGGGTTCTGTTTGGAGATTACCCACTTCTCTCCTTTCTTCATCCTGGGATTTTTTTTGTCTTTTCACCATAGAACACTCAATGAACCATACGCGGCAGTCGTTGGCCGTCCCGCCATGTTGTGCCAGTGGCAGCTTCTGGGGCAGTGGTGGTCCTGAGGAGGCTGTCGCCAACCCAAGAGAGTATGCACAGTTCAGGGTCACCCCCGTGGCTCTGCTTTCGGTCAGCAGCACAGTTCAGCCCCTGAAGTCAGCGTCCACTCTGTCGCATAGAACGCAAACTAAAACACACCAGTATATTTTTAAACACCTTGGTGATGTATGTTAAGCTTTCTTCCTAAGACTGAGGAAAGCTAGACATCAGAAGTTAGAGGACACTAATGTACCGGGGAGGGGAGCAGGACATGTGGAGTCACTCTGAAAATGAACAGCAGCTTGTTCATCCATTGCTGCCTGCTCTTAAGCCCTGGCAGGCTGGCTTCACGCATGCCTCCCTCAGTTCTGGAGATATTCACATAGGAATTTGAAAGAGAGTAAAATACTACCAAGACTTTCCCCTTATCAGCACGGCTGAGACTCTGGAGCAGACCATGAAGCCTGCAAACACAGTTGCCCTTGGTAGAAATGTAACTTTCCTATCAGGATATCATTAGCTTTTTCAGCTAGACTGAAGTAAAGAGGGTAGGGATTTCAGTGCGAAACCATGCTGAATGGCTTCTGACGGTTTGGCAACATGTCATGGAAAGGTTGAGTATGGCTATATGTCAAAGATCAGCCTTGAAATGTTTATTATGGGCTTGCTACTGTATTCTGCTCAGTCATCAGGAGAAGATCATTCATAGCACTCTTATTGTCTGACCATTCTCAGCACAAATTTAATGCAATACACTTTCTTGCAAAATAAACACGGAGAGAGATCCTGGATGCCCTAGAATACTAAGCTGCTGCTCTGGAGATATTTTTCCATTCCTGGGGAAGGAGTTGTTCTTTGCACAGTGTCCCCCACAAAAACCCTGTTAATATGAATGACATTACCCACATTTGTAGAAAGAGAAAATGACACTTGCCAAATTTGCAAATCACAGTTGTGTTTCTGTCAGCTTTGGCAGTTACATGGCTTCTGGTAACGCTAATGAAGGCAATCTGCTTTTAATTTAAAATCCTCCCTGAAGAAAAAAAATAGCTGGCAGTTGAGGGATTCGGCAGTGTCCTTGTGTGAAACTTCTCTTTCCTTATTTTCTATGGTTTGCTTTAGGAATATTTTTTAATTAACAGTTTCTCCTCAGCTAAAGTAGCCAAATATGCAGGAATGTACTTACGCAACAACTACCTGTACCAGTTCTGCAGTAAATCACTTCTTTGTTTTCATTTGATGAGCAATTCTAATTAACCAAATAAAAATACTGCTTACCTTGCACTTAACTCAGCATGTTTGCTGCCTCTCCTATGGTTGAGGGACCGAGGACGGCGGGTTCTGTTTAGATGACTTTTTTGGATTCGGCAAGGCTACAGTGGTCAAGTGGCGCAAGGAGGGGACAATGCCCAGAGGACTCTGCCTGTGGAGCAGTTCCTCCTGGCTGGGATGGGCAGGCGGGGAGCACCGAAGGCTGCAGGCTCTCCTGAAAGGCTTGCCTTGGCTCTGTGCCTCCTGCCGGCACAGGGGAGGGAGACAGAGGAGAGGGGGAAGCCAGCATTGCTCAGGCCACGTTTCAATGCAGTTTCTTTGAAGGCATTTTGCCTTAGTTCAGAAGGTACTGGACCAAATCGTGGATCCAGTCAGTGTACTTTTGTGCTTTGCACAATGCTAAGTAGTCTGTGCTTGGAGAAGAGTGGAGGGAAAGTGTGTCTGTGTGTAAAACACACATGCGTACAGCGGTGCTGGCGTGGTCCTGCGGCTGAATCATCTAGAAACTATCAAAGTGCCCATGTGTCGTGGTGGTTTGCTGCAGCCCTCGGTCCTGCCCTGAATCCTTTGCAGCAGTTCAGAGGAGCTGCAGGCAGGAGCTACACCATGGTATTCTGCCTTTTTCTGCGGTACAGAGCTTAGGACATCTTTGGAGCTGTAGAAATTTGGGGGTTGGGCAGGAGATGTCAGAAGACTTCTCAGCAAGTATAAAGCGATCAGACTGCCTGGTCAACAACTGTGGTGATCCAAGTACAGTATATTCACAGGTCCCATTTGACAAAGCATTGTCAGCTGCAGCCTGTCTGCCAGCATCTGGAGCAATAGAAATTATTTCTTTCTTTTTTTTTTTTTAAAGCATATAAAGATAGAGAATTGTCTCCAGGTTTAGGAGACCTGAAGTAAAATCTACTGTAGAGTTGTCTTGAGCTACTCCATAACTAGGGTAAGCATTTATAGTGCCAAAAGATGAAAGCGCTTTGCTCTTTATTGGATTGTAGTGGCTTCTTCAGCGCTGTATTTCGTGTGTGCAGGAAGGAGGTGTTTGGTTTGTTTCACAAATATTTCACAATGATTTGAAATGTATTTGTTCCTTTTTTCACCACAGATGAAAAATGGCCAAAGCTGTTAGGCCTGTAGCTTATTACCCCTTCACACTAACAGTTGTTTTGAAAGAGATGGGGGAGCGAATGAAAGCGCTGGTACAACCTGAGGCAGAGTAGCACTAGCCTCTGGTGTAATATAAAGAATTATTGTAAGCCAATAGGTGGAGCAATTTTTTCAACCCAAAGTTTGGACATCCAACGAGAGTCCTGACCGAGCTGGTGGAGCAGCAGCTGGTACAAAGGGCTGTAGCTACAGCAGTCTTCGAACAGCTGAGAAGCTGGGCACGGCCTGTCAGCACTGCGCAAGCGGTGCGGGTCGCTCAACAGCACCGGCTCCATGCTCCCATCTGCTTTCAGGCTGTACCGGAGGGACAAAATTCTGGTCTCATTGCCTCCTCTGGGAGGACTTATCTTGGAATTTTGAAACCTAAACCTCCTGCTTCGTCCCTAAATTTAAATCCATAGCTTCTGACTGAAGACAGAACCATATGTCAGTGAAGCACTGGGGCACAGCCGTCCTCTGTGTATTTATAATCGGCATTAGGAGTTTGCTGTAGAAACGGGAGCCAGAAGAGGAACCAGCATGGCAAGAGGGGCTGTACGGGCTGCGCACTTGGGCTCCGGTCTGCTGCCCTGTTAAGGGACGTGCGACTAGTCTCTTCTCCGCTTGGTGAACGTGCGCTCAGAGTGGTGGAAAGATGGTTGATGTCTAATCCAAAGGTCACCTGAGGTAATCCAAAAGCTCTGTGCTGTTCCGTGGAAGTGCCATGGTCATGTTTTCAGAAGCAGCCATGGTCTGAAGCCTTGCTACGCAAAGGAAGTCACTTAAACAGAAGGCTCGCCACCCCAGCAGAGCCTTCTCGAGACTGCAGGCCAGTTGCATCTTCCCTGGTGACCTTGGGGAGGGGGCAAATAATGGAACAGATGGAGAAAATGTATTCTTGTGATTAGTGGGTGATGGGCTCGTCCTAAGCAGAGAAGGTCTGTTCTTTTAATTAATTAGCTGTTTAATATGTTAGTGCAGTGGCATGCCTAACTAACGTGCAGTTACTATGAATATGCATACAAATGGTAGTAATGGGTGCAGATGGCTGTAATTACCCATGTTGATTTCTGCAGTAATCACACATGCAACACATCAAGTTCGCATGAAAATTGACGTGTACTGGGTGATCTGTTTTACTCCCATGACTGTGTCTGAATGTGCTCGCATGGCCATCCCCTGTACACCTGGATTTCCTGGGCTCACTGCTGGGCTGCACCCACCAAGCTGAGACAAGGCTTTAGATTTTAATGTGTACGCAAAGAACTCAGGCAAGGTGAAGATGACTCTAACATAGGTTTTTCTCTGCCGTGTCCTATACCCGGTGCTCTGGACTACATATATTGCCTGATGATGGTGCAGAAGCAGGGCTCTAGGGCTTCTGAGGGTTTCATATACCCGTATGAGGTGTCTGGTTGGCCTTGGCAGGGCAGCTGGTTCTCGCTCTCACAGCTGGGTCTAGGCGTGGTGTGTCAGGGGCTTTGGTGCCCTGCAGTTGCCCTGTAGGAACATAAGAAATGTCTGACTAGGTCACCCCATGGTCTGTCTAGCCCTACAAGTTGTGTCTGATAGTGCTAGCAGAAGATATTTAGGAATGGCGTGTGGCTTATGGCACCTTTCTGAAGTCTCTCACTTTGTATTCCCAAACACCCACAGTTTCTGAAGAGGGGATATCAGGGGGTACATCCCTGCCCCATCCTTTACAGACATTTTGTCCATGAATCTGTCTAATCTCTTTTCAAACCTGCTGGATATGGTCTGCCTCCACAAACTCCCATGGCAGCAAGCTCCCTAAGTTCACCTCCCACTATGTAAAGAAACACTTTTCTTTTGTCAGTTTTAAACTGGCAAAGTGCTTGAGCTTGCATGGCTGCTCTTCACTCAGATCCTCTGGCCAGATGTATCCGTTAAAAGGCTTTTATTAATAAGTCCAAATGCTAAGGAGGAGTTGTATTCAAAAGAGAATTCAAGGTTTGGGGAAGTGGTTGCACCTTCTTTTCCCTGGAGGATGCTCAGGGGAAGGAGACAATATCTGATAGTTGTAGTGGTGCAGCTTCAGAAAGGAAACTGAGCTGCTTGGAGTGACTTTGGATCCGAGAGATCCTGGTTGGCAACAGGAGTGGGTGCTGCCAAAAGCTCTTTTTGCTTCCACACTCAATAGCACTTGCCTGAATTGGATGATGGGCTCCCTTCGAGCCTAGTGACTGAGGAGCTACTTACCCATGAGGCTGACTTCTAGTTTAGGAAATGGCAAAGACAATTTAGGGGAAGGATGTGTCAGAAAGCATTTCTGGGACTGCTAAACGCTGCTCCAGGTGTAAGCACCGAACACCATCTGCTCTGGGGTAGCTCAGCACAGAGGAGAAAAAGCTCTAGAAACGGCTATCACTCTGTGCATTGCAGATCCAGAGGGAAGCAAACAACAATGGAAAATTGCCGGCTGCTGCCCTTCACCCTAGAGGCAGCTCTGCTGCAGTGGTGGGGGGGTGTGCGTACCTGCCTTGCAAACGGCTTTGGGCAAAAGGCTCTGTCAGAATGGAAGACCTGTGGATAATTCATGTGTCTGCACTTCTTTGTGGAGTGGCATTAATCTCTGCATCAGGAGACTGCTGCTTTGTCTCCTAGGGTTAAATCTTGAAGGTTCGTGACGGCAGTTAAAAAGCTGGGGGTACAAAGGGAAGTTTAAAGAAGCCTTGGAAGAGAAATTCATGTCAGGGAGTGAATAATCTGAAGGCTCTGTGCAGTGTAATGGAGAGCCAATCTCAGGCTGATGACTTTAACGTAGTCAGTAGTGCAGAAAAGAACTGTAAGTACTTCCAAATCCTATGGCCATCCTTTTTTTCTACAGCAAAAACATCTCTTTTGTGATCAGGTTTTTTTCAGGCTTTTTTGTCTGTCTTATAGCAGATATGGACCCTGTTAAATATTTACTTTTCAACTAACATTTTTCCCTATCTGGTTAATTTGTTTTGCGACACTATTTCTTGTTTTTTTGAAGCTTGTTCTGTTAGACTGCTGGGTAAAGCCTTCCTTTTTTGACAGCATTTTTTCTCGTTCTTTAAAGCTCTTCTTTGATGTGAGCTCAGAAACACAGATCTTATTCTTTTTATTGCTTTCCCCTGTCAGTTTAAAACCAGTTATGAATACCACAAACTATTAAAAACAATCATCTAAGCTAACCTCTCAAGTGGCAGATATTTAAGGCCTATCTCTTACTTTCAGGACTCTGTATAGAGCCGATTCTAGTTTTGAGGAAACGAGAAAGGATGCTGCTTGGCAAAGAAACATGATTGCAGCAACTCAAACTTTTGTAAAATTCATCTGGAAAAAAGCAGAGCAGTTGGATGTCCTGGTGGGTTTAATATACCAAGAAACTGACTATCCATGCAGTCATGCCTATCCTGAATTTCTGTTTTCTACACTAATGTAGTTGATCCTTTGTTGATAATTGAGTTACCTGAATTCATTCTTTCTGCAGCAAGAAGGAATAACGGTCTGGCAGGATAGCTCATAGGGTTGTGGAGTTGGAAAGGACAGCTGGGTCATGAAAACCAGTCCTCAAATATCTCGTGTGGCCTAATGCGTGAAGGTCTGCTGAACTACCTCCATGTGTCCCCAGACACCACTAGCTGTGAAATGCTGCAAAGGCTAATAATGAGGGGATGGCAGGCGAGATCAAAAGCATCACTGCTGTCCCAGTACATGTTAGAAAAGAAACTGTAAAAAAGAACCCACCACCACCTTCTGCTAACTAGATGAAATAATTTAAAAATCCCTTACCTTCATCTTTTTCAACAGTCGTAAACTAAAAAAGAGGATTTTTTTCCATATGTAATTATTTTTAAGTAAATATGATTTTTTTTTTAACTGGTGGTGTACAATTATCTGGCATTGCTCAGAGGTCCCTGATGTGCTGGGAAAGCCTTGTTTCTTTAGGAGTTTGCTGCTCCGAGGTGCTGCTGTAGCTGTGAACAGCAGCAGCTGGGCTGAACTTGGCTGGTTCAGGGCACTGGCAGGCCAAAATTGTGTCTTTTAACTCTATTAGATTGAGTTTCCCGGTATCCAGACTTTCAGTAAGTGGGGTTTGTAGCTTTACCCTCAGAAGATTTGCCAAGCTCTTGTGCTCCTGCCTTTTTGGTCTGAATTAACCATTTTCTTATGGGCAATTTCCTCATATACCTTTTCCACAGCTGCCTGACAGTCCTTCACAGACATCTGCAAAAGCTGGGGTGTTTGTTTGCAGTAACATAGATGTCTGAGTTACCAAATCCCATGGGATCCTTTATCCTTTCTACTGAAAGAGAGGAGACTTTGTAAGGCCACGTCTTCATCTCTGAGTCTGCATCGTCCCCTGATGGCATGTAACGTTTTCTGATGGTCTGTCCATGCTGCCTTCTTCCCACTTGGTTCCCACAGCCAGATTTTGCAAAGCGCTTGGCACCCAGCACCTCGCAGGAGGAATGGGACTCTTCCAGCGGCTCCCAGCAGCATCGCTGGATGAGGCTACAGAAATGGGAGCGATGGAGCTGGGTGACTCTAACCGAAGCACCATTGCCGAAGCTTTTCCCAGTGGCCCACGTTTCTCTCTCAGCTGTCACTCTCAGTGGCTTGTGGACACAGACAGCTGCTGTTGTCTCAGCGTGGGTTTTGCTTTGTTTTGGTTTAATCTGTCCACTTCATTTATGTGCCTGAATTAGAGCTGAGCTCTTTGAAGATCTTGAAGATCTAACCACTTGTTTAGATCCTTATGGGAGTACTTTTGAAAGTCTGGCCCTTAGCCTCTAAAAATCTTTGATTATAAACTCACACCAGATTGGAGAATGAGGTGTCTCTGCACGGTCTTTCTCCCTCCTCCCTTGCATTTAGCTGAGCATCAGGATATCTGGCATTTGCTACATCAGAGGGCTTATCTATAATTCATAAGGGAAAGCTCTCTGCCCTGTCCAATCTGGGAGTTAACAGTACCTTTTAAAAAGCGCTTCTGAGACGCAACCTGATCCTAGGTCCTAACCTCTGTTGATGCTCTCAAGGCTCTCTGTCACCACTGTAAGCCTCTGCTTTCGCTTTGTTTACATAAACACCAGCCTGTTGCAAAGAAACCAGAAGTCTAGGCAAACTGGAGCTGCTTCCTACGTGTCCAGATCACAGCTTACAGGGCTTCCCAAGCCAGCCTTCTGTTTGGGTTCCTCTCCTTTCAGCAGTAGTTCTGCAGCATTTGGTCAGGCCCCACGAGGTCTGCCCACGGTGCGCAAGGACCGTCTGTAAAGACTTTTCATCAGGATTGACAAGGTGAAAATCTGACTTGTCACACACAGATGTCAAGGTTCTGAGTTTTATTGAATGTAGTCATGAGGAAGGGATATGCACTAGTGGTTCTGGAGCCAGAAATCTTTTCTCTGCAACAGAGACACGCAACCCAGGGTTTACAGCTTCCCTGGTAACTCTGAGCAGAGCACAACCTCAGTCTTCATGTTTCTGTTGCACCCTCTTACATATGCACCTTTGTCAGCAGTCAAGGCTCAGGCCGGGCAGGAGCTTCAGTGCCCAGAACAAATGGGGAAGAGCAGCTGGGCTGAAGCCTCAGAGCTTCTCAGTTGGCCAACCAGCAGCTGCCAGTGCACAAAGGATTTTAAGAGTAGGATTTTCAAAACTACCTGGTTTAACTGAACTGTTTCCATTGGAGCTCTTCTTGACTTCACTGGAAACTGTTGGGCTGGGAATGAGTGCTTTTGCAATCACAGAACCATAGAATGGTTAGAGTTGGAAAGGACCTTAAAGATCATCTAGTTCCAACCCCCCTGCTGTGGGCAGTGACACCTGCCACTAGACCAGGTTGCTCAAAGTCCAACAGATACCTGTGTCCATCCACCTGGACGTAACTTGTAGGCCACTGATCTTGCCTCATTCTGTCCTTTGAAAAGCTGCCTGTTCCTTAAAACCAAGGCTGGGGCTGTGCGTATCAGTTAAATATAGGCAAGTCTCTTGTGTGACCTATCTCTAGCAAATCTAGAGCCGCTCTCTGCAGTCCCAGCCCTGTGCCCACTGCCAGAGAGACACAATGTCTATACAGGAACCTGCAAGTCAACAAGTATCACATGTGTCTGACTCTGCTAGTGAAGCATCTTGTCAGGAATATATAGGAAACACCAGATGCTATTAACAAATACATACACTGCTTCACACAAACAAAAATCTTAAGCCCAAGTTTTCTGTATGATCAATGTTGGGTTCAGTGTGGGCTGCCCGAGCGTGCCTCACCAAGAGCAGAGCCTGGCTTCACAGGGTTTGGTGTAGTGACTTTGCTTGGTCAGGTGGGAAGGCATGTGTTTGTGCCTCAGCTCCTGTGAGGGATCAGGTGTGCAGGATCTGCCCGTGCTCGGGGCTTCTGTCCCTGATGAAGATGGGCAGTGGAAAGAGCTGGGACATGATTTCATGCTTGTGGAAGGGGAAGTGAGCAGTAGGAGGCCATGGAAAGGGCAGGATTGTGAAATCTTGACCAGATGAGAACTGATCTTTACAAACCGTGCTGCCAGGGATGGTGCCCTGGTGCATGGAGAAGAATGGTGGTCTGTGCCTTGGGAGAGGAGAGTAGGTTTGCATACATGGGCGTGCAGGCAGGACTGCTCCCATGCCTGCTCTGGCAGTGGCTGCCAAACCGGATTCTGTCTGTGTCATGTGATGGAAGTTTGTCACCATCACAGGGCTGAGAAACACGGACCAGAGGCTTCCAGCAATGGAGATCTGGTTGTTATTAGGACTGAGGTCTTACCAGAGCAGGCTGTCTGCGGTTTGGGTATCTGTGTATATCCGGAGTGCGCTTCCTCTGTCCTGTTCATCAGTGATGGCGGGGGTGGGAAAGCTGTCCCAGTTCAGTACACATGTCTGCCAGTAAGGGCCTCCTTATGATTAAGCCTTTGTGGTTTGCAGCACTTGGCAGCTGCACAGCTGCTCCACTTCTGGATGGGATGGAGCCACCACCAGAATTTCTCTTGTGCTTGGGAGAGCCACACCAGGGCTGCTGGTCATTTCTTTCCTGCGCTGCTTGGCTCTGTGGCACACGCCTGACCTGCCGTAGGGACAGCAGGCTGAAAGTTGGGCTGAAGTTGGGCTTGGTGCCACCTTCATGGTGCATGTGTGGAGCCAGACATCAGCGATGGGAGGAGGAGAGCCAAAGAGAAGGGATAACCCATCAGAGCAAACATCTGCGTGGCTTGGCAGTCCCTGTCTCTAACAGACACCAAATGCAGGTGCTTGAGGAAGAATGAAGGAGCAGAGCGAGAATATTGTGCTCGTTTTCCCCACAGTGCTCTCCCAGACTTGAGAGATCTGTGGCTTCGGGTATCTAAGGGTTTAACAGCCATTTTTGGAGTTTCTCTTTAGGACTGTGAAATGAATAGGACATGGTGTATTAAGGGAGTTTGAAGCACCTTTTCTATACTACGTCAGGATAGAGAAACACAGCACACGATTTCCTGCACAAATTCTTTCATCCTGTCACAGAGTAAGTAGATAAAGAGGTCTGCCCATCTGAAATATCAGATCCCATTTTGTCAAACCAGGCACAGGAAATAACAGTATAGTTCGCGTCCTCTTCTTCAATTTCAAGTCTCCTTGAATTTCATTCCTTCCAAGAGATAAATTTGTTGCAGAAAAGCTTGGCTATTTCTGCACAGTGAGTGCTGCGGGGTGGGTGCTGGCTGCCTGCAGCCCGCCGGGGCCGAGGCAGTGCAATTACACCTGGCAGAAGCAATCCTCAGGCTCAGGAGAGTCTGTGCTCATGGTTTTTAAGGGACCTCATCATGTGCCCTCCTGCTTAAACGGAAAGTGTTAAATGATCTTCTGTAGCCTAAAGGGAGAAATAATGGTAGTCTCTTCAGGGCACCTTTGCCACATGCTGACTGTGTGACTTTATTACAATTCACATTTCTTTCATTGAGGGAATAGTCTGGTACGCAGTCATTTTGCCCCGTTGCCTGCAATTATGATTTCTTCATTCACTTTCTGCTATTGAGTCTCCAGTTTCTTGGAATTATTCCTTGTCTAATGACTTTCATTGCTAATTTAGTTCTAAGTGATCCCTGGACAGCCACAACCATAAATGCGTGTAGGTGGCTGGGTGATTTGTTAGGGCTCTGCCTCTAGGAGAGGCTTAGTTTCAGTACTTTTACGAAGTATTTTAAATAGTTATCATCTGTTTTATGTCTGCATTATAAAGCAATCCTGAAGTATTGCTTTTTTCAGTCAAAACTTGTTGATTTCTATTAGCCGTTCCAATTTTCTGACCTGCCTAAAACATTCACATAGGAACATACTGGGCTCCAAGAGCAGAGCCCTGCACAGTGCGAGCCACCCATGGGAGCACACGCGCCTTTCAGCCACATAGACGTGTCTATATGGACCTAAGTGAGAAACATTCCTCTCGCTTGCTGTCCTGACTGGCACGGCCTCTGTGGCAGGCTGGTGGCTTGGTCCTCTAGACCCCCCGGAAAGCCCGGTAAAGACTTGCCCCTCACTGATACTATTTTTGCTTTCTGGCCCTCAGCAGTCACAACATGCGTAGCTTTCAAAATTTGTCATCATTATGCAATTGAATTGACTAAGTATTTCCTTGCTGGAGGTTCTTACATGGATCTGGGCTGCCTGTCTTTAGTAGTTTAGCAAAAGATGGAGAAACTCTTCTGGGAGGTAGTTTTCATATTGAGCATTTAGGAAATGTGCGCCATCCAGCGATAACAATTTTATCTGGAGACATTTATGCAATGTTTTGCAGACTTATTATGACCTCTGTTCCCACAGGTCATAAAAATAGCTGCTGTCTTCTGCCTTGATAAGGTATTTATTTCCTCCTATTTCTCCAGGTTCTAAAACAGAGAAAAGGGTGTTGCCTAGTGACCAGCAATCAGGATGAATTGGTCATAGCTGGTAAAATAAGATCCCACCTCACTTCTGTAGGCATGCTATGGGATGTAATTGCACCTGTGGAAAGAAGGAACTTCTGTTGTTATACTTTCAAAGCTACCATCATGAGTTAAACGGTATTTTTCACTCTATCATTGCCATTGCTTCTTAGCCGTGTTGGAAGCTCAGCATGTTGGGGCATATGAATGTTTTATATATGCATATATATATCTCTCTCCTCATCAACTTTTCCATCTGTGAAGCGTATCCTAAGAGACTTCAGAACGGCCGCTCAAATAAAGTAACAGCAAAGCATTTGCTATCCTGTTTTGTGGTTGGGGAAATCAAGTTGCTATGAAGTGGAATGATTTGCTCAAGGTTGCTTTGCAAGCTCAGTATTCAGAATTATGTTTCCTAATTTCCTTGATTTTCATTAATATGGTTTCACCCTGTACTGTATTCTCAAGCTTTGAGTTTCTACAGATAATAACAAGTGACACAGGATGGTCAGAGATAAGTAATTGATTCAACTAGGCTAAGGATAAAATGAGACTGTATCTGTTCAATAGACGTGACAAAAATGTGATTCCTTTCTCCTCTTGCACCAGTGCAGCTTTAGGCTTGCTTTTAATCTTGCTTTGTCTCAGAACAGCCTCATGGTTCTTGCTGGCCATGTCACCCCACACCAGCAAGGAAAGGTTTGCTGACTGAATCCATCTGGTCCCAAGCTGGAGACCCAGAAGTGGCTGACTGGGCCAGCCAGGCCAAAATGTTCAGGGATGCTGTGAAGAGCCTGGATGGATAAAACCTGCGCTACCAACTAACATGCTGGAATGGTAAATAACAGACATTGTACAGTTACGGTGGTGCTAATTAATGTTAAGTGAGAACTAGCTCTTACATGATGTATACTTTAGCATGAAATGTATGTTTTAGTCCTTAGCGCAGAGCATGAATAGATACAATGAGTTTTTGCTGGTAATATCATCAGAATCTAGGTTGTGTTGCTGGGCAGGGTTAGGACACTGGCAGAGCCTGAGCAGTTCACCAGTAAAGCCCTTTCCAGGGTGGAAGTAGTAAAGCCAGCATGAGAGCCTGGGCCACACACTGCTCTTCAGCTGGGGTTTCATCAGCTCTCTGGGGCAGGTCGCTGTAGTGGTTTTGTGTGTCAAATGCCTCTTCTAGCTGTGGCTTGGCTCAGCAGCAAGCGCACTGCTCAACTGTGCTGTGGCCTTTGTTGCTCTGATGAAACACCTTCGAGGGACACGTTGTGTGGATGGCCTTCAGCAAGTCTCCAGCCTAGCAAAGGGGTGGAGGGGTTGCAGTGTGCCCCAACGGTCACGTAAGCAAGTAGGCGAATTCCTTCCAAATGGGCCATGTAGCTGCAGTGTCTCTGGTGGCTTTGTGTTTTTGATGTGAGGATGGGAGAGGAGTCAGGCCAGTGGGTTGGAAGGAAAAGCTGCAGGTGAAGGGTTGTATGTCCCATTGGTACTGTATTGTGCGTGGCACACATTGGAGCTGCAGTCTGAGGCTTGGCTGCCAGCCTCCTGGTGACCTGCTGCCTGAGCTAAAGACAAATCATGGCTCTCTGCTCCTCCTGGAAAGGTGGCTTTGTACAAGGCTTGCTGCTCTCAGTCTGCAGTGAAGTGTGGGGAACGGTGGTAAAAACTGCACGTGCAGCCTGTAGAGAAGGGAGGGGGACGAAGGTCCTTGTCAGCCTCATATGATCCTCATTTCAGTTACCCTTGAATTACAGACAAAGAGATAATATACCACATTTTCCTAGAGCGTGAGAAAAGCAGAAAGAAAAGATCAACACAAATGCTCAATTTGTCATGTATCTTAATGGGATATCCCCTTCAGTGTAGCCTAGTCGTTGAGTTGGTTCCAGCTGTTAAACCAGCATTCTATGAAATATCTTTTAAAAAAAAACAAAAACCACCAAACACAAAACTGCATGTTTCCATACATTTATATATCCATTATAATGTTTTTTTAAATGGACCTCCAGGGCAGCACCTTGGTGGGAAAACATCTGCTTTTACACATGGACCTCTCTCATGGTGATAGCTATATAAAATATGTGGGGTAGAAGGTCCTTCCGATAATGAGGGCAGCTCTAAAGCCCAGAAGAGACAAGCTGCTGGGTGTTTCAGGGGAATGACTTGTGCGTGTAGATTGAAGCATCGATATGACAGCTCATAGATTTTTAAGGCCAGGAATATTGTCCCTGTTTCAAACTGTGGATTGTGTCCTCTTTGAGAGGTGCAAAAAGATTCAAAGTATAGTGGGCTGTGAATTCTTATTAATAGCCTCATAAGGTGATTTGTTTAAAAAAAACAAAAACAAAACTAAACAAATAACCCTTACCAATTATTATAAAAAGAAAACAAGATAATCAAAATCAATAAAGTTAAGTGGTTGCATACACATTCTTTCTTACTTAAGTGCTGATCATGAAATTTTACCCATTTTTTCAGCCTTCAGTGGGCTTTATGAAGACAGATGAGCCATGAAGCAAATCAAGCTTTCAGAAAGGTTGATAAACTCTGCCTTTTTTTAATCACCCTGCATAGCTCCGGGTGTAAAATTCACACAGAATAGAGCTTGTAGATTCAGGGACTAAGTAATCATTTTTCCTGAGTTGTAGAGCAAGCTCAAGAGAGCTGTTAGACTTTCTAAAATAAATAAATATTGAGCCCAAGGGAGAGATGAGTACGTAATTACCTGAGGTCTGGCTTTTGTGCCCTCTCGGAAAGTTAATTTAACTTTGGATAGCTGAAAGCTTTCTGCAAAAGGTGGCACCAGAACATCTCTGCTGCCGGTGAATTTGTTTGGTGGCATTTTCATCTGTCTGCTTTCTGACTAAAATCCATGCACACGAGAAAATCACATGGTTTGGAGGGGAGGCATATGTGGGGTTTAACTAATAGCTGTGACCATGAATGACAGGAAAGAGAAGGAGAATAAAGGGCTGGTTCTGCATAGCCTTCAACCCAGTGCCTGTTTCAGTTTGCAAGCAATTTTTTGTTGTTTCGTTGGTTGCTTTTTGTTTTGGTTTTATTTGGTGCTGATTTACATCATTATGCTTGCGTAAAGATGAACACGTGATAGAATCAAACTTCAAACGTGTTCAGTTAAACAAAGGCGAGTCAATAGCATGATACAGGTATTGGGTATAGAAAGAAAAAATACTTGTTAGAGATGTGGTCAGCCCTTGGGAGACTTGCTTGACCCAGTTCCTCTTCACACTGTCTCACATCATCATGAGCTAATGCTCTCTTACCTTGGAAATCCCGTTTGCTTCGGTGGGGTTGCCCTCATCTCAAATTGTGTAGCGCATAGGGAGGCCATGAAGCCCACTGTATGTTTATTTTCAGTCTCTTTAAAAACAGATGTATTTGGCAGTGTACAATATGATTCCCCATAATTCTTATCAAAGTCTTTTGACTGCAGAAGTCAGCCCAGAGTTGAAGATCTGAGTTGAGAATTGCAGTGTTGGATTTTCTTTTCCTTGCTGTTTTAAATCCCTCCACCTTCACTGTACCTGAAGACGATCCTGGCACGCACAGGAGCCAGGTCGTGTTCTTTAGTCGCTTCCTCTGCTTCTCTTTGGCCTTCTAGTCTTTTTATATTTTGTCTACTTGAGGCAAATAGCAGCTGTTTCTTAGCCCATTGTGGAGGAGGTGGCAATTTCAGTATATTGGACATATAAATACTTCTGATCACTTTCCTAAACATTACAGCAAGATATGAGTAACTGGTGTCATGATTCATTGCTGCTGTAGCTTTTGAAGCTATGCCCAGGTCTCCAAATCACATAACACAGCGGAGCTTGGCTGTAACAGGAACCACTGCGGCTCACGAGCAACGTCCTTGGGGCAGGGAGCCATGGCTGTCCTGTGTGCCTTTGGCATACGTGCAGTGGGATTCGGGTTTATGCTGGAGCTCCTTAGATCTTAGGCCAGTAATAATAATAAACCAAATCCTTCTTGGTAGTACTCCATACGCGCCCGGTCCTGTAGGGGGGTTGCATAGAGCACAAATACCTAAGTGCTGCGCAGGCAAAGCGAGCTGGGGTGGCTGTGAGGAAAAAGAGGATTTCCCCCCAGCCACCACGTACTGTGTGGCTGGTGCTGTGGCTTAGAAAAGCTGCAGGATTTCTTGTGATATTTAAGTGTATGTGCCTAGAAGGTGGCGATGGGTGAGCATTGGATCATCTTTCCAATGTACCATATACAGCGATGCATATGGAGCTCCACCAGGCTGATGCTTTTCTGTTCTTCCTGCTAATCCCATTTATCTTTTGGACAGCGGAGCCCAGCAGTCCTGCACCACCTTTAGAATCCCCGCATTCAGAAATGTCACGCAAGATTTGACAGTTCTTTTTACTTTAAACTGCTCGGGTTTGGAGATTTTCCGGAGGTGTTCTTGTAAATTTGGATGTGAATGTTCTGTACCAACAAAAGAGAAAACGTCAGAGAACCTGCATTTCTCTTTCAGCTAGTGGAACAAATGGCAACAGTCCAGTACCTCAGCAATGATACTCAGAGGAGGACGTTATTTTTACCTTTTTGCATTTGCAGAATTGCCTTGGCTTTTGGAGGAGGTAGCTATGTCATTGTAAGCAAGGAGCTGAGATCCAAACTGTGGTTCTTGTAACTGTGTCCTGTGCTGTCTTTGGACAATTTTTGGTTTATTACTCATGAGGTTTGTCTCTTTTAGTGCCTTTCAGTGCTAATTGAACTGCATTAGCACTGACTACGGTGGTTTTTATCTTAGGCTTGAACACACTGTAAATTGCAGAAAAATATCACGAAAAAACTTGGTAAAAACCCTATATCAACAGGACTAACCAACAAAAACTGTGAGATTGCTTATTTTGCATTTTTATAATGCAGGAAATCATCTGAAGTTGCTCTGAATTGAAGGCAAAACCAGAGGAGATGTTTGTGCTGTGAAAATACTTCTGTTGCACTTATTTGGTACAGCTGTTAACTGTTGCACTTGAAGGCTTACCGGTAAAACTTAAAGGAATAGCTCCACAAATGCAAGTGGTTCCACACGTCATCCCCCTAGTTCCAACCACATAACTTGGGAGTGGGATTTTGGCACGTAACTTCCAAAGACACCTAAGAAAATCCTGGTCTTAGGTCATTGGTTATTGAATTAGTTCTATGAATTAGCTGGTTTACTCCCTACATGTACCTCCAGGGCTGAAGAAACTGAAGTGCACACGTTTTCCTGCAGCGGGGTGGTTTCCTGGCCCTGGTTGGTACATGGCTGTTAGAATCTGGCCTGAATGTACAGATTTTTAAGGCATTAACTCCAGCAGCCTCCTAATGCTCTTGGACATTTTTGCATACCTTCCTTGTTTTTATAAGTAGGGAATTTGAAAGAGTTCTTAAATCGAGCGTTAGACTTTGCTAGCGCCTCTTTCACCTGAAAAACAACACCTAGTGAAATTCAGGTTGGCAGCACTGAGTTGCATAAAGCCTTCCTTTTAAAATGCGCTTCTTCCACGAGGCACTGAACTTTAAAGCACTGTACACAGACGTAGATACAAAATATGAGAGGTTATAAGTCTAGACATAATCACTGTACATAACTGTAGAAATAAGGGCAGCTCAAAATGTGTTGCTCCACTGTATGTACCATTTATGACTGTTCAGTATTGTTTCTGCCCCAGTTAAAATGAAACCTCTCTAGGGAATAGACAGTATCTTCTTCTGTGAGTCTACTGTAGAAAGCACACCATTGTGGTCTATAAATAATAACTGTTTATATAGTGTTTGCCTTTAACCTTTCCATTCCCCTGGCAAATATATAACAGTATTGCTGTCTTTGCAGTATTCTTTATATTAAGCATAGGGAGAAATCGCATTATTTAAAGAGAAAGGTAAATTGCAGCGTAAGGGTGTAAATGTATGTTGTACGGATGACCACTGCAGTCATTTCTGGTTTATAACAAAGGCAGACTAGATTTAAAACTAGTGATTGATGGTTAATAGAAAACTATTGCAGGAATCCTCTGGTTAAAATATACAATTTGCATAGGTCTCTGGATACTTCCAGATTTTCATTTTAAGAGGCACTGTTACTTCTCAATCATTTATTTTTTTTTTTCTGGCATCCTTCATTAGAATATAACCAGGTGCTTTGCAGCAAATACCACTCATCAACTTCATGACCAGTATGAAAGTGTGCAGCAAATACCCAACTTCAGCTCCAGAGGCTGGTGGTAACTGCAGCAGGGTGCTGACACGGGTACATGGTGATGCACTACACGGACATCCCTTTTTGCCTTCTTCATGGCCCCCGTTTGAAACCAGGCACCTAGCCAAAGGGAGTGCACAAAGGCAGTGGTGCTACAGAGTGGGAGATGTTTCTGTTTGCTTTAAGTAACTAGTACTGACGACTGTGAGCGCTCAGACCACATCCTTATACAGATAACAGCATTCATCGCTGCCTTGCCCCTCATCCTGTCCCATTTTTGTCCATCAGTTAGGGCTAGCCATGGTCTGTGACAGTGAATTACTTGTAGGCAGGGATCTGTGCGTGGCACGTCTGGGCTCTGGTTTCTATTGCCCTGTATGCTGTGGACTTATACCGTAAATTTCCTTGCTGATTAAGCAGAATCCACAAGTTTGTGTTTCCTAAATTTTCAGGAGTTGTGTTTCTTCAGTACTTTCAGGAGTTGTTCTCCTCAACTTCATTGCCAGTTAGAAGGAAGTTACTCACCTGAAGATGGGAGGCTCTGAATGTGCACGGGAATTTCCCCCACCATTCAATAAGCTTTATGGGCTATGGTAAATATCAGTTCTATAGGGTCTTCATGTCAAATATCCAGGCTGAATCTGAGAGCAAATGGCTGAATGATGAGCTTGCATTTCCAGGCTTCTCCAGAGGGCTTGGGAGTTGAAGAGGACTAGTAAGTGATACATCTGCCCTTTCTACCTACACAAGTTGAGCTTTGGAAATTTTTAGTGTTTAAACAAATGATGATACACTCTGTACAGGGAATACTTGAAATACTGAGCAAGTATTAGCTCATTTCCTTTTACAATAATACAGGAGGTGGGTGGCCAAAATATGCTTCTGCATGTGGAATTGCTGCCTTATCAGAGAAGGTAAAACCACAGGACGGTCCTGGCAGTCGGAGCGGGACTTTGGAAAGCTGATCTGGAGCTGATGGAACTTAACGCAGTTCCTGTGAAGTGTCATACAATACACAGAGAGGTATTCCCAAGGCCAGCTTCGGGTATTTTACACAAGCCAACCTGTGTTTGGATGTTCTTGCTCTCCAGGTTCTGATCTGTCTCCATGACTTTTATATAAGGAGATTAGCCTCCTAAAAGAGCCTTAAGATTTGTCAGGGTAAATATTTGTGCAAGTGATGGTACTGTATCTTCATCCCATACTTCATCGGTAATGCTTTCACTTTGACTTACTTTCTTACCCGTGAGAATGAGGAGTAACATGGAAATCTTTTTTCATTAGGTTCCCGCATATGTTGTGTGTAATGTGGCTTGCACAGTAATTTAAATGCAAGTATAAATTTGGTCTTCCAGGCATATTGGCTTTTGAAGTCCTGAAATTGCTGCATCTCTACCCACATAGAGCAATCTAACGCCCTTGGTTTGGAGAAGGTTCCTTGGGGTATTTATCCAGATGCTCCATGTAGGAGCATATAAAAAGATTTCTGTTATTTACCTCCAGTCTGACCTCTAAAGACCCTTATTCTGTCTCCCAGAAAGAAACTTATTCACTGTGGTAAAGAAGTACAGCTTCGGCATCCAGTCCCAAATTGCCTGCAACTGCGCAGGGGGACTCCTTTTGCTGAGTACTCGGTAGTGCCTTGAGCCACTAAACAAACTTGGAGTTAAATAGACTGACTGTCTTGCTCTAAAACATCTGCCCAAATAAACTCTTTACAGCCAAGAGCAATCTCTCCTCACTGGTTGTATGTTACATCCATGAGCATTAATGGCAACTACACAAAGCAGCAGAGAGGTGTTTTACTTTGAATTCTTGGAACAAACATTGGGAATTAGTGCTTGCAGCTCATAAATAAAACAGCTTTATTTTATATGCAACTCTATTCATTGGATCAGATGTCTAAAAATACATGTGAAAAAGGTAACTGGTGGCACATACCCAGTTTTCTGGGGGAAATTTCCATTAAGTTGAATGACCACATCAAAATCGCGGAGGAGAAAAGAAACCAAGACAGAAAAGAAGTGACAAGAGAGGATTTTGAAGCAGCAGTTGGAGGATTGATGTGGCTAAGATAAGAGGGCTGTTCCAGACAGCAGAGGTAGGTGACGGAGGGCGCTTTTTTATGAATAATGTTAAAATAATCTGAAGGGACAGTATAGAGAGTAGCAAGAGGGGAGCTGGGAGAATGAGAAACGTGTTTTGCATTGAAAACAATGACCCAGCTTCCACTGAGCAAACAGGAGCTTCCTGCGTATGTCCAGAAGCTGATTTGTGAGCTACCACTGATGGTGGATCAGTGGGGAGAAAACGCTCTGCAAAACACATAATTCCATTCTGATATGTACAACGTTTTTCTGCATTGCTAAACCTGCTTGGTGTGGATGGAGAAGAGTCGGTGGCCTTTCAAAGGGTGTCTCTAGGGATAAGCTCTGTTTAAGGGTGGTTTCACTGCTGGTAATTAGTTGACAGTATGCAGCTGTGATAGTAGCACCTACAAAATAATATTAGAGATGAAGTTCAAAGTCTGGCAGGGAGGATAAAGCAAACAACCGCTCTTTCTCCTCCAATACATGGGTTAGGCAGCAATGAATGAAAAACCTAGGTGTCAGGCACAAAACAAGCGAGTTGTGGGTTGTTTCTTTCCGCCCCCCCCCCCCACTTATCCTTGGCTAACTCCCAGTTTCAAGTACCAAAATGCAGTTTCAGGGTCAAAATACCATGCACAGGATGGCATTTTCTTGCTGCTGTGAAACTTGTAGTGAACTATTAAACTGCAGCAGCATTTCATCCCTGAGCTGCCCACACCTCAGGGCTGGATGAAGTGTTGACCCGGAAAGAGAACGGGTATTTTATCTTGTTAAATTCATAAAGCACCAAGATGTTTTTTGAGAGTTGAAGTGCTGCATAAGTGCAAGATCTGATTATTTTGGGAAAGATGCTGTGAAAAGTGGTCCTGCTGTATATTAGCTCACCTGAGGGCAAAGTGGACTTCTTCAGGGAAAACAGTATGTGCAGGAGACCTTGGAGTTAGTCCTGTGGGCAAAGGTCATGCTGTAAAACACCTGAACCCCTTGAACTGCTGATTGTGCTAAATGAAGCACTAACTCTCGATGCTGCTGGTGCACAGCTGCTCCAGGAAAACAGGTTTGCTTCCTGCAGAAGACAACAGTATTTCATTTAGGTTTTTTCCTTTCTGGGACTCTCTGCTCCATCCCATGCTTAGGTGAATGGGAGTGACGGACAGGTAAGCGTGTGGTGTGTTCACTGGTTTTGTGTAACTTTTCCTCTCCTCCTCTCCTGGTTCTTTGCAGCTGGCTGTAACACGTTCGTGAACTCCTGCCTTTAGCAGGCTCTGTCAGCCTGCCTTCTGCCGCGGTGGCCTAGCTGCCTTTAGCCATATCCGGGCTTGCGATGCTCACTTTGTGCTGGTGTGATAATGCAACAGGGTGGCAGTTCTTGTGCTTTGCCTGAAATCAGGTTTTAGACAGACCCTTTTTCTCCTCAACGGCATCTTTAATCCAAAAAACCAGCACTGCAGCAAATACGATCTTCCTTTACACAGACAAGATTTTGATTTTAAAGCTGTCATATAACTGGCAGGAGCAGAAGGGCACCACAAGCTGGGTAGTTGTACCTAGGAGCTTTTCAGAAAGATGCGCTAATTTCCTTCTGACACCCAAAGCAGTGCACTTTATGCTGACACATAGCTGGAAACAGGGGTTAATAGTACCAGATGTTGGCTTGTATTATTATTAATTTTTTATTTTACAACAGCACTTGGTGGCCTCCTTCATGGCAAGTGGCGCTGCTGTTCTGCAGTGGAAGAGGCAGTCCAGTCCAGGGCTTACCTGCTGAGCGGAGGGGTTAGGTAAGGATGACAAGGGACGCAGACATGCCAAGATGTGACTCGCCCCAAGTCATAAAGCAAGTCAAGTGGCAGGGCTGGGAATAGAAATCAGTTCTCGTGAAACTCAACAGAAATAATATGTAGGTGATACCAGTTTTGTCACTTAATCCTGGTGTAGTGCAGGGGTTTATAGGTGTATAAGATGTCCAGTTTGATGCTCTTTAAAGATTCAGGATCTTTAATCCTGATGTCTGTGAGTTTATGAGGAAAGCTGGAAATGGAACAGGAAAGTGACAGTCTCTTGAATTTGTCCTGATCCCACAGGTTACAGTAAATTGGTGGTGGAAGCATATTGCATATCATGGTGCTATGCATGACTGATCAGCTCTGTCCTTCAAATGCTATTAACTTCAGCCCGGTTAATCTATATTCCTGTATGTTGAACACAAAGCAGTGCTGGCTGAGGGATTAGGGGAGAACTAAGTATTTGTTCTCTAATTCTGAATGTTTATAAATCAGTATTAATTACTTTAGGTGCTTTTAGAGAGTTTTTGTAATAATTTCATGATCCATCTGGCTAATAAAAATACTTCATTGCAAGAGAAGAAATAAAATCTGTTGCTGTGAAATGGAAGCATGCATATCTTTTGCTTAACGGGGGCTAATTGCTGCTGTTATGGATTCTGATAAGTTAAAGATAATAGTGGAGCTAGCCACATCCCACGTTGCTGTCTGTAAACATGCTGCGTAGATTCAGCCCAGTCTGTGGGAGAAGAAAGCTGAACCCAGGCCAGTGGAGCCCCTCTGTTTCTAGGAGTAAACTTACGCCTTTGGTGCTTTTAAGGGTGTGTGCGTTTTTCTGGGGCAGCATTTGGGGGTGGGGTTTTATTTGGGGGGGTAGGGTGGGTGGTGAGTGATAAGGCACAGAATGCCAATGGGAAACGAGGGTCCTGCGGGGTTTGTGGCGTTGCAGGTGCTGTGCAGCAGTGCTGAGGAGTGGTGGTGGGGGGGGAAACAAAGACAGACGTTATCTTCAAAGGATCATCTTTCCACTCATAAGGACAGTGGTCTCAAAGCAAAGGAAAGGGGGTTTGGCTGCAGCAGGAAATCTTGCAGTAAGCATTAGCAGGGCTATTGATTGCCCCAGATTCAGCATTTAATCCTTCCTTTAATCACAAATCAATTCCACCGTGCGTTTGAGTTTTTTAAACTTTTCATCCAAATGCTTCAGAGCAACGGTGTAGCCTGTGCAGGGCGCTGGGGAACTGCAGCGCACCAACACCGTGTCATTCCCGCCACTGCAACCAGAAAAAAAAAATATTTGGGGCAAGCACATCTATCAGGACTTGCTATGTTTGTGTCTTTATCTTGGAAGGAAGAAAGGAGTCCTTTCTAATACTTTGTCTCCTTAAAGTCCTTAATCAACTTGGGATTTTGCTAGAAAGAGTATTTGTTTTTCTTTCCTTTGATCTGTATTTAGCTTATGGAATAGATGGGCTGATGTGGGTTACACTCCTGCCTGCGTCACACTCAATATTCTGTATGAACTGCTTGTGTTTAGTCCCAGAGCTCAGGTTTCGGGCCTGCTGAGAAGCAACAGGACTGGAAAATATCATGAATATGTGTGAATGAACATGACATGCCGTGGTGTTTCTATGATCTCCACGTTCGATGCTTGCTCCGGCTTTTCCTGGCATTAAGGTGCATCCGTTGCAATTTATGGGGAAGTGGTATCGCCGAGCCCATGGAGCGTGAGCCTGTGTACTTGTCTGTGCATCCTGGGGGCTACACGTCTGCTGCCGGCACAACGGCTGCTGATTTTTAGGGTGCAACATATCAGCCTGCTGATAGTTGGCTTTTAGGATGCTGCTTCTAATGCGTTGCTTAGCTAATATTCATTGCTCTTTTACGCTCATTAAAATGGAAGGGACTCAATTGTTGTGCATATGTCATGAAGTGCTTTATAACGGCTAAATAATAATCTTGACAGGAAGAAGAAAACAAAATGGTCTGAGAGAAATTTTGAAAGCTTTGGTGCACTTTCTTGTTCCTAGTTAAATGTATTTTGTCATAATATTTTGGGGTATAAATCTGACTGGAACAGCATCATACAAAGAAGGAACTGAAGCCCAAGGCTCCTGAATTGGTGGGGTTTTTTTGTTGTGTTGTTTTTTTTGTTTTGGTTTGGTTTTTTAAATATAGCTAAATTTTTCACTTGAACTCTCGGAGTTTCCCAGGGGGATCGGTGGCCACATCCCCCTCCCTGGAATCTGCATGCTGCCATTGAAGGGAGGGCTCTCCAGCCTTGAGCATGTACAGGTAGTTCTGCACACTGGAGGTCGCAGTGCTGCTTTTGGGGTGATTCAGCTCTGCACTGTCCCAAGCCCCAGGTCTACAGCAGCACCTTAAACCTTTACACAACACCTGGGTGTCTCCCTGCCTTTCAGCACTTAGTCTCATTTGAGGCATCTTTCAGGCCCACTTTTATTTATTAGTTTCTCATGAAGAGTTTTTAAGCACTCTTTTTTCCATGATGGTAAAACTTATCTGCCTGTATGCAGAGAAAGGGAATGCGATGAGTATGGGTGTTAAGAAGTGTTGCTTGTTTTTTATTGTCATGGTTTTGACAATAGCACATTACTCAGAAGCAGGACAGCCACTGCTGAGTTACAGTTGCCCCGTTGTAGTAAAAATCCCAAAATTTTACAATACCTCTTGCCATCATGTTCGTGTTTATGCCACATCTATTTGGTGATATAATTTGTCACCTGCTTTTAGTATCTTCCTCTAGTCTCCTACACCGCAGTAGCAGGCATGTTATTTACTGGACAAACATCAGTGTTTCTATTAAAATTATAAAATAACATGTCAGTGGAAGGAGAGTGATAGATGGGTCGGGGGGACTTTCCCAGATGACTTATTTAGCTGGTGGCACAGTTGAAACTTGAACTGCTGTCCCTCAGTTATAAAGCAAGATCTTAGCTGAATGACCACATTCCCTGAGAATCAAAGGTCTTGTTGGGACTGCAATATTACTGTTGATTTACATCTTTTCTGGCTTAGTTTTAAAGAAGATTATCATTATGTCTTGTACCAGGCTATGGAATAGCCTTTAAATGTCAGTCTTGACATCTTTGGACATGTCCTAGCCTTTTCTCATTTTCTGCTTTTCTGACAATTGTATCTTCACTTGCCATATCACAGTGTCTGGCATAGGGGACACGTAAACGGGGTACATCCAAGTTGGGGAATGAGTTTGGGCACAAGGAGGTTGTTCTGTGGTTAGTTCGGGATTTTTTTCTGTTTTGTTGGTGGGGTTTTTTTATATCTAGCAACTACTTTTTTACATACTAACGCTCCCTTTATTGCTTACTCAAACCTTGAACCCTCGAGAAGGTGATTCTTTCAGTATCTAAGCCCAAATCAAGGTCAACGGGACTCTTGTAATGAGTTTGATACTGTCTAATCCTGAATGTTCCTGCATGCGCAGCTCTCCTAAACAGGGTAATTTTAAGAAATGCCAAATCAACCCTAAATATTCTCTTGTAGGTCATGTTTTCCATTCATTAATGATTTGTCCTCTTCCTCTTGAGCTTCCTCCAGCATTGCTTTGATATTTGAAAGCTTGCTGGAGGATAAGGTGGGCTCTGAGGACACGATATCCCTGACGTAAAAGTAAACACATAAGATGGAAAAAGAAATCATCTTTAGCAATAAGCAAAAGAAAGAATGTGATAGGTGATGAACGGTGGAAGGTATAAAAGGCTGATTTTCAGCTACTGAATTACTCTGCTAGCATGTGGTACTGTGAGAGAAGCAGTGTGATATATGAAAATAAAAACATTGACTATCTGAGCTGGAGACTTCACTTCTGAAGCAGAAAGCTAAGGGCGCCAAATCCTGTTAAATTTTAATGAGATTTTAGATACAACTCCTTGTGTGTCACTGCTTGAAAAACAACACTTGAGACTGATAACAGCAGAGAGCCTGTGAGTTAACACCTGCAACCCAGCATGTGGCTTTCAGAGCTGAAATATTGGCTGCTCTGGAAGGCGCTTCACTCAGGAGTGCTGGGAAGCAATTCCTTTGGCCAGGCTATCAGAACTGCTGTGCAGTTGCTTTTGCTGCCTCCGAGCTACGTGAGCTTATGCTGTCACCACGAGAAGGGGAGGACTGGTAGAGTCACTGTCCTTCCCCACCCATCTCTCTCTTCCAGCTCTTGGTTTGCCCCATGTCCTGAAGCAGAGTGGGAAGGAGGCAGTGAACCCTAGTTGTATCTGAACAGAAAAGCGATGCTTTGGGGTTTTTTTTTACTACTGTAATCATAGCTTGGCCAATAGGTAATATTTCAGGTTTTGTTCTTGTTTATGGGAGATGGAGAGGTATGATCATAACTTCTTTTCCTTTTTGGGCATGTTTTCTTAACAGGATACTATTTTTGCACCAGGCCCGCCTCTTTTTCTGGTGGTTGCAAGAACTGAAGTGTTCTTCCAGTCTTCAGGTGTAGAAGACAGCACGATAAGAACGACATCATTCAAGTGGATGAGATTTGTGAAAACACCTCTATTTTTAATAAGTTTTGCAAATGCACTTTCGTGAGGGCTGAGAGGAAGGAGAAGGGGGATAAGAAAGCTGAACTATTTTAAAACATCACTTTAAAGGCTTTAAAGTACCAATACTTATTAATTCCTTTGGCATGTATTAGAATAATATTAATCCTGATGAACTGAAATGGTATTAGTGCAGATGTCATAAGTACTTCTACAGGCATTCAGCTGTAATTTAGCATCAATTAACTAGACCATTATTTAAAAGTGTTATTTTAATACATTAAATTTCCCAGTGTGTCCTGAGGCAGTTGCTAGAGCTGCTGTTAGCTTCCCTTATCACTCTCCATTTTTCTTTCTAGCTGTCGTTCCCGTTCTCCTTTACTTGGCAGTGTGTGCTTCACACAGGCACAGGACTCCTCAAGGGTGGCTGGCAGTGCGGGCTCACGTTCTGCTTCACCTAATTTAGCTGCAGGAAGCTGCTGCAAGGGACGGTCCTGCCTGCCTGTCTCCACATCCCCTCCCTGTATTCTTTTTCCTCCCTTGTAGGACATGTAACATTTCCAGAGGTAGGATTTAGAAAATTTGACAGTGACTTTTGGTCAATTTTGTGACCTTGAACGCGTCCTCTGGGCCACGTAGCTGCTGCTCAGTGCGGCGCAGTGCTACAGGTTGCGTAGCCAGTGCCCAGAAACGTGGCACTTGTTCCTGTCCCTGCTCAGAGCCGTGCGGAGATGCTCACTCCAGTGCTGGAGGCTCTGTAGCTGTGCCAGTGCCCTGCCGTAAGGGGCTGCATGGCATTGCCTGTCACCGTGCTGTGACAAAACAGCTGCGTGTTCAGGAGCTGGCAGGGGAACGCCTGTGCCTCCAACTGCAAAACACACTCAGTGATTGCTCATTTTATCTCCCTGTTCTTGGGGAATGCCCTAAAAACAGCTTCTGCCTTCAAAGATTGACTCTTATAATGTAGGTGTAAAATGTCCAGTACGGCAAAGCCCACACACAGATTGTTCAGGGTTTCTATACATTTCTGTAATACAAATTAATAACAAGAATCTGATACTGGAGAGTGGAATGACCTTTTTCCCCCATATAATGTGTGAGAGCTAATCTGTGGTCAGTCACTGCCATGGAGTAGTTTACTCTTTTGCATGGAGGAGTTTGAGATGTGTTGGTAGGTGTTTTCAGCTCAAGAAAAAACATCTGCTGCCTTCCGCTTTCCCCCCAGCATGGTAATGGACATTTTGGCTGATGCGCAGGGGAATGGGGGCTGGGATACGCTGTAGAGGATAGAGCGCCCTGCGGTCACCTGCGCTGGCCCTTGGATCTATTTTCATGGGGCTCGTGACACATCCTAAAGAGCCCGATGAACAACCTCCTGCCGCCCCCAGCAGCTCCCACCTAGTGAGCTGTGTTTCAGCTCACATGCAACGTGTCAAGACAGGCAAAATTGCCATTTGTAAAAAATGCTGTTAACAAATGCTTTCTTTAACCCCTGCCTCCAGTTTGCTATTCCCGTTCACTCCCTCCGGAAGACAAATTTTTGTGTCCTCTGCGAATGACCTTAAGAGGGTCTACATTAACTCCTGCACAAGGCAGGGAAACGACTCTATGGAGGCAGCAGCAGCCTTTGGGTCTGGCCCTTAGCAATGGGGACAGACCTCTGTCTCACTTATCTGTAGCGGTGTTTCTACTTGCGTTGTTCTGTCACGATACAGAGACGCATATTTCGGACTTGAGTGTTATTTTATCTTTTCTCCCAGCTTTACTGAGCTTTGCAATCTTCTGTGTTCTTTCTGAGTATGCCAGCCAAAGACCATAAGCAGGGCTAGGTTGGCAGGGAGGTAATCCCTACTGTTAAAACCGCTGATAAGTTAAAACAATATAGCTCCTAACCCTTTCTTTGGATATAAAGTGGGAGCTCCTTCTACACATCAATCAACACCCTCAGTGTTACTACAATCACTACTGTAAGCAATTTTTCTGCAGACCAACAGAGGCTTGTGCATTAGCAGACCATGCCAAATCAGCAAATTCAAAATTTGTGAAACATATGGCAATCACTACCAAAACTTTCTGATTTCAGTAGAACCGTCAAAATCACTGAATTCAGAATTGTCCTGTACTGTACAGTATATTTTATTTATTGTAGCAGATGCTCTAGTGAGACTGGTGTGGAGATGAGCAAACAACTGAAGAACTCTGAAGTCGCTTGTAGAGGATGGAAATACCCATTTACTAACGGGAGAACATTTTTCACCAAGCATCCGCACTATCTTACTCTGCTCAGTAGTAAACCTCATAGGAGAGCAATGAAACAAATTTGTAAATGAAAACTTGTAACTCCACTAAATCTCTGATTTTTAGTTGCAGTAAAGATGATGGGGTTTATGTCACAGTAGAATTTCCCCCACACACTCCTCAGTTGCCTCATTTGTCCCAGATACATGGGCAGTAATTGTTTGTCTCCCTCCTTCTCCTCCTCCTGTTCCACAAAAGCTTTTCTCTTAAGATAGATCAGAGTAAGTAGCCTTCTTAAGCTGGATTTAGCTTAATTTATAGCTTCAGTTTTAGACTTTAGGGAAGACCTGTGACCATGAAGTTTGTTGTTTTCCATCAGTCTGATAATGATACCTCTCCCTACAGTCTATTCCTGCATTTAGTTATATTTCACTTAGTGCCAATGTTACTGTTTTTATATGCTGTATTTTTTCCCTTTTAAGAAGCCAGAATTCTTTAAAGTGTTTTGCAAGTCGTCTTTTGCAAAGAGGAGATGATTGGTGTTTCTTGATATTTTTGTTCTCCCCCCCCTCCCCGGTCCTGTCCCCTTTATAAGAACACCAGTTGTGTTGTTGGACATTGCTTAACCTCAGCGCTGTTTGTCAGGCTGGGACTTTGATCTGCCATCTGGCCTATGCATTTGACTGTTTTCTGCACAGTGATGTGGACTGAGAGGCTCTAAAAATGATGGCCTTTCGTGTTGTTTTGCATGGGTATCTAATCAGTCATTTAGTAATTAAACTCCTATGAGCAATGCAATGGCTTTTCTTTATGCACTTCTCCTTGGCCTTCATACAAGCTTCTGTGATGTGCTTGCTGAAGTATTTTTAGATTTCTTTTTGTAGACTAGCAATGCATCCCCTGTCATACTGAGAGTCATCATGAGATGTCATCCCTCCATCTCCCTGCCTCTGAGGTTCCTCCTGTTGGATTTTTGTAGCCAAACCAGGCTGACATCACATCTTGTGAAGATTTCATTGCAGTGAGAACAGAGTCATTACCTTCCATCTTTTGTCTTTGTGAACATCAAAGAGTTGCAAGTCCGAGCAAGTGAGGTCCCAGGGAGTGAGGTTTGGTTCAAGGTTCCCATAAAGCCAAATTGGCAAGTCTGGTTGTTTTTCAATTGCAAATTGTATCAGGAGTCTTCTTGGACATCTAAACCGAGCAGCAACTGCTTTTTGGCTGTCTCATTTTGACCCAGCTGCTTTTGTGCTTCTTGCTGGTGCCCGCAGGTGCTAAAGCAGTAGCTGTCAATATAACTCATGCTTTCTGAGAATGGAAAATTCATATAGTGAAACATTGGGAGCTGACACTAGTGCGGAGATTCCAAGTGACAGCCACTACCCTGACTGTAACGACTGGTTATGGCTTTCAGAAATCCTGAAGTAGCTCAAGTGATCAAGAGGTCAGACCCTGGCATTTATGGGAGGAACGTGTGCGAGTAAATACGTCAATACCTATGGCATGGGGTGCAGAATTAAGGGATTTCCTAGCTTTATTGTTTGAAAGCAGAATTGATCTTTTGTTCAATTTCTGATACGTGTAGTCAGTTGAGATATTATTTACTTATTTTGATGTTAGGCATAGGCTACACTGTAACGTTCCCTGGAGATGTTCAGCTGTCTCTTCTGTTCAGGTTTTGATGTTGCTGTCACTGTGGTTTCTGCGTACCTTCCAACCACGTGCTAAGCGATACGACTACCATATGTCTCATTTACTTTCTGCTCTGGTCCTTGGGGATGAAACTGGTTTGGATATATTTTGCTAGGTAAGCTTTTTTTTTTTATTTCTTATTTTTCATGAGCTATAGATGTGGCTATTTAAGCTGCTAAAATTTTACCAGTGGCCTCAACAATGTCAATGTTTGCTGTGCATTTGGAGAGCTGCTATTCACAGAATCACCGGGGTTGGAAGCGACCTCTGGAGATCATCTAGTCCAACCCCCCTGCCAGAGCAGGGACACCTAGAGCAGGTTGCACAGGATGGCGTCCAGGTGGGTTTGGAATGTCTCCAGAGTCGGAGACTCCACCACCTCTCTGGGCAGCCTGTTCCAGTGCTCTGCCACCCTCAGAGGAAAGAAGTTCCTCCTCCGAAGGGTTAATCCCAAGTCGTGCTGACTGCCCACAGCTTCTCTTACCTTCAAGAACAGGCAGTGGATGCTTGACATCTCACAAATTCAGCTCCCAAACTTAATGCCACCCCACCACCAATTTGCTGAGATTCTGTCATTATGCAACATTCATATGTAAAGCTGCATGTTATTCTGAGGCTTGTTACAGTTCACTGAGATGAAACCAGCTATGAATTTTTATCTTTGAAGGACTTGTGGGGCTTCCTATACTATTTGTCAGATTTAGTAGAATGGTACTTTGTTTTGTAAATAGCGCTGTAACGCGGACTGCAACAGACTGCTTGAAAAGACTTGGGAAGAGAAGCTCTCTTGTGGTCCTCTGCCTGTCTCAGCTCAGCTGTACACTTGTGTTCTCCTTTACAACAGTCAAACAGCTTTCAAAGTTCAGCTGTTAGAGCTTTTACAAACAGAAATACGCATATACGCTGCCCAGCCCAGCGAACAATGTTTTCCTCCAACCTTTTGTAGCCAAGATTGCAGAGTTTGAAGTTACGTTTTAACTGGTTACGTTGTAGTGTCAGGATAGATGATACCAGGAGAAACTAATCTCTTCCTGATAAAATTTGCTGCCTCATTGATACTCAGCTTGAAATATAAGATTACAGGGCACTGTGCAGGTCTCGACTTTGTGTTTAAACACGCTTGTAATCAGATGTCTGTGTTGAGGGAGAGATCTTGGGTGGGTGTAGGTCGCTCCACCCTCGTTTGCTATTGCGTTATTGTAGCTTGCAGCCTGTTAATTTACAGAAGATCACTGAGCTGTTGGTTCTCCGTGGTTGTTCTTGCAGTGTAATCCTTGACAAGAGAGTCACGTCACTGCCACTTCTTCTCTCAAAGTACCCCTGGAGTCACGTGTGCATCTGTTACTGAGGAAATGGGTGGTGGTTCCCCCAGCTTGCCCTTCGCTCAGTCCCCGTGAAGGGGCTGGCTCCTGCCAGCCTTGAGGAGGGCTGTGGGCGTGGAGAGAGAGGTGCCCGGGGGGATCAGCACGGGTGTGCCGGGTGCTGCGGAGAAAGGCGTGGAGGTCTTTAGGCAAGGCTCTTACTCAAGGATTTACTTGGTGTCACTGAAGGAAGGAGAAGGGGATTTGATGAGAAACTGGCGGGTGTGAGCAGGGAAGGACAGCACTAACAATGGTGGCCAGATGCAATGCAGTGATGGGGAGCCAATTCACATCTTGGTTATGATACAAAGCTGTGAGTGTTTTCTCTGGACTGTGTAGCTGCGAAAACAGACTGCAAGGTTTCTCTAGAAGCAGCTTAGTTCCAGCGTGTGTTTGGTGCTTACTCACAGAGAGCTCCAGGAGCAGCATCAGGAAGATGCTGAATTTCAATCAGCCGCAGTGACTTTTCCTTCTTGTTTGTGAACTAGATCAGGGTCATGACGTACAGGCCCTGAAGATGACAGCTGATGCTTAGTCACGTACAGGGGTCTGGATTTGCAGCATGTCTTTGTGGATGGCCACTAGACACATCTACTGGAGTAATTCTGAGCCCATCGCTTACCGACAGAGAATTTAACTGGAAACTGAGCTGTGGGGTGGAGAAATGCTCTTCACTTGCTTTACAGAAAAGAAGCACAGACAAAACTCTGTAGGGAAAGGTTTTATAATTAATTAGTTAGGACTTAGCTTTACACAGATTAAGTTATGTTTTGAAAATCTCAAATGACTTGCTGCTATTAGGTGGAAATCCCCTCCCTGGAGCTGTGACTTGTACCTTTCTGTCTCCTTAAATACATCATTATATCATCTAAACAGACACTGCCTGTGGGACTGTCCAACCACAGAGAGCTCAGCCTTTTGGCCTCTCTCAGGATCTGGGAGAGTTCACCAGTGTAGGCACCATAGTGGCTTCACATTTAAGGCAAAAGCTCCTCTCTACGCAGCCTAGAAATGCATTCAGAAACACTTGCCGTAAGATGGAAGCACAGGAGGAAGGAGAGAGATTGATTAATAGTCAGCGTACCTGGGAGATAAAACTGTCGCAGACTTGGGAAGAGCCCGCGGCACCAGTTTCCCATGGTCCCACCAGTGCTGTTAGCTGGGCACATGCTGGAGTGCTACAGAAGCTGTGCATTTCATGTGGAGTCATTCAGTCAGTATATCCTGGATTACTTTTTTTCCAATCAATGTGTCTTAATGGCTTAAAACCAGACATCTTTTGTTTGAGATACTCTTTGCTTTGCAATGTGTAAGCTGGAAATCAGTTCAGTTTAGCAATGTTGTCTATGGATATGCCAAAAGAGGATGTCTTTTTTATTTTTTCAAAGGTTATAATCAACAGCATGTACTTTAACCAGTTCAATGATTTGGGTTTTTTTTTTTCTCCCTTTAGGTTCAGATTATTCGTCTAGGTGATGTCAAAAGATATCACCTCAGATTTAATTGGAACATGTTTTATTTTGAAGAGGTCATAAAAATGCTATTTCCTAATGTGGCAATACTGTTATTAGGCAAAACTCATGTTGCGGGTGCCTTGTTAAGGAGGCCCTCCTCATGAAAGTAAAGAGCAGTCGTGAAAAGTTGTTGAGGTTTACAAAAGTGGCAATATCGATGTGCCTGGAGGCTGGCAGAGCACAAGGCAGGAGGACAGTCCAGATTTATACATGTGCTTAACTGTGCGACTGATAGCTTTGTCGTAGCCATGGCTGGGATCTGAATGGGAAATTTTTGCTCTCTGCTGCTATGCATAGGTCCCAGCACTGTTAACTCATGAAGTTTCATCACAAGCCTGGTGATGGGGAACGTTTGCTCGCCAAGAGTGGGGCTTTGTGAGAAGTTAGACTCCAATTGGGGAAAAAAAGCCAAACAACCAAACCTCACACAACAGAAAACATAACCTCTTCATGATAAAGAGGAAGAGATAAAAGGTACAACCCAAAGCATTAGACTATGTAAGGCACATAAAAAAAGAGCATATAAACCATACAATGCTGGTTTTTGTTTGGTTGGTTTTTTAAGTAATTTCTTTAAATCTTGTGGTTGGGGTGCTCTAGTTGTTTTCGGGGTCTTGAAGGGGGGGCTTTGTTTTTTGAGGTTTTGTTATTTCTTGGGATCAGCCTTTCTGGATACCTGTCTATGTAAAGATAACATCTTGGTGGTCTCCACTGGGGCTGCTTCTCCTTCTAGAAAAACAATTGAGGAATGAACAAAGCTAAGCAGGAGGACACAGGTCAACCTGATGGATTCAGACTTTGGTTGAGGTGCCCTTTGCCTCCTGTGATGGTTATGAAGCGCAGCATGTCACTCATTGATGCTGTAGCGCCTGAGAGTTGACAAGGCAGTGTGATGGGGATGCCATCCTATCAAGCAGCAACGTCACTGTGGCCATTGAACTATGTAGGCACGTGGCCATCATCTTGCCTTAGAGGAAACCCATCCAGCAGGGTGGCAGACAGATGCTCTGTGCTGTTTGTACTCATCTTCAGAAGTCCTGCCTGATTCCTCTGCAAGACCTCCTCTGAAACAGGGTAGTTTGGTGTCCTTTTGAAGAATCAGCTAAAAACACTCCCCTATGGCATATCTTGCTGATTGTCTATATTTACTGAATAGAGAAATTCTGATTATATTCCTTTGGTTTTGATCACTGCAATCAAACAAGGATAATTCTAAAAAGAAAGAGTAGTGTTGCGTGCTGCTGAACAAATAATGAGAGACTACTAGGTGGGAATAATGGGTGGTAGGAGAGAAAGATTTTTGAAAAAATCTGGATTCAGGAACTAAGCAAATTTAATCAATGCTATCTTTCAGAGCTCTCTGACACAGCTTTAAATAAAAATCTTCATCTGGCATATGAAGTAAGCAAGAATTTCATATAAAAGCCCATACAGAAATTGAGTTGGACTTCTACATTATGTGCCTAGACGTGACATTCTCCCTTCATTCAGACTTCTTTTTATTACTCTGTGATCTTACTGTGAGCACTGCTGAAGTGGGATCTGCCTACACAGAGCATGTTGTAGCTTCAGTGCCGAAGGCAGTATCAGCATCCATCCACTCTTCTATCTGAATTTGTCTGGGGGGGCGGGGGAATCCCTTCCCTTTTGGATAGCAGATGTCAGTTTCCTACTCTCCCGCAGCTCCCAGGAATGAACTCTGCCTGGCTCATGTTGGAGTACAACACGAAGGAAAGGTTCTCCCCTGCAAGCCCAGGGTGATAAATAAACGTACAGACCTTAAACAAACTACCTTGAGCAACATTAGCGCAGACCTCTGCTCACCAGGTAACAAATGCCGTATCAGGTTTCTCTGTCTCCTCTCATGTTTTACACTCAATTACAACACCTTTGAAATAAGTGCTTTGGTCAAGAGCAGCAGATGCTTCTGTCTTCAGCTGAAGAGTTCCTCCAGCTCTGAGCAGGATTTGGCAGAGTGTGTGCAGCACGCAGATGGCCGAGGCCACTGTCCTTACTGGTACGAAAGCTAAGGGGAGGGAAAAACGTTTGGGCAGTTGGCAGTGCGGTGTTGGGGGGCTGCGTAAGAGCCTGGAAGCTGGGAGAGGAGGAGCAAGGATTACCGGTGCTGAGTAGAGGTGTAGTGGTGGCCTTTTCCAAGTGCTTTGCTTCAAGTTACCTCCCACCCTTGGCACCTGGTACCCATAGGATGCTACTGTGATAGCAGTGGATTTTAAAGCACTGCTGGCTGCTTAGGTGCATGTGCTCCCCTGTGGAGCAGGTTATACTTTGGGAAGGAGGACAACCTCTGTTAATGAGCAGAGGCTGCAGGCCAGAATAAATAGGAGTGCTGGCCACCTGCCTCACCTGCCCTCTTCCCTTGCAGCCTGGCTGGTCCCAGCGCTGGGCCAGTGCCTCCCTCCTGCCACCACCCCTGGAGCCAGCACTCCAGGGAAAACTGTGCTCCCAGCAACCTATCTGTCCCAGAGCTCGCCCTCGGTGGGGTCCTGCAGGAAGGGCAGGGGTGGTAGGAGCGGGTGGGGAGCAGGCGTGTGGTGTGGGCAGGCAGCAGTGACCAGCAGGACACGGGTGGAGCAGTCCTGGGACATGCAGCGAACACAAACCTGTCTCGCACTGGCTGTGCCAGGGCCTTTGCCCAGCTGCCTCTGGGACCGGCATGCCAGGCTGCAACAGCCCTCTTGTAATGCTACTAACTGTAAGGCTTTTAAAACGCCATGAATTGTAATGGGTGTTAGTCCCTGATGGGTCTGTTGGCAAGCTGGGAACCGCTGGCTTGTGTTTGGTATTCTCAACTATGCCCCAAAGACTGCTGTCTTTGGAAATGAGAGCAGATGGTGAGAGTAGTGGTGGCCCCATGGGCACATGCAGCTCCGAGCTTGCACCAGAGCAGCGTACTCATAATGGGCACTGACCTCCAACATTTCAAAAGAATAGTAACTTGTGACTTAAGATGGTGTCATCACGGCTTTGCTCAGAACATCATGCTACAACCCCACAAGCTTAATTTTGGTTTTGACTATTCGTAAACGGTTGCCACAGCCTGTGTCTGGAATACAGCACGCTCACGTTCACTGCTGTTGTGGTGGCTGTGGGAGGCAGGGGCTGGGGTCTTCTTGCTGGCCCTGACCTAGCTCTGCCGGAGAGCTGGGATCCTCGTGGCCCTGTTCATGGCCTGGCACTGGTGAGACGCCAGGAGCAGAGCTGAGGCACTGCCTGGTTCTGCCTCACCTATTGAGCGCCAGATTCAATTCATGCTCCCTTGTGCTTCCCCGCAAAGCCAGCCATCATTGTGCCTTCATTGTGTGGGTTTGTCAGGAAAAGGTCCCCTCCTCTGGAGTGGGGAAGAGGGAGAAAAGGGGGTTTGTGCTCCTTTGTTGGATGGACAAATGCAGCCTGATGAAAGGAGCCGCGTCCCCTGCTGCCTGCAGTCAGCTTCCCGCAGCACTGCCCAGCACGGGGTGCGAGGGCTTGCAAGCCCCCCGTGCTTGCCCTGGGACAAACCCTGCTATGCCAACACTTGGGAGACCTATTAGTGCTCCGCCAGCTTTGCTATGATTTATAAGCTGTTTTGTGGGTGCAGAATTGTAGACAGCCGCATATCATGACTGTGCCAGAAACAGTGAAGGGTTTTCTGGAATAGCCTTTGGCTGCAGTATGGAATGGAAAACCCTCAAAATGCTGCGGATGTGTTCAGAGAGCCCAGGTTAAGCGTGGGGCAGAGGGGCATCCTTCCCCAGTGGGCTGCTCGTGCAGGGACCTCACTGGCCCAGGCAGGCTCACGTCTTCCCTCCCAAGGGGCAGGCTGTGTCTTAGAAGACAAACTGTCTGCCCTGCAAAATCAAAAGGAAAAGGCAGAATTCGTACCTGCAGGGTTTGGGGGTTGGGTTGGGTTTTCTGCACCCCCCTCTTATAACAAATCATGCCCCGAAGTGGCGAGGTTCTGCGTCTGCCGGGCTAAAATTACCTTGTGATCTTAATGACTTGAAGTTTTAAAAATTAAATTCCAGCAGCAATTGATGTGGCAGATGTAGTTTCTTCAAATAAGGGAGAGATGATGAAAAGTAAAGAAGGATGAATAGATTATTGTTTTTATTAAAGGTATTATGGAGGAAGAAATTCTTCTCATGAACAGGGTTTCTTTTCTTATTCCCATCCTCTCAATAAATCATTGCCACGGTGTCAGTTAATACTGTTTGGGGATCTTGCTCAGGAATGTTTTAGATTGGAAGAAAGAAATTCATGTAACAAAACAAACTGTCTCTGCGATCACCGTAAGGGTTACTGTAGCTTAGAGAAAGTAAAATATTTACCATCTGATTCACATAATAGGTAAGATAAAGATTGAATGCAGAGGTGGGGAGAATAGCCTGAGGGCACAAGCCACTCCTACCAATGCCAGCCGGGATTAATGAACGGCTTTCGCTCCTACTCGCTTTTCTTTGCTTTGTACTTGAAAGTCTTTGCTGCAATAACTTCAGACTATAATTAGATTGACTGGAAAACTGAATTATCTGCAAAGAACTACTCAGATCACGAATGAGGTGCATGAGCTTTATTTGTCCACCTTAAGCGTGTGTCACCTTCAACAAGCAGCAAAATAATTCCAGCATTTAATAAAATAAAAGAAAGACGTGTCTTAGGAAGTTGGATATAAAGACACAGCAGTATTAGTCTAGAGAAGGATGGAGTGTCGTGGCTTCTTCAGCACGACAGACGTAAATGAACGGCTTTGATAACAGATTTTGACTGGCAGCATGATTCAAAGAATGGTGTTTACCTACCTGAAGTTGCAGCACTGAATATTGGGATGAATAGATTTCATTGAACGTTGTTCTTTTAAACTTAATTAAGCAACAGAAAACCCACTTTCTGGGCTTGTGAGAATAGTAGTTTTGATGATCATCTAGGTTTCTTTTTAACGTGCATATTTCTTCATCTTGTCCTTATATTTGATGTAATGCTCTCATAGTTTTAGTAAAGTGTGTGATAATGTTGTTAGACAAACGTGTAGGGCCTGAGCATCCCTGTCTCTGGCATTGTCATTAAAGGCATCTGATGTTGCTCAGCAGCTTTGGAAGATTGACCTGTAATGCGAGTGCTCTGGAAACTTTGCAAATGCCTCCAGACACCATACGGTAGTGCTGAACTCCACGGGCTCTGGGGAAAAGAATTGAATTTGAGGTAACTGAACTAAATGTCCAGAGCAGTCCATCTTGCAAAACCATGCTCCCTGGGGAAGCTTTGCCCAGAAGTAATCCAATTTTTGTTTGAAATGAGCTTGACTTGGCTACAGAGTTGCAGTCTACCCTGGCTTTTCTCTGACAGCAAACAGGAGCAGGACTACCAGCCTTTCAGGCCCACGCTGCATGTTCCCCTTCCCCTCTGCCAGCGCCGCAACTGGTAGGAATGCGTGAGAATTGGTTTACTGAAAAAAAAAACCTTTTTTTTTTTTGGGGGGGGGGAGTAAGTTGTCAAAGGGGAAGCTGAAAAATAGGTTTGATCCATTGTTTTCCTGGGTGGTGGGGTAAGCTGGAGGCAGGTCCCGGTGCTGATCTTCTGCAGCGTCCATCTGTCGGCAGCTCCCTGCCAGCAGCACAGTGTAGTGCCAGCACCGCTGCAGTGCTGCGGACTTGGGCTAAGGTCTCCGACAAGATCTGGCAAATAAGGGCAGGAATTTTACAACTGAATAAAATGTGAAGTCTATAAATTTAAGGGAGGTTGCATTTGAATTACAGTGGAATAAATTTCCCTCTTAAAAGGAGAAATTGTCTCACTTCTGACTTTCTCCAGTGTTTTATGAGGTTATGAAGGAAACTTCTGAGCCTGTTTTGGCACCGTTCACATTCTGTGGTCTGTATTCAGAAGATTTTTTTTAATTTCCCTCTACAGTTAACTTTCTCTTGGGGCATCTCCCCTGGCTACCTTTTTTGTGTTGAGCCACTAGGAAGTTGGCAGCATCCTTAAAACTTCAAATGCATTTATAGCAAAGGCTCTTGTTGGGACACATGAGTGTGATCAGATGTAAAACTGAGTTTGACTGACTTCTCCTCTTGAGATCCACTTACCTTCAGTTTAAATGAGACAAGTTGTCCTCCAAGGAAGCCTTTGAAGAGTTTCTCTTGCATGTTCAGGTGAGGTACCTGCAGGAGGAAGAATTAGTTTGGTGGTTGGAAACCTAAGGTTAGCAGACATATCATATGTCACTGTGATTATTTTATTTAGGGTTTTTTGTTTTTTTTTTTTTTTAAATGAGGGTGGAATACAGGATCAAAATTACCTTCTGTGCTTCAGCTTTGAAGTTAACGCTTTTCTTTGGCTGCCATCACAAGTGCCCTTTTAATGAACTAACCAGTGGGGATATTGGCACCTATGTGCTACCCAGCCAAAGGCAGCATTAGCACTGGGTCGAGACTGAGGTCCATGCAACCTGAATTATGTGGCCTGTGGCTCCCTAATGCAAATGTCCAACCTGGTCTTGGGGGGGGGGGGGGAAAGAGAATAACGCAATCTGTAGGCATTGTGGATGTCTGTATTGAAGAAGGTGACAATGATGGTGTGTTTTGTAGCCCAGTAAGTGCTGGCTGCTCCTGTCCTCCGAGGAGGATCAGGGTATTGAATGCAGTGTAAGTAAGTGCATGGTTTAGGGGGCTGCCACCACTAGGGAGCCTGTCCGCGGCATGCCGTTATGAATAGCCTCATTCACTTCTGGCCTCTCCTGGACTCGGCATTTCCTATTCCCTTCCGGTCCAAGTTCAAATATCAAAGGTCAGAGTAAGTTCATGTTATTAATTTACCACAGAAGTGTTATATGGTTATTGGAAAATAATAAGAAATACTGGGTAATAAGGTTCTTTTTAATACCTGGTTTCCTTCAAGGAGGCATCAGTTGTTCCCAGAATATTACAGTAGACTCACCAGAGACAGTCTTGGTCAGTATGCTCCTACACACCTTTATAAATCTTCTGGTCACTATGCTTGCTAAACTTTCCCACGATGTTAGTTTTTAGAGTTTGCCTGATTTATTTTTTTTTATTTTTTCTATCTTATTTGCACTGTCCCTCCTCTCCGTGGTAAAACAGAAACAGTGAAACTCCCATACTGCTCTGGTAATAAATTTTTAGTCTCTTATGAACTGCAGCAAAGTTGAAGGAATTAAAATAAATGTCGAGAGCAAACACCTGTTTTCTCAGGAGGCAGTAGTAATATCCTGCTCCTTCCTGTGAGTCCAGTGCCTTTGGGTGCCTATGGAAATACCGGACTATTACGCCTATTTAACGTGCTTAGCATTAAAGGCTGAAAGAGAGGGCTAACCTCAGTATCCATAGGTTTCTGGCTTGCCTTCAGCCACAAAATCTGCTTCACATAAAGACACCCCATTCCCCACCCAGCTGTAGTGGGAAACCTCAGTCCCCGGCTCAAACACGAGTGTCGTTGTGTGGCTTCTTTTGAGAGCACACCGCAAAGAGGAGTAATTGCGCAGAGGCGGAGAAGTGCTACGCTCAAGTTGTAAAGTCCTTGTAGAGGAACAAGCTGAATGCTCCGTCTTAGTACACCACCTGGCGTTATGGGACCTGACCCATAACTGTGCTTTTCTATTAACAATTAGTCACTTTAAAGCCTTTCTCATAAACATCTGAAATTGTGTAGGAGACTTAATGAAAACAGAAAGGAGTAAAAGTCAACGGGGGAAAAAAAAAGGCAAAGACCAAGAACTGAAGGGGAGTCTGTGCACTAGCAGAGTGGAGGGGAGAACAGGAAAAGGAATGAGACAAAAAAGAGAAAATGAGAGCTGAGTTAAAAGGAATAAAGAGGTGGGTAAAAGACAGAAGTGGGAAAGAATTAAAAAATGTGAGCAGGAAAGTGTAAAACTATAGAAAGAAAAGCAGAAATATGGGCAGAGAGCTTACTGCCACGTGTGCTGTGTGCCCTCTGCGTGGTGCTGTACAAATAATGTGTTAATAAGGTCCTGCAGATGGGCAAATGGTGGTTTCCTGCTGGTGTGCACTGGGTGCCTGTGGGTGAGACCCTTGAGGCTGCCTCAGCAGGTAGCGTGGTGTGTTGGAGCAGAACAGCAGGCACAGCAGAAAAGCTGGTGCTGAGGACCAAATGTCCACACTGTGTGCATTTTGAGGGCTTGTACCACCGGCTGTTTCTGGCCTGTGGGTAGAATGCCTGCCGGCAATGGATGCGTTTCTGGTGTGTTCCTGTGCACGTCTCGCAGTTTCATTTCAGCCGAAAGGAATCCGCTTCCTGTGGTGGGTGACTGCCACAAACTCATGAGCCAAACCACAGTGGGTGGGGGTGATGGGGAGATTGTCTCTGAAGCATGCTTGTCTACAAACTGCAGCTTTAGCATAGACACACGCTGAAATACCTGTTAGAGAGCTGCTATTTTCCTTAACTCATTTGGATAAAGCAATTGGAATTGAGTCTGTGGGTACTGGATTTCTCTTCATTTACATACCTCAATAAATGTGGGACAGAGACCTCAGGACCATGAGTGTGCTGAGTTGTCAGGCTGTTTGGTACTTCAGCCACTGCATTCATGCAGGATAGGTGGATTTTTTCCATTACAGGATCAAGGACCTGCTTTAGGAAGAGGTAAGGTTAGGGACAGTGCTGAACACCGAGCATCAGGTACAACTGAATAAAATGTAGTTTAAATGGTCTCTGTGCTTGTCCACAGCCTGGTGGGAGGTTCAAATGGGGATTAGAACCTCTCGCATTAGATCTGAAATATCAGGTCCAGAAGTTAGCTCTCTTCAAGCTGGTGGACATGTAGCAGTTGCGTATGTGTATGCACTACTGTGGGCTGCAGGAGTTCATTGCTCTCCAAAGGTCAGTCTCTGTCTCACTGAAACCCAACAAAACCAAAAGTAAAGAAAGAATTCAACCTTGATTTATACCAGCTTAGTCAGATGAGGGAAGCTGGTCGAAAAGTGGTAGCTAGGTCTTTGGAAAAGTACTTTCTTAATATTTGTAATGTGGCAGCATATAAAGGTCCCAGCCACATATGCCTTATAAGATTGGGTTTGGTTTTTTTTTGGTTCCCCCCCCACCGTAAAACATGTTGGGGCAACACACTTCTAGAGCTCCTGGATGAATAGTTTGGGAACAGATTTGTATACAGCTACTCTCAAACATCTCCAGATTCATTGCCCATTCCCTCACTCTTCAATTTGACATAAGCTTATTTTAGGAAATAAATGTTTGAAAACAAAACAATAAATAACACTGTTGTGTAAAAATTCTCTGGAATGAAGGTTTGTTTTTATTTCTGTGGGTGTGGAGCCAGGGATCAGAGGCAATAATATTCCCTGTTATTTAAGATTCTTCGTTTTGAGAATTGCCCCAATTCAACTTGGTTTCTAGTCCTTAAAGGTCACTGCTACTATTTTTACATGGGGTTTTTTGCATAATATGAACAAGAAGCTAAGGGCCAATATCGTGTGTTGGGTTTGTCCTGGACTCGGCCAAATTCATTTCCTGTCCTGGTCATGACTTTCTTTTCTTGAAACTTATTGCAAGTCAGGTCACACAGTCCTGTCTCATTTCTTTCTGATGGGCCTGAATAAATCTCTCCCAGACCCGAGAGGTGTGATGGCTGCACCCAGCTCACTTACCACCTCTGCCTGACCAGCTCTGTAATCATGCGGGACAGCAGATCTCCAGTGAATATTGGGTATTTGCTTCCTGGGTTCCCAGTGTCTTGATGGTAAGAGCATTTAAAACTGCCCTCTTGAGCTTCATGTCCCATTTCCTTCCAAAGTGCCCTTCTCTTGAGTCTGTTAGCCTCTTCTGCGTTTGAGGTGTTTACTTATCCAGTGCTTTGGATCAGATTTGGCTGTTTATGCCAGGTACAGAGCAGCAGTGTGTGTATGTAGGAAAAGCACCTCTGAACTACTGATTTGCACTTCTGTGAGCCCCTCTCTTCTCTTACAAACGCTCTCCTGTGTTTGTGGAACGGCACGGAGAACCAGGGTCACCTCCAAGCAAGGAGATGTAAAGCAGCGGAAAACCCACCTCACCTTGCACTAATTGGCCTTCACAGTGACTGACTTTATGGAGGGGTCAGGGAGCAAACGGGGCAAGGTGGTTACATATTTCATAGGTTTCAGAGACAGGAAAGACATAATAAGACCTGCAGGCCATATTGATTTGGAGTGAGGCCGTGCTATCTTTTTAGCTGCCCTCCAGCCCAGTTCTAACTAGCTGCCTATTAGCAGTACTTTGGGGACACTATTGTGTTTTCTAACGCATCTCTGCACTACATTGCCCTGATACTCAGTCTAAATTTACTTCTGCTGGTTGTTTTCATCATATTTTACTTCCTTATAAGACCTGTTACTCCTTCTGAGCTGTTCTGGCCTCTCCTGTGAGCCGGCCCGGTTTCCATCTGGGATGTGCTGTAAGAAAGCAGCTCGTGGGATCTCGCACCAGGCCATCACCTGCGTTTTATCAGTCGCTATTTCAGCACCTGTTTGGTGGGTTGTGACATTGGGGCTGGAAACCTAACAGGAGGCTGCTCTGATTAGGTGGCATTATGGGCACAAGGTGCCACACTGATCAGGGATGAGTCAGTGAAGGTACGTGCTACCACTCTTGCTGCATTTCCCCCTTTAATAAATAGCATAGGGGGCAGTTCACTGACAGTTACTTCATATTGTGCTGTATGATTAACTGCAAAACACTGCTGGCCTCTGTCCCCCATTTATATAGAGCAAAGCAAACTGCTAAGAGCACTCTGATTATAATAGTTCTGAAAATGAGTGTGTGAGGGAGTGCTACATCCCCCTAACTGCTAGCTTTTAGGTACCACCATGTTTTTCTCATCAGACTCGCTGGCAGACACAGCTTTAGTCAAAGCCTTTCTGCCTTGACAGCTCTCTGCTCCATCCCTGACAGAGGGAATATTCTTCAGCCGTCAGCACAATCCTGCTGTCATGCTGAGGAGCGGCAAGCCCACAACACAGCTGAAACTCTAGGAACTGTACTTAGTTCCTGGCAAAATGCATCAGAAGGGAGGGAGATGTTTATCTTGCTCTTTTCTATGGGTGTATAAATATATATATATGTGCTCAAAATACCAATGTAAAGTACCCTCTTCCCCAGCTAAAAACTACTCCGTTCTGGTCTGACATAAAAGAAGTAGTTCATTCCATCGCTTGAATATGAAAGCGCTGCTTGCGTTCAAGAACCAGTCTCTGGTTTGAATCAGAACCAGACTGCTGGTGACCAGAAGTTTTACAGTATAACGACTGTTCATCTGCATCCAGTATGTGCTCTGAATTATTGACTGCACTCCAGTTTCTAGGGGCCAGCCTTCCACATCACAGCAGTACCCAGCTGGCGGTGTTACTGGTAGCCTCAGATGGGAAGCCAGGGAATGGATGAACCTGGAGTCTCGGAGGCTTCCGGGCATCAGAAGCGGTCCCTTTGGATCAAGGTTAAAGTGGAGCAGCGTGTGGAGAATTTTGATTTGACACTGCCTACGATGTACGTGTCGTAGGTATCAGTAACTTTGCAGTTAATGGGCTGCCAGTACAGATTGAAAGAGAAGATATTTTTACAGGCAGCAACTAACATGTCAAATTTCACTATTCAAAAACCTTTTTTGTATTCCTAATATCATTAATCTCTCCTGCACTTTTCTCTAGCAGAGCTCGCACCAGCCTTCGGTAACCTGAGTCAAGTTCTCATCTCAAGGTCCTTCCTATGCCCCAGCCCCTGTTGGGGGAGATCATGTTTTATGTTCCCCCTTTGGCTGGATGTTGGTGGCTCTGTGGCAGGCTCGGGAATGCCAGCTCATTCCAGAAGAGAGGCTGCTGAAGCTAAATTTATTTTTTCAGTCTCTCAGTGGTGGAGTATTTCACAGTCAAAAATGCGTTGTTTTGACTTTCCTTCTGTAAATTCCTCTATGGTTGGCTTTTCCATGTCGTGTAGCCAGCCTTATTTTCCAAACATGCATATCACAAATGGCGGTGCTCTGTGTAATTACAGCGCTGCAGCATCTCCTGAGGAGTCGGGGCTAGGTACTTCCAGCACTCCCTGCAGTAAGGAGTTGGGGAGACAGGCACAATCTTCCCGTGCAGTAGGACTTAGTACAGAAAGTGTCCCTGATGCCACACAGGCAGAGTGGAGGAAAAGCAGCCACTTCCATTTCATTTTTTCATCGTCAGTGAAACTAATTCCAGACCCCCAATAGAGAAGCGTCAACCCTTTGTTCATCCTTCTCTTTTATTTTATTTTATTATTTTTTTTTTAGGCAAAACTTAAGAAACATGCAGGCACCCACGCACATGCACAGAGTTAGATTTCAAGTCCTAACAGGAAGTGTGTAATCTGCTTGAAGATTAAAGTGCCAAGTGCTTCTCTTAAGATTGGGAACCTGACACGGATGTGATTATGAATTAGAGATTGCTTTGTGGTATCAGCGGGGAAGAAAAATGAATGTGAAAATAGAAGGGTACAGACTTGTTGAGTTCTGCAACTGTCTTCAAACAGATATGGGAAGCCTGGAGGTTTTGGATCTTAGGGGATATGCGGAAGGAAAGCCAAGAGTGTTAGAAGAACACATTTTTCACTTTTGCTAAGATTTTGTGATAGGAGAAAAATATAGCAATTTTGGATAAAATGTTGCAGAGCAGATGTCTGAACATGTGTCCTCAACACTGGAGGTTAAAGGTGTACTAAGTAAGTTTTCGAAGATAAATTCCTTGCTGCTGCAGCTTGGTGGAAAAAATAAACGATCCCTACAGCCAAAGCAGGGGTAGCAGAGAAGGTACCTGCATCCTACTATAGGCAGATACGCTGCTTTTTGAGGAACAGAGTGCAGCACCTGCCAGATTATCCCAAGTTTACTCCTGCTGCCAGAAGAGGTTAAAAATAAACCTTGTCAAAAAGCACTCTAGCGGAGTAAAAGGTTTTTACCTGGCTTACAAAACTGGAAGCAAAGAAGCAAAATGGAGAGACAGGGGATTAAGGTGCTCTCCCTGGTGACAGCTCTGCTCGTCACTCCTGCATGCCGATCCCCTTTGCTGGATGCTCGCCCGGCTGCTGGTGCAGCTGGAGCTCACATTCTGCCACTGAGTGTGGCTTTCCAGAGCGAGCAGCAATCCGAGCTTACTGGACCTGTTTCCTCACTCTAACAAAGTTAAAACTTAACCAACCTAAAAACATAACTTAACCTAACCTTAAACCTAACTTAAACCTAAGTTTATAAAGTGTACAAATATCTTAAAAGTAACCCCTTTAACTTTTCTCCCTTCCTATTACTGAGAATAGTGGGAAAAGGTGCTTGGCTTTACATTTCAGAAAAAATGAAGTGGTTGTAGGCTTTTGTGAGACGAATGCTAAGTTTGGTCTGCGGAGCAATTTCTGTGCTTTTCCTGTTGTAGCTCTGCTTTGAGAGCTGGATTTACTTGCTGTGTAAACGGGCCATCAGTGCTCATCTGAAAAGCATTGTCTTTGCCAGGCTGCTCTTAAGCCTGTGACATATATTAGTAATTTCACAGGATCACAGAACTGCTGAGATTGGAAGGAATCTGTGGAGGTCATCTTGTCCAACAGCACCGCTCAAGCGGGATCACCTAAAGCAGGCTGCCCAGGACCACATACAGATGGCTTTTGAGCATCTCCAAGGATGGAGACTCTGCAACCTTTCTGGGCAACCTGTGCCAGTGCTCGATCACCTTCACAGTAAAAAAAAGTGTTTCCTCATGTTCGGACAGCACCTCCTGTGTTTTGGTTTGTGCACATTGCCTCTTGTCCTGTCCCTGGGTGCCACTGAAAAGAGCCTGGCTCCATCTTCTCTGCACCCTCCCCTCAGGTATTGGTATGCATTGATGAGACCCCTCCCCAAGCCTTTTCTCCTCTAGCAGCAATCCGCGTGGGGCTGGCCACAGCCTTCTTCCTGGCATGGAATTAGACTTGAATGTGCGTGATCTTCTTGCTGATATCTTGATGAACTGGACCAAAACCTAACACGATGCTTAATTCTGTTGCGTGGGAGGAGGGCCAGAAAAAAGGGAAGAAGTCGTCTGTCGTAGCTTTCAGCATGAATTCAGGTCTGGTCAAGGAAGCCTGGGGCTGCCAAGTCTGAGAGGAGCCTTGAGTACAGTGGTGCTCCGCCAAAAGCTTTTGCCACCCTTATGGTCAGTTGTAGGGCTCCAAGTTTGTGTTCTTTCTTTTAACTAGGATGTATTTAGGTTGGCATCAGCCCTTTTCTGCTGATCCACAGGGTCTCCTTGCAACATCTGCGTGTCTGCTCAGGGGCAGTTTGGGCACGCGATTAACGCCGGAGCGTGCCTGACGCATGCACACGTACACATGCGTGTGAGCAGGCTCCCGCAAGGGTACATGCCAACACTTCACACCCTGATTTAGCACAGCCTCTGCCATTTTATCTCATGACACGCATATCGCACGTGCGTTCTCAATGGGATGCTGTTTCTCTGAAACTCTGAAGTGCTGTCAGGCTGTTACGTATGCAGAGGGTAACGAGCGGTGCTCTCCCCGCTCAGCCACCTTGGACATTGCGGCACGACGGTGGTCTGTCAGAAGCCAGGGTTTTGTCCTGGCTGCTCTGCGGAGCAGTGGCGAGGAAGGGGAACTGCTGCCTGCCCAGGCAGGCAGAGCCCGCTGGCAGAGCAAAGCTCTTCTGTTCCCTGGCCGTGAAGGGACCTTTGAGAAAGAAATTTTGTCACCCAACCAGGTGTAAGCATGAGAGGTATTTTGTTATTAGTCCTTCTGATGACCAGGCTCCCTAAGAGGTCTCCTGCTGTATGGATTATCCATGGAAGAGAGACTGATCTCCGCAATCTCCAGTGTGCTCTTACATGAGGGCTTCTGGGACTGCCCGCGTTAAGGAGGTGAGAGTGGATAAACAGTCTGCGGGTGAGGTATGAGGGTATATGTTACTGCAACACTGCAGTGATGCAGAGCCACTTGGAGAGTCTCTACATTTGAAGTTACTTTAGAAAATAATTTCCAAACAGCCAACAAGCTAGAATACCACTTGTTTTTTCTCTTGGCTTTCTAAATCCAAATACATTTGCAAGCCACAAGCTCTCTTCCTCTGAACTGACTGGCAGTACTGCTGTGGGCTGTTAAGGACAAACTGACCACTAATTTTGGGAACTGAAAGAGTTTTAATTAAAAAAAAAGACAACAAACAAATGGAAGGTTAAAAGAATAAGGATGTCTGCTTCTGAAAGAGCAAATGTATGATGAAAGGCTGCAAGACAGTTTCTCTTGGTTTCCCGAAAGAATTAAGATTGGCTGTAGATCTGCAAGGAAGGAGTCATAGAAATAACATTTAAATAAAGAACTTGGTTCTCAGCCAGGGAAAGGCACTCAGGTTTTGGCACTGGTGCTTCTCATTTAGCAGTGACAGGCGGCATATTGTACCGTAGCTGTTAACAGCGGTAGGAAGCTAACCCGTGCGTGAGCTGGAGCTGCGTGGAGGGAGAGCTGCAGGGCTCCCTCCCACCGCTCCTGGCAGGTGGCTAATTTGGCTGTGGGGAATTAGCCTTCATGGTGGCGCTGGGCTCAGCGTGGCAGTAATTTGCCTCCTTGTAATGACAAGGACAGCACCCAGATAAGTGCTCTTCTAGAGCAGGTTGCCTTGCATGAACTTCACTTAGGGGCCTTCTTTCTCTTCAGACACCCATGCTGGCTGGCTTTATTTTACACTTTTGGTTTTTTCCTTCCCTCTTGGCCCTGTTGCACTCCTGCCCGCTTTCACAGAGCCTCCTGTGTAATCTAAAGCAATCCTGAGCAGTACCAGGCAGAAGTGAGCTCTGGATCATGTTTAGTGTGGGTATGATGCATCCCAGGTTTGGTCTTTGGGGCCATTCCTGGCCACCAAGTTTATGCCAGCAGGGCTCGTTGCTTGCTGGATCACCCAGAGATGGGCTGTGTGATGGACAGTGGCCCCTGGCAGGAGCAGGCTAGCTCTTGCTCTTGGGTACCTTCCTTAACCATGGCCCCAGAGGCTTGAAAACCAGCCACACTGCACTGCTTGGCTCATGGGCTGTGGGGCACCACCACCATAACCTCGCTAGATACCAGGGGAGATCTAGCTGCTGAATCTGTCCACTCCTCCCTCTGCCCTTTGGCACCACATCTGGGAAAAGCCAGCTTTCTCACTTGCCAAAGATGAGCTTTAAATTGATGACTGATGCGCATATTATTGCAGCAGGTCCCTTCCCCTGTTATGTTCCTCTATTTATTCTCATAAGGGCAGGATGAACCCGGTCAGCCCCAATAATAGAAATGTCAGAGGCTGCGGAGGATTTGCGGAGATGAATGCTTATTGGAATTTTAACATGGCAGGAAGCATCAATTTTGATAGTAATTTCCTTTGTGGAAGAGCTTGCTTGATTTCTTCTTATTCAGGTACGATTCTGTACCATCTAGGCTCCTTTTTATATAAAGAGTTTGAAATGTAGACTTTTTTTTAAATATATTAAAAAAATTTATCAATATTGCAGCGTGCCAGTATTAGTTTGCTGAAGCTGAGCTCCAAGGAAGTGCTGGAGCTCAGAGATGCTGTCGTGACTGGTGGTTTTTTTTCTGTTTGGTTTTTTTTTTAACTTGTGAGAGTATTTATTCCAGAAGCAACAGCATAAATAATTAATGGAATTTTCAGAAAATATTTAAGGAAAACAAGAAATGTGTCACATTTCAGGCCTTTCCACCTTGATTATATATGTGTGAAAACTGTTGTGTTAAAATAGTTTCTACTGTCATAAGCTTGCAGCATTTGTTCTTCCCTTAAATGGCCATTGCGAGAGTACCTGGTGGCAAGGGAGGTGGTTTCTGAGATTTCTTTTTATTTACTCTTGTGTTTCTTTTTTTTGTTTTTAAGAGACAGAATCTGTTTAGGAATATAAATCCTAATGTCACAGCTTCCTTGCTGCAAAGTAAAGCCAACCTAGCAGTTGTTATTTTATCAGCTTACATGTTTGGAAAGCAAGTACACAAAGTTTTGATGGTAATTTGTGATGTTGGAGCAACTGGAGAAGCAGACAAGGAGACAGAGTATCTGCCAGGGTGGAAAAAAGCCAATAAAGATGAAAGAAAACCGATCTCCCTAGACTGGTATGTACTAGTAAGCTCGGCTTAAGGCCAAAGGCTGTATCAAAGTATCACACTTCAGGACTAAGCCCACAAGAGAGATTTTTAGGATAGCTCTATCAGGTGTCACTGGGTTGTTTTTAGGGTCCTTCTGACCCCGACACAGAGAGGCTTGGGAGTTCCTTGTGCAGGTATATGTGCCAGACGAGGCCAATGGAGCTCTGTCACTTTTCATCCTCTTTCGGAAGGACAACTTTGGGGTTTTTTTTCCCTTGGTCAGGCTGCTTTGTGGGTAACTTCAGTAAACAGGAACAGCCTCACCCCTTGGTAGAAGATTTCCAGGGAAATCCTGGAAATTTTTTTCTTCTCTCTGTGATTTTTTTTTTTTTTTCTTCTTTTTAAATGCTTGGACACAGCTGTGGAAACGATCATGTTAAAACAGGTGGGGCACAGACCCAGGGCATATGCTGTGTAATGCAGTGTGTGCAACCAGTTGTGGAGCTTTTGTGGAAAATTCTCAATCCCTGTGAGCACTAAAGAAAAACAGCATCAGTTTTGAATTGCTCTGATATATGCTAAATTTCCTGCTGCTGCTCTGTATTTATTGCATGGTTTCGCTTGGGGTCTGTGGTGTCCCTGATGTATGGGTACTTCATGGTGGCAGCATCTCTGCATTCCCTTGCTTGTCCTTGCAACGAATCCCAGGGAGCTGAGCAGCCATCCATTTCCAGTGATCACAAGCATTTGGGTGTCATCCTTCTTCCATCTCATTCCCTCCCCCGGGGTGATTCTTTGCTGACGTGCCCGCAGCGGCACTTCAGCTGCCAAGGGACATACGTCCTCCCCCAAGCTTGTGCTGGGCTGATGCATCCTGACAACCGATGGCGGGGCTCTGAAGTTGCTGCCCTGTTTGCAGAGGTCGCTGCCTGCCTTGGCTTTGTCCGCAGAAGGAGAGCAAACCCTCGGGACCGTGCTGCCGCCGGCTGAGCCTGCTGCGGGAGTGCCAGACTCAAACCTCCGGGCTGCTGTGCTGTCATCAGCATCTTCAAGATCTCCATCACTGTGGGCACGAACCTCGTCCCCATTACCTTTTTTCTGATTGAACCTAGCGTGCCCACTAAGGGCATCTCGGCATTTGCGCCACAGTCCTGCACGCTAAATGAGGCTAATTTGTTTTGCACTTTGCCGCCTAGCTCCAGTGCTCACTTGGACGTGAAGGTTAAGTTGCATTACCAAAGGACTGATTTTTCATAGGCTTACCGGGGAGACAGTCTAATCATTTGGTTGAGGATTTTTCTGCACATCTCTCCACGCAAGCACACCTTAATCAAGGACTCACTTGAATGTAAGGAGTGCCTTTTTTAAGAGGGCTGGCATTTCAGAGATGCCCTTTGCTTAATTCCAGTTGTCTGCTTAATTAGACATTTGAGAGTGCCGTTAATTGATTGATGAACAATTAAAACAGCTCCAGCTTCTCTCCTGACTAAGATGCATTCAGCAACTAACCCTTCTTGTCTTCCCCTCTGGGAATTTGCTCTGCAGTTGGTTAGCTGTTACCGTGCCTGTTTTGGTCTGTAGCTCTAGAAACATGCAACGCAAACACATTAGAAGTGTCTCTAAATAAACACACATTAATGCTCTGGGTTTGTCATGCAGTCGCAGCCACGGTTACACCCTGGGAAAAGAGAGCTGGAATGGGAAAAAGTAAAAGCTGCAGAAGCCAGGGGTTTTCTTCCCTAGGATCTTGCATTTGCAGTTTCACATTATATTTTATAATTAGACTGAGGGTCATGGGGTGTTATGACAGTCATGCCAACTATAAATTGCCCTTTATCAAAACAGGGGAAAAAAAAAAAGTCTGAGTGAGCATGTATTAATTAACTCTGGTTCAGGCTATCCATGACTGTCAGCCTCACCCCGATTTCTGTTGCTGGGTGTATTGTAATAACCCCTTTCGTTTAATACTTAGAACCCCCGAGGGATTTGGCAGTTTGGAGGCACTTAACAGATGAAGAGGTGGCATTAAAGGGAACGTCTCAGAGGGGAGCGTGCACAAAGTGTCTGGGAAGTCTGGTCTCGGTCCTGCCCTGGCAGCGCAGGGGCTAGCGACGGCCATGGCGGATGCCGGCATGTGCGGGCAGGTTGTGGCCGGCTGCCCCGTGAGGAGCACGCGCAGAAGGATCTAGGTACCCCGGGCAAAACAAGAAAAAAAACCCTCAATTAAAATTAAGATTAGATAACAGAGCGAGCAGCTGCTCTGAAGTGTGCTCTTCCCAACAGCCTTGGGGGCATTTATTCCTTCCTACTCCCACACAGCTTTGTAACAGAGCCCTTTGCTGTGAAACAAACCCAGTTGGAAGGCTCTTGGTGTTCTTCTGGAGAAGGCGGCAGGCTCCTTGCCAAGCTCTGAGGAGCCTCCCTACTTCTTTGGGTCGTGTCTGCCCACGCTTGTAACAATGGCCTGCAGCCGCCGTGTCCCAGCCTGCAGGGAAGGGAGCTGGACCTGGCCGACGTCGGAAGGGTAACGCCGCCAGCAGGGCTCTCGCTTGAGCAATGAGAGATGCCCTGTCCTGCAGGAGCACGCGGGGCTGCGAGTTGTCAGGAGAAAGCCATTACTCCCCTGTGCCTTATTTCTACTTGGCACACTTGTGGTGTGTCTTACTGGCAAGGCAAAACATGCTTTTAGGTAGTGGGCAGGAAACATGGTGTCTGTACTCCTTGTTGCCCTTCTGGTGCGCTGGCCTCAGGTTTGCAAAAGATTTTGCTGCAATGATTTGAGGCCCGAGGAGAAGATACCTTGTATGCTCCTTATTGGTGAAGATGGGTCATGAGAAGTCTTGGGCGAATGCACCACAAATTCCTCAGGGAACAAATGAGTCGAGGAGTGCGTGGCCAAGCAAGGTGGGGCGTGTGGGGCTCCGAGGGGCTGGCGGGAACGGAGACGTGAAGGGTGTGAAGGAGCAAATCTGCGAGCTCCCTGCTGCAGGGAGCAAATCACAGCATTTGCTTAGGTGAGGAGCTGCGGGACTGCCAAGGTCCTGCCCTGCCCATCAGCGCATTCGCAGGCAGAGGGGGGTGCCCTGGGGGGGTGACAGAGACGAGACCCTCAGTGCCACAGGGGTGAAAGTCTGTGGCCATGGCTCTTGGTGGCAGTGTGGGCAGGCCCGGGTGTCCTGCCTGCAGCCTCGCCACAGGCAGAAGTGTATGTGGACTTGTAGCAGTTTTTTGGGGGGTGGCTGAAAACGTTGGATCAGCCTGGCCTCGTTCCTGCCTGCCTGCCTCCCCACGGGACTGCCAAATGTGCTCTCCCTCCCTGTTCTCCAGGTGGCTAGGTTTCGAGTTTTCTTACAGATAGGCCATAGGGGTCTTTTTGCTAGAAATAACTGTTTTTAAGAGGCGAGGATGTGCTGGCAGATGTACAAGGGACAGGCTCGTGTCGGTTCCACATCAGCAGCTCGGTAGCTGAAGAACAGCAGACAGAGCTGAAGGGTTGGGCTGGTGTTGGGAGAAAGGGACAGGCTTCTCCTCCTTAGCTTGGCATATTTTCCTCACCATGTTTCATGTGGAAACAGTATTTGCAGAGTTTTCCACAAAGCCTTGCTTCTGTAGCGTTCAGACTGCCCCAGTACGCCTCTGGCTCCGTTCCCCAGAAGATTAGAGGTCCTTCTGTCTTTGACAGTAGTGTGAGACTAAGTGAACTATTTGTTCTCTTTTCCCAGCAGTGAAAACACAGTCAGCCACTGTTTGTGTTGCTGCCTTTATCTCCGTTTTTGTGCAGACGAGCCGTGCTTTCCTACTGCAAGATATGGCACATGAAGCAGTTGTCAGTTTGGGAATAGCTGGCCGGTTTGGACAGTTTGTAAGTGGTTAGAAATCCATCACCTCTGCCTTACGCTAGGACCCTATGGCTTCAGGGAGATGTCCCTGTTCGCTAGAACCTGTTAAGTTTCCTTTTTAGTGGCTTTCTTTTCTGCAGGATGCTCATCAGTGATTCTTAGTAATTTTTTAAACCTGCCTACGTGATATTAAAGGGCAGAGTGGGTGGTAGGGCACTTGGCTAAAATGTTAAGCAAGATCAGAGTATGTTTGAATTAATTTCCTTGTTCTGCTGGATGTGACTGAAGTTGCTTTTAAGTGGAAAATAAATATACCTGCCACGCTGGGAAAAAAATCTGTCGAATATCACAATGTTCTTGTTAGAGGAAGAATATGCTCTCAGTGGCTGGTTGTAGCTCGTGATGTTGCAGTCTGAGCTTGTCTCTGTACAAGGTAAAAAGAGCCATTGCATTTAGAGGTGTTAACTGACAAGCGCAACAGAAGATAAGAAAATAAAGCTTCTGTCCCTCCACCTTCTCTGGCTACCAGGAGCTGACAGGCGCAGAGTCCCCTGAAACCTGTTCAGAAATATGAACGGTGTTAACGTTTAATTCCTGCTGTTGAAGTAACTCTCCTTATTTGGATGAACAGTGCTAGAACCAGTTTTGAAGGAACCCGAGTGCTCCCCCAGACGGACAGATTTCCCCCTAAGTTTTGTGGAGTTTTGCAGATCAGGTGCTTGGTAAGATACAGAGTGAGCAAATGTACAGGTGGTTGTTAGTAGCTCGCTCCCAGTATGAGCTTTTCTTTTTCTTTGGAGAAAGAATGAATGTTGATCTGGTACCACCTTTCTCTGTCGACAGACGATTTTCAGTGCCCTTCTAGCAAGATCACAAATATCACAGTGGATATAATTCTGACGTAATGATACGGTGCCGCTGTGGAACAATGTGGAAAGCTCAGTTGTTGGCTTGATACGAACTCAAGTTGCAGTGCTCAGTGCAGCAGTGATAGTGCTAACAGAGTCAACAAGGGTAACTGTGGAAGAGAGTTTTATTTATTTGAGTTTATAAAGTGGCTTATGCAAAAGTAAGGAACATTTTTACAAAGCAGTTGTCGTAGACTAAATACCAGATTCTCCAAACATCTGTTCCAAAAACCCTGTTAAATTCTCTTTCCATTCCACAGGGAAAGCCTGAGAAAAAAACAAGCAGACCTTTCAGTGTAAGCTAAAGGAAATTAATTGCAGACTAAGGAGGAAGGGAGTTGAGGTTCCCAGGAATGCGTCCTCTCATTTTTGCTATGGTGAGCTGTTAGCTGGAAAATTCCAGCTGCCACAGATAGAAATGGACAGAAAACTAGTCTGCTAAGCACGTGCATCTTTCAGAAGAAAATCATTTAGTTAACCTGTTGTGTAGATCAGAAATGTCTAATTTATTAAGACAGACACTCACCCTCACACGTCCTCCAAGTGAAGCCAAGGTGTCCAGTTGCGCGTGTGTGCGAGTTTTGGTGGAGCGGCTCGGGAAAGGTGTTTGTGAAGCCAAGGCCAGAGCTTAGTCCCGTGCATCGCTCTGGTTTATGTAGGCATGTGCCCTTTGCTTTCTGTTTAGCTGCACAGCTGAGTCACCCGGCCTCATGCAGCCTTTTAATGGTTGTACTTGTTCTTTCATTCCTTAATTTTCTGAGAATATAGCAGTAAAACCAACTATTATTTGAACTCAAATGGACACGCAGTACGTACAGTGCACTCTGAGTGCAGGTCGGGCGGTACAGCCTAGCCAGCTGCTGTAGAGAAATGGTGCATCTCAATTTTCTAAAATCTGTCCTTTTTTAACCCCTATGTCTTAGAATATTTTTGGAATTTAATAAACAGCATTAGTCTAGTAAACTGGTCCAGATAGTTCCTTTCTCCAGCTTCCAGCTTTTAATCATAGTCTGTTTTCACGTTAATAAAAGAGCAAGTTACATAAGTAATTTCACTAATATTAGCCCCAGGCTTCTCACTGCTGAGAGTTTTGTGGTACAGAGCTATTCTCTGAATCCCAAAGCTATGTGTAATTGTACGATCCACAATTCAGCTCACCATATGCACTTTATGTAATTGAGAAAATTTACTTAATTTTATCCACTATTAAAACACAGCTTTAAATGAGAAATGAAACTAATTAATACAATGGACCATTCCTTCTGACTCTAATAAACACTGTATTTATGTTTTGTTGGTATCCAGGGTTTATTTTATTATGGAACAATAAATATGGCTGAGCACCCAGCCATTTGTCAGTGTAATAAAGGACAGGTGTAATTACAAGGTAGAGCTGACTGAGCAGATAAAGTTAGAAAAACAAACAAACATGCATTCATATCTTCTTAGAGATCTTTGGTAGGTGTCAAGTCATGCCCCAGTTACTTTGATAGAAGGGATAGATTGGGTACTTCCAGAGCAGCCTATGTGTGGCAGGAGGGACCGGTGCCAGTAACCACAGCACCGGGTCTTGCTTTGGTCTAGTGCCGGGCAATGTTGTGCGGGTTCCTGAATCTGCTGCAGCCTTCCTAGAGCTGGCACGAAGGTCTTTATCACTGCGGCAGGAGAGACTCCTGCTTTAGGCTGCTGAGGTTATGGCTTCGGCCTCATAGAAGAGCTGTTGCTTCCCAAGCAATATTGGATCTCTCTTCATGTCCAGTGCTTATCTCCATAACTTTCTGGAATTGTTTTTTATGCCTGAATATCCGTATGCTACAGGATCTCCTCCTAGGCTGTAGTCTAACCAAAAGTAAGAATGGGCATGATCCTGGGCTTAGGATTCAGCAGATAAAACTCCCATTGATATGGGAGTCAGATAATGCCCACCATTTTTCCCTGCCAAAAGACATTACAATCCAGTGACGTAAGGAGAACAAAGTACTAGGTGTCCCTTGACCCTTTGAGGTTATAAGGGCCGAGAGCTATGTCAAATTCCCATCCGGTTTGGTCACCACTAAAATCTCAAAGCACCTTCTGTATGGCAGGGAGACCCGTCAAGAGCAATATAAATCTAGCTCATCAAATGCTCTCTCTGCTTTGGAACCATCTTTGGAAAGCAGTCGGCATGCAATGTTGTCGTTACCTGGTGGATCACACAGACCCCCCTGGGTACGCTTGTACGATATCTTGAATATCTGATCAGATCAGCATCAGACTTTGCCCCAAACAGTTTTTGCGGTTGGGTAGAAGTGGAGTTTGTCACACAGGCTGCATGCGGGTCACAATCTACTTTGCCAGCAGCAAGCAGAACAATTTCTTGTAACGAGCTTTATCTTTAAACCTGGCCTGCTCTTGCTGGCGTTGGACACCACCGTGAATTACTGGCTTCTCTGCTTCTCTCCCCACCTGCGAGCGAGGTTGGTGGCTGGGGTGTGCTGAGCCTGGGTGCTGGCGTCAGCTCTCACTCCTTGCTCCCTTTGTGGAGAACTTGGCGTGGGGTAGCGGATGGGGGAGAAGCTGCTTACCTTTCCCCAGATGGCAGATATTTGAACACAAGGATATTGCAGAGCTGCATTCCTGTTTGCTGACCGGAGCGTAGACTGTGCTGCGAGTACCGAGCTTTCCCCTTCCCTTCCCCATCGGCTGCAGGCGGTCGCCTGGGTCCCGGGCAGCGACACTGAGCCCTGGCCATGCCCAGTGCAGCCCAGCCGCCTTCCCGTGCTGAGCTTAGTCCCAGTCACCGGTAACTGGTTTTCAAGTTTCATGTGAATCTCGTTTCCTAGGCTGGGGAAATGCTTGCCCTCATGCCAAATATTGCCCCTGTGGGTGGGTGAATGTCTGAGTGATGCACGGTTATTGTTCTTTTTGCTTAATTAAACAATTTAATTGAAGTATCAATTAAAATGCTTCTCACTGTCTACAGTGGCAAGGGGTGCCATTTCTGCTGGTTAGGATGAACAAAACGCAGTTGCTTTTCCTGTAACAGTAGCCAAGTAAGAAGTGTGGTTGATTATGGTCTGAAAAGTTTTTCCCAATAAATTAATTTCCTTCGCTTCATTAACTCTGACTGGCTACCAAGGGGGCACTGTGAACCCTTCCCTGTGGAATACGTTTTAATTTTGCACTCATGGTCATGACAGGCAAATTTACCTCTCGGTTAGGAACCCACGTACCAAGATAGTGGAAATAGTATCTTTGGCTGAAATATGTTTAAAACAGATTCACTGTTAAGAAAACCCTCAAGTAATTCAATGCTTGTTACTAAGGCAGCAAGAAGCTTAAACAAGATTTCAAATCTATATTTGACCTTTAATTTACCTCAGCAAGGCAGAGCTGAATTAGCATCATGCATCTAAACAGAGATTCTGATTTCCAGAACGATGTGTGAGCCTTGAGATCATTCTCCAATTTCGCAAGCCGTGTTGTAGAAATGAGAAATGCTTTTTTTTCCAGTCTGCCTGTTTGTGGAGTAAATGTTAATGACACATTTCCCCCTCTTTTATGGGCTTTTACTTGTGAGTGCTAGATCTGATCCCTTGTTCCATGGCTGTACTCACTTGGCATATAAATTAGGATTTATAACAGAGTTTAACTCTTCCAAATGATTGAGGGGTCAGAGGTGACTGCTGCTTTATGGTATGGTCTCAAGCACATAATGTTGTGATGTTTTAGTCCTGGTAGGAGGGTTTATGATATGAGCTTCCTGTGGTAACACAGTTTTTAGGAGGAAAATAATTCTGTGCATCCTGGCGGCTCTAAGCAAGAAAAAGGGCTTTGCTGAGCAATATATACATGGCTGGCTTAAATCTTTGGTACCCCAATGAGGCCTTTAAAATACATGATATTTGGAGGGGGGTTGGTCCTGGTGATGATGTGTGTGTGTGCGCTATGGAGAACATTGTCTGTGCAGGTTGGCCAGTTCGTTTGCTCTTCAGAGGCACTGGGGCAACCTTAGCAATCTATTGGGAACTGCAATAAGGTGAAGAATAACCTTTTTCTTCTTTATTCATCAAGGTAGCCTAGTATTTAGTATTCCAGGCATAAAGCCTGCATAAATAAATGGGATATAGCTCAGTCTCGCCCTTCTGGTGCACAGATCCAGGGGTTCGTGAGTGGGTTTCCCTGCACTGGACTTCCTCTAACGCAGGAAAAAATAGGTTGTTTCTACAGGTCTAAAGTGCATGGGACAAAGCATTACAGGTAGGGCTCAGGTTATGGGATCCTTATGTCTCCTGACATACTTTTGCAAGCCTGGAGGGTGAGTGAACACTCCCGTGGGTTTTTCTTCTTTTTCTCCAACTTTTCTGTCCTGTGTTGTAAAGTGGGGGGAGGGAGGTCTTTGTTACGCTTCTGAAGCCAACTTGTGTCACAGTCTCATGCAAAGAAAACATTTGCACTTTCTAACTTGCACGTGTGTAATTGCTCTTTGTTAGCTTGCATGCAGTTCTTCAGGTAGGGAGCCTCCGAAAAGGTTTCTTGATGTAGCAGGAGGTCCTTGCCAGAATGAGGGGATGGGGAGTGAATTTACTCTAATACATACTGGAAAAATCATGCTACTGCGAAGGTAAAGAATGCAGAGTCTTTTTGCCATTCTGAGCTGAGATTTCCAAAGCAGTTAAAGGCGTGAGTTATGTGCCTCATGGTGCTGGTTAGCTGGACGGCTGACTCCTTTCAGTGCCTCTGAAAAGCCAAGCAGTAATCTCCACACAGTACACTAACTGTGAAATATGTGGGGCACCTTTCAGTCCCATCCTTCTGCCATGGCCACCTTTCCCTTTACTTTGACTTACTTGATCCTCTGTCGTCTCCTTCTGCTCTTGTTCCTCATCTGCTCTTACTTACCTGTCGGTTTATTCAGTTTCATTTGTGGCCCTCTAAAATTGGAGGAATTGGAACAATTCTTGTCCCCGTGGTGGGCTTCAAACCATGCCTCTGACGGAGACCCCAGAGGAGGAGCGTTCAAAGGGAACTTTCAGGACTGTAGTGCCCACTTGTCATTGCTAGGAGGATTGAGGCATCTGAATCAGCTTTTTTGATGCTGGAACCACAGTAGGACAGTGCATGGCTTATGTTCCTAAATGAAAAGAAATTCTTGGTGATAACTTACCTGAAAAGATGTTATGAGGGCTCTTTCCAGAATAGAGCGGTACTGGCAAGAGTTTCGCAGAACATATTTTGCTTTTGTGTCTTACCTTATTTGCAATGTTCGTGAAAGGCGAATGTTTCACTGGCTGCAAAAGTGGCTGCTGTCACCCCAGCGGCAGGTCCCAGGGCTGCGGAGGGGGCTTGGGGCAGTGCCAGCAGATTCCCCTATATGGTCCCATCCAGGGCACGTGCTGAGCCGTGAGGCGGTAGAGCCGGCTTAAAAGCTGTAAGCAAGGAAAGAAATGTAATGCAGCTTGGTGCACGTATCAACACGCTTGTTCTGTAGAGCTGATTTGTGATTTTTTTTTTTTTTTTTTTGAATGAGGGACAAGGAAATTGATAAAAGGGAGTGAGAGGTGGCCTCTGCAGAGGGTTTACCATCAGAACTGAAGTGCAGAGTCCTGCTTTTGTCTCCATAACTCTTGGGTTTAATCTCCCATCCTTGTGGTTTCTCTGAGCTTTTGTTTAAGAATTCAGGAGGATGTGAATGTTTATGTAGCCAAGCACAGAGAGGTTTTAAAAATGACTTGCACAGAGAAAATCCCTTAAATATCAGGAGCAGCAAACCCCACGAGGATGATCAGTTTTTTATGATCAGTGTGGCTTATTTGGGTCAATGAAGAATGTCTGCTTTTACTCAGAGAAACTGTGACTGGGGCATAAAAAACATTGCAAGGACTATTAAGGGATTTTTTTAAGTTCCTTATGATATGTGAGGAACACCCAGGAGGCTCTCAGAACTTTTTTTATTATTCTAAAGTTGTTTTATATTATGCTTGGTCTTTATGTGGAACACCAGAACTGTCAATGCTTCAAGCTCTAATTAAGTCGAAGGCAGTTACTGGGTTCAGCAGAGGGAAATAGTACTTTACAGGTGGTCACATTAAATGATCCAGTGGCCCCCTTCTGGTCATAAAAATGTAGGATTTTTTTCCCATTATCCTCAAATGTAAAATATGCGCTGAGCTCTTTGTTAGCCTTTAAATCAAGCTACAGAAGGTGCTGAAAGCAAACCCAGAGTTTTATACCAGATTATGAGAAGTATGAAGAGAATGAAACCAGGAAACAAAGCGTGTCTAAAATAAGCCCATGTTCCAGCACAAGGGAGCTAAATCAGTTTAATATACTGTCAGGCCTGAATATAATACAAAGCATAGCAAACTGCTTTCAAGGCTGCCTGCTTGCTGTATTGCCCTGATGTTCTGCATGACGCCCACGGGTAGGTCCGTACGATGTGCCGTGAGAGCCTGGTAAACCTAGGAGATCAGGAAACCTCCTCCACTGCTGGGACGGCTTGTTACCTTAGTTGTTCGACTAAGGCGTCACCAACAAAAGCCTCTCAGTGCAGCAGTGTGTTATGTGTCCAGGAGAGCAGGACTTGCCCCACAGCTCACGTGGCTTGCCACGGTCCCCAGGACTGCGTGCGCCTGTGAGCCACAGGGACCCCGTCCTAGAAACTGCCATCACGAGCATGTTCTCCTGGTGGGGACTGCAGCAAAGTGCTCAGAGGAAGGAGGACTTTTGACAAAAGCACTTAGAGCAGGAGCATTCCCATCAGCTTTTATTAGATACAAGTGAGTGCACGACTTTTTAGAGCTGGTGGGAATCAGCCAGGGGTTGGGGCTGCTGCCGCACATCCAGGTGAGGACTCTTAACACTTCATCCTACTCATTGTGTCCACTTACACTCTGTAAGTAATAGAGGGCTTTGATTTGCGGGGCTGGCAACATAATGCCTTTTACGGGGCATAGAGTCACATTAGGTTTAAAGATAAATTGCATTTTTGAGGAAGAGTTTGGTACAGGTGAAGTGCATTCATAGTGGTGTGCGTGTAGAGACTGTGGCTCTGTGAGGCTGAATGGCAGACATCAGTGACAGAAAGGGAAATCTCCAGGGTAATTTAAACAGATATGATTTAGCAACAGCATCAACAAAAAGATACGAAATTGCATACACCAGATTGTTGTTAGCTCCCAGCTATAGTAAGGACTGACCAGCTACATCTCCCACCACCCTGAACTGAGGCAGCACTGTCCCCAGTCACTCACTCAGATTTCCTCGCTTTTTTCCCCCATGAGTCTTTTGAAAAGCATGTTCTTTGTTCTGCACAGTTTATAGGCTGGGTAAGAAAATGCAATCCTCTTTTCTTATTACATCATTATTTAATTCGAAGCTATCGGGTATGTCCAGACATCTATTTAATGAGCCAGGCAAACTATTTTGCATGAACTCTGATGGCACCATTGAGTTGGCCACTTACGCTGGAGGGGCTTTAGTCCATGGTGGCACAGGTTCCTTCTGGACTTGCCTCCTATCAGAAATGGCACGGCTGGTATTTCTGCTTGTACTGAGAGGTCAAAGACTTTGCTGCTCTGAAGAAGCCACTGAAATAATGTTGACTGCAATCCAGTGCGTGAGCACTCCACCAGTGATCTGGTCTGCACACAGCAAGGACAGGTCACAGGTGTTTACAGCTGGATTGCTGTCTAGCTGTGACAGGTCCTGGGTGGTGTAGATGGCAGAAGGTTGGCCTCCTGCGGTTGCTGTGATGGGTAATAATTTTGCCTTCTCCTCCCCCTTCTCCATCCAGTAATAACCTCTCCACACAAGAGAGGCTCAAAAAACTGAAAGGCATGGTTTATCTACTGTTTGCAGGCATTAGGTCTGTCCCTGTGTTGGGGTGTTTTGGCAGAGACTTCCCTTTAAATATAATGGCATTACCTTGAAGGCTCTGCGCTACCCTGACGAGAGACAGCACACAGATATTTCAGGCAGCTTTTAGAAACTGGGAGGGGAGGCAGGAGGAGAAAATGCTTCACAATTGTTTGATGTGCTGATCAAAAGATAAACTAGAATCAAATTAAACCCCAAGGGTTTGTACAACCTTGCTTATGTTTTATGCAAACCCTTCTCTACCAAAGGAAATAAAACACCGTTGCCTTTCAAGGCAGATGGGGTGCAAATGATGAGCAATTTTTCCCTTTTTTTTTTATTCCACTACTTATGTTGTTGTTTTACAATTTCTTCTTACCTGTACCACTTCATTTCTGATTATTAGGAACACTGATATGGTACTTGCTATTCGTTCTACTGCTTTGAGTCAGGAGCACAGACTCTTTGGATAGTTTAAATTGGCGTAGCAGTGGGTCTCCATGCTGATTTACAAAACATGAAGTGTATCCCTAATCCTGGGGACTGTGAGCTTTCCACTGTCTCTCACTAATGCATGGTATATGATCAAAAATATGTCAGAGAACAGTCTTATACAATATTTGTGCTCTTTTGTTCTGAAATATGGACAACACTAATGTAACCTGCCCTCTCCCTCCCAAAACTGAACAGTGCAAACAGGATTAAGTCAAAATCCACGCAGGGGATTCCCCGTGTCATTGCAACACCTGGATTTCACTGAAGTTTCCCCCAGTGTCAGAGGTGGTTGTAGGAGAGAGATGACTCTTTCTGTGAAATATCAGTGCTGGAACGAGCCATGAAAAATCCTTCCTTTTACTACCCCTGAACTTCACAGCCTGCAGGGCATGTGTGTTTGATTGGCACGAGGCTGGGTTTGCATGTCAACTTTGTGGATATTCCAGCAGAGACGACAAATTTTCTTCATCACATCTTGTGCTGGCTGGAGAAATTGAGCCATTTGTCTCTTGGCTTCTCACCAAAAGGCCAAAGGTGCACAGTGGGAGGGCAAGGAGACATTCATTTTGCTCCCTGAAATGAAGGGGGAATTCAAGAAGCAGACTCTGTCAGAGGCAGAGACAAAATCTCAAATACAGCCAGGTATTTTCTCAAATTAAACACCTCCCAAATGTTCTAGGTCATCCAAAAACACACAGGAAAGCGTGTAAGAAACAGTTCATCTCAGGTATGAACAAGCCCCAAAATATCTTAAAACAAAACCTGACAGTGCTGCTGGCAAATGTGAGGCCTCTTTTAAAGCAAGTGAGTTTTGTTCTTCCAGCCCAAAGTACAGCACAGTCCTCCCCTGTTCTCTGGTCTGTAGAAGCAATCCTGGGAATAGGACATAGTCCGAAACTGTGAGACTGGTCCTACCAGTGAGGGATTTTTTGTTTTCTGCGGATCCTGCAATTCTTGAGCAAGCAGAGTGCCCCAAAATGTTGGTACGTGCCATATAGGAAGTTCCATCTAAACATGGGGAGGAACTTCTTTCCTTTGAGGGTGGCAGAGCACTGGAAGAGGCTGCCCAGAGAGGTGGTGGAGCCTCCGACTCTGGAGACATTCAAAACCCGCCTGGATGCCGTCCTGTGCAACCTGCTCTAGGTGTCCCTGCTCTGGCAGTGGGGTTGGACTAGATGATCTGCAGAGGTCCCTTCCAACCCCTGTGATTCCGTGATACCTGCTAACAGGATTGCATATGTGAGCAAAGACGCTTGTTTGGCCTCAGCTGGACTAAAATCACCAGTGAAGTCTGCACAGAGCCTAGAACGGCTTTAAGTGGTGATAACTACTGTCCTATCCAGGCTCGGATTAATGGCCTGGGAGTGAGAGACTTCACCTCCCATTCCCAGTCCCATGTTTGGCCCAGCAGTGTGTTTTGCAACAGCAAAGAACATTTCAGTGGGCATATTGGTGCTGGCTGCCCTTTGCTTACGTCTTGTTTGCTCTGTAGTTAAGTGTTTAGCTGTGGAAATGAAACGAAGAAATACCTTGGCTCGTGCCAGGAGAGCTGTATTGAATTTACAGGATGGTTTCTGTCCCAAGAGCTAGAATCCTGGCGAGTCTACTTGTCTCATGTTTCCAAATAGCAGGAGTCAGTCTTTTCCTTGAACAAAGGACAATATCAGTCAGTCACTGCTTTCAAATTTCTGGTTCTTTATCTTATCATGAAGTAGTGTGAGACGGTTTTATGAAGGTGGCTATTGCCATAACTACTAGGATGGTTTTACTTGCTTGGCTGTATTCCTGCCCTTTTGTCTTTTGGTAGCTGGCTAATGAAATACTAAAAAAGCCGATTGTGGTTGAACCCACAAAATGGTGGTAAAGTGGGTACGTAGGCAGGCTTCTGAGGCACTGTCTCATTTTTCATGATACCATGTTTATCTCTTCTTTACTGAAGCCAGAACACCCCATGCTCAAGAACAGCTCTGTGCTTGCCCTGGGTGTTGTACTCCCCCGGGATAAACATGCTCTGCCAGCGGCGTGTGGCTGGTACCCGCTGACACTTTGGTGTTGTGCGCTTTGCATCTGCCAAAGCTGCTGTGGCTGGGTGGGTGTGATGGACGGGAGAGGTTCGACGCGGATTATGGTTTGTAATACAGCGCAGCAAACCCTGGAGGCGGGAGGCAGCCCTCCCCTGTGCTCTTCGTGCCGTTCTTGCCTGGGCTGTGCTGCTGTGGGGGACATGCAGAACTGCATTCTTGGGTACGGCACTTCCCTTCCAAGCATCTGAGTTTCTTGAGTCTATTTAAAAGAAAACGTTCGATGAATGAAAACTGATGAGAGATGCAAGGGACTGAAACTGCTCACGACTGGCGACTAAACTGTTTTTTATCTTTAAATTGCATTTTTTTATCTTTTAAATTCTCCCTGCCATGGCAATTTGTGTACAGACGGTGATAATATGGAAATGCTGACATTCATAGAACCTTTTTCTGTCGCAAAACTTCTGTATAAAGATGGAGTTTTGAGATTCTGGAGCTGGATATACTGCATTTTCCTGGCCTAGGCAGATGGCAGTTCTTTCTACATGCCTGTCAGTTATAGCACAAGGACCCACAAAGATGAACAGCCCGGTGGTTAAAGGGCAAATATGAGATGCAGGAGTTGTAGATACAGTTCCTGGCTCTGTTGCAGACTGGCTGTGTAAACTTAAGGAAGGCAGTACCCCTTCTGCGCAGAGCTTCCTTCGCCTGTCCTTTGCCTGTTGTGTCCAATTAGGCTGTAAATTCTTTGGTATGTTGAAAGACCTTTTCCAGAGCTAAGAAAGCACTGCTGTATGTCCATACGAGCATCCAGCCAGAAGCCATATTAGGTTGATGGCTGTCGGCAGTAGTGAAATAATTGCTAATGAGGACTGAGCACTTCCCCATCTGCCTTCTCTCCCAGGATCTGCCCATAGACACTCTTGGAGCAAGTCTTGCAAGGACCAGGCAGTAGCGTAGCTCCTTCCAAACCATCTCTCATTGATGCCTTGTCTCTGCAATATGTGCCCAGATGCAAGGAGATCAAAGGCTCTTCCTTGGCAGCAGCATGGAGGAAACTTGCTTGGGATTAGCACTTGTATGGAAGTCTGGTACAGCAGAAAATGATGCAGCGCAGTCTGCGTTTGAGCAGCCCTTCCACATACTCCTCTGTAATATGGATAATTAATGGATGCTAGCTATTAGCAAATAAGGGCCAGTTGAATGGCTCTGGCTTACACCAGCCAATTCACTGTATCAGAACTACATCCAATAATAATAGGCTGTTGCTTTTCTTACTGTAATTGAAGGTTGGATTTGGGCCTCACATCCAACCCAACTCACCTGACTATCCTTGACTATTGCTGTTATTAAAAAAAAAAAAAAAAATTAAAATCTTACCAATCTATGTGTTCCTTGAAGCAAGTACAGGAATGAATTTTTAAAGCAAACAGCACACACACGCTGCTGATGGGGCCAGATTTCCCATATCCAGTGACTCTCTGCTGACCTTGTTTCTCAGCTGAGACACACACGTGGTGTCCACTAGGTCAGCCTGCTTATTCTCTGGAACAGGCAGGTTATTGATATGTACGAGTATTGTGCTCTTGTAGCCTTCAACAATCTGTCAGTTTACAGGAGCAGAGCAGACAGGCGTAGGACAGGGAAGGCGTGATGGGAGCCAGGGCTTGGGAGTCTGTTCACCAGTAATGAGTAGAAAGAAGGCCTCAGGATGAGAGTTCATGGCAGAGCTCAGGCTTTTCTTGGGAGCAAGTTGGGGTTTTTTAACCTAGCATAACTGGTGTGCCAGCTGCCGATCTGATGGTTCTAAGTGGAAGGTGCAAAGGAAAGAGCGCTTGACAAGGAGTCAAGCCTTGTTCGTAGAACTTTGTGTGCTTCGTGCAGGAGAAGTAGAGTGCAGAAGTTGCCGAAGGCAACTATCGTCATTCCTTTGGACTGCAAATTTTGACATTTTCCAACACAGTGTTTTATGTTTCAATTTATGTTAACCAATAGTTTCAAAATATAAAAAACCACTTCTCAGATGCTGTTTTCCAAATGGTGAAGCCACAGTGGTTTTCAGTGAAGTATTTCATGGTCAGGAGTAATCACAATGATCTGTCAGATGTTGCCCTCTTTTGGAGGGGAACACAAGACCTGCAGTTTAGCAAGAACATGTGTCCTTTCTGACCCGAGATGTGACACTAAGATACTGGTAGCTTGCGGTCCTTCAGAATGACATTGGCTGTATTGAAAGAGGAATGATAAATTCACAAGGGAAAGCAGTGTAGCAAGGATGCGACTTCTCCACCAGGGTTTGTGGACTATAGGATACTCAGTGATTTCAAGCTGGGCTGTCAGGATTGCTCGTTGCAAAAAACAGCAGGATGTGGTGCTCATACGGCTGAATTTAGGTTGGAAACATTTACACTTCTATGTCCAAGGCTGTGCTACCAGGCTGCCTACTGCATCTTCTCTGTCATTGGGTTGTGATGTTGTTTGACAAGGATTTTTCCCTCTGGAAAACTCGGAAGAACTAGGCTTTCTTGCACATTCATGGAGATCATTTAGTGACACCAGTACTGGGACCTTGGTGGAGTTGAAACAGCGTATGAGTAACAGCCCTTAAGTAACTGCCTAGATGTATTGCCGTTTTGCAGGGAACTCTTCTGTGGTTTATTTTGAACAAAAACAATTTGTAAGTTGCGGTGCATTGAAACGGTTGATCCTGAAGAACATTTCTGCTCTGAAAAATGACTGTGCATAATAGATGTGCAGGTAGGCTGTATTGAGTCTGGCTTGCCGAAGTTCCGGCCAAAATAAGCAAATGTTGCTGTTAACACGGGGTATGTGTTGAGCCCACTGCAGCTGTGAGAGTTGAACTGGTTTTGTTGCTTTTTCTTGCATCTTCAGCAAAAGGTTTACCCAGTTCCAGTCAGGAAACAGTGCAACTGCACTTAAGCCTGCTGAATCTTTTGTTTAATAATTAGTATATATTGGAGGTACTGGGGAGAAGAAGCTGCTCCCCAGCTGTCTCCCTTGATTCTCTAGATCCAGGCTGAATGTGCAAGGTGACCAGTTACGGGAAGAACATAACCGTCAGCTGCGTGCATATATACATACATGCATACATTATATATACACGTCTCCTCCCCTGAGCCCACTGCAGTAGTAAGGCTACAACAACGAGACTCAGTGGGAAGGAGGCTTGGCCCCTAATTGCTTTTCAGCTGCTGCACACGTGAAGCAGAAATCACTGCGACACAATAAGCACACGGCTGCAAACAGCAGTGCGTTGCAAGGCGAAACAGCTGGTAAGGAAGGCAGCGACAGAGATGTATTCAGCACGGATGAACTCTGTTCAACGCTTGGAAACTGGAGAATGCAAATGACAGCTTTCACGGTGCCGGGGGAGCGTTTGGGGACTGGGAATTCAGCAGGCAGGCTGTCTCGCTCCTTGCCACTTGAGTGGTTTGGATGAAACATGAAGACACACAGGCTTAGCTCCACGGCGTGCCTTTTCAGCTGAATGGGGGCTGCGAGATTGCTCTAGCCATGGTCAGCAGGGGAGGCGAGGAGAGGCTGAAAGCAGTGGGGAGGAGGATGGAGTGTTGGTTCTTGAACTTCTTTGGTTGCCATTGCAGTGAATTGAAAAGGTTCCTGGCGGGTACTCTCAGGCACGACTGCGTGTGCTGCTGGAAGGGAACTGCCAGGCAGATCGTCTGAGCAGAATTTAATCTTGTCATTACCCCGGTGAAAAGAGGCACTGGCAAAAGGACGTTGTGGGAGACAAAATCTTTGGAAACAAGGGGCGTGTTTGATCTGCAGTATGTGTCCTGGGCTGAATGCACAGGGCTGTGTCTAATCTTGCAAGCAAAGCAGTTCTAGCCCTGTCCAGAGCGCGGATGGGAGGTGGAAAAAAAATTCCAGATATTGTTGGCACATGCCAAGGAGTCTTGGGGGGAGAACTAGACCACAGAAATGAAGTGAGGCAAAAGACTGCATTTTGGGTACTGTGGTTTCTGCAGATTGAGGGGAGGTAGAAAAGGAGGTATATACTGTTGTCTGAAGTGCTTTAGGTGGTTTAGACAGGACTTTTTCAGACACTTCTTTGCTCTTACTGTTGGATTGTTGAAGCTGCAACTATATTAAAAGTCCAGTTATTGACTTAAATGCTCTCTCTACATGTAAATTCAGTGCTTTATATAAAGCTGAAGCAAAGAACTGATAAAAATATTTAGATATGCAGTGCAGCGTGTCACACACAAGAACCCCTCTCCAGTGGATGTATGCTCTCAGAGCTGTTCCTCAAGATAAACCTAAACAGCACATAGCAAACTATCCCTTCTGCATCCTATTTCACAATTTCTCAAAAGGTAATTTAGAAAGGAACCTTGAATACCTTTTACTGCTAATGGTAGATGATATCTTAGAAACAGCCTGGGCTCAGGAAACAGTCTGCAACTGTAACATCAAGAATACTGGTTTTATGACTGCTTAAACCAAGCCTTTTCTAGCTGGTAGCGGTTGTACTGCATGTGCACTATCTCTGCAACATGTTGCAATACCTGCTGTAGCTTGTGATTTTCTGTTGTATATTAAAATACTAAGCAATAGCATAAAATTAATACCTGACATATCTGGACTTCACATCTTTCCCTCCCATGCCATTCACACTCAATTAAGACCTTACAAAAAATCCTAGAGCAGTATGTATGGGATTTCCCATGAATCATAAATGTCTCCTTAAATCAGAAAACCCATTTCAGCTGAATTACGGAAGTCGGGTCAAAAATGTCAGCGTCAGGGACACTTTACTGGAAGGCTGTTGCCCCCAATCCTCTTTGGTCATGACCGTTGGCTCGCTTATCGCGCTTGCTCTGCCATGAGAACCGCACTTGGGTCGCAGAGGCCGGGTCCGCAGGTGATCCTCGGCTCTGCACACAGCTCGTGCCTGGGAGCCATGAGGTACCAAAATGCACTGGTGGACTTTGGCCCCGACAGTTGAGGCCCAAAGTGCTGAGGGTTTTTTATATATCCCAAGGAGTAGGGTGAATCTCAGTTGGAGGTGAGCCAGTGTATAAAAGCGAAACCACCGGGGAGCCGCGCTTTCTCTTCCAGGGGGGGAGTAGCAGCAAAGTTTGTGCCGGAGGACGCTTGCAGGTGGCTCTGTGGCTTTGCTGCAGGGCAGGGGCTGGCGCTGGGGCCGAGGAGGGCAGCAGGCTGGGCACAGGGTGCTTGGGGAGCCGGCAATGCTGTTCCTTCCATGGCTGAGCTCTCCCTGCCCAGGCTGGCATTGCTGCCATGGCTCTCCAGACACTGCCTGCTGGCTCTGCTGGACCGGGCTGCCCTCCACCTCCATCTCTCCTTCCTTCCCCCCTCGCACACCAGGGGTGGCATGGCAGACAAAGACAAGAGCGTCAGCCGCTCCTTGTCAGGGGGGATCAAACACGGCCTTGTTACTGGGAGGTGGCGTGCCGCCACTCCTCTCCTGCACGCTGTCAGCAGCTGAGCAGATAAGAGGAAGGGGAGATGCACTGCAGGGACCTGGCAGTCGTTTGAGGAAAGTTTCAAGCTCATCCAAATGACGCAGAAAAGCCATCGGGGCTTGCAGCAGCCACCCAGGGTGGAATGGGGAGCGGGAGGGCGGGTGGGGAGGGAAGCACGCTTTAGGCTGGCTGCATTTGGCTCTGCATGGAGGGTGATGGCTTCCTTTGATCCCGCAGCTCGGCCTTCTCTCCCCCTGAGCAACTCTAGCTGCTCAGCTCGTCGCCATGTGATTTGGGCACAGCAGCATCCTTATGAGCCTACTGCTGTCCTTAAAGACACCACTTAGCTCCCTGGTGTTTTCAAAAGGGCTTCGTGTGGTGATTTCGCTTCTGTCTCAGAGCAACATCTGCCATTCTGGATCAGTACAAAACCAAAGCCCTTGCTCGCCCTGGCGGCTGTGGCACCCCTGCAAGGCAGAGGGGTGCAGCTCCCAGCCCCGGCCCTGTCCCCTCCACACAAGCCCCTCTCTGGGACACAGACTGCCCTGCCGTGTCCTGGCTTGGGGGCACAGTTTGAAGCGTATCATGGCCCCCCTTCACGTTCAATGAAGGTCATAGAATCATAGGATGGTTTAGGTTGGAAGGGACCTTGAAGATCATCTAGTTCCAACACCCTTGCCATGGGCAAGGACACCTCCCACTAGACCAGATTGCTCAAATAGAATCATAATTCGATAATAAGATACATTTTTACTTCATCTGAGGGACCTCAGTTTTGCTCTCTCCGCCTAGCTGCTTGCCGCCTTGCTCTGACGTGAGGGGGGAAGGCACTCCCTGCGGGGAACTCGTGTCCACTGGGGTTTTGGAGGTGCAAAGCAGAGGCGCTGGCTGGGGAGAGCTGGGCGCTGGAGCCCCAGGTAAGCCGGCAGCCGCTGTGCTGCTCGGTTCTGCTGCACGTGTCTCTCGGTGTCACAGGCTCCTGTTGCCCGGCCAGCCCGTTAGAAGCAGACCTCTCAGAAGCTCCGTGGTGGCTTGCCTACACCCCCTCCCCGAGGATAGCCTCCCTTTGTTTCGACCTCCTTGTGTGCGGCCTCTCAGCCTCCTGAGAGGAGGCTCTCGCCTCCGCTCTGCTGCTCGGGAGGGAGCTCTGCACGAGGCAGAGATGCTTCGCCTGTGATGCATCACGCCGTGAGCTCGAGAGGCCACAGGCTTGGGAACCCAAGTCTCGCTCTGCTCTAGGGCCTGCAGCTGACATGAAGAGTGACTTAGACATTCAGCTGTTTTTTTTCCCCCCATGGGTACCTCATTATTCTCAACAGAAAGAGACTTTTAAAAGAAATCCAGCTGGATTTGTTACATTGGAAGCATGGGGAAAAGGATGCAGAAAGATAGCTGCTCCTGACTAGCACGTTTGCTATTTTTATCATTTACTACCAGATTTTCATAGTTACTCCCATTGCCTTAACTTGTTTGGTTTGCTGCAATAAGAGAGGCTCTGACTTCTGGAAGGCAAGTTTCAGCACTTTTTTAAAACTGTGCCTCTTTAAGATGCCCGTTGTCACTCAAAATAACAAAGAATTATTGAAAATATTAATCAGATTATCTTAGTAACTCAACACCAATGGCCAGAGTGGACAGGAAGATATCCAGACTAAGGGCTTCCCTTATGAGTCACCTACCCTGACCTCAAGAGACATACGTTTGAGTTACTGGTTTGCAGCAGTAACTGCGTAGTGTCCTGAAATCTGAACAACACCAGTTTTCATGGATCCAGCTGCAGAGTCTTGAGCGTGTTCTGGAAGCGAGGTGGAAGCAGCCACTGCTTCACAGTGGGACACATCCCTCCCACAGGAGATGTAAGAAACTTGGGTCAAAGCAGAGAGGAGACAAGGTGGGTCTCCCTGCATGTGTTCCCCACCTGGGGCTCTATGGTGGCCTGGCCCCAGTGTGTGAATGCAAGCAAAGGTCTGCCTGGATCCAGCTCTCGGCGATCGATCCCGCTTTAGCTGACACTGAACCAAATTTGCGGTGACTGAAAAACACCAAGGGATAAGCACACGAGCTCAAAAGGCTGAGCTCTGGGGCTAGGCTTGCATTTGGTGTTAGTCAGGCCCTGCGGGAAAAATACCAGTGACCAGTGGGAGATATAAGCACCAGATACTGCTTAATTTACTGGCACAGAGGTTCGTGGTCTGGGAGCTGAACCGAAAGCAAAACAGTGGCTGTGCTGCTCGGAAAGACAAGGTTTATAAGCTCTTGTAAGGGCCTCCCACAATCTTGCTTTCATCAGTTAGGATAAAGAAAAAATACAGCCTAGCTGACAGCAACCCTTTACAGCGCGGGAAACAAATAGTGATTGCAAGCAAGAATGACAGACAGCCCAGAATTGTGCTTTCTAGGTCTGGATAGAGCTGTTAAGCAGCATCTGAAGGGCTTGAGCAAAGGTGATTAAAGAAGATGCTATCTCCCAACCTAGCGGGCTACAAAAGGTATATTTTCGGTGGCTAAACCCTGAAACAATTATGGCCTTAGAGTGTAGTCAGGTTATTTCTTATCTTTCTGATGGCCTGCTGGCAAAATCTGTTTTCTTAAATGAGGTTTGTAATGTCTAATACTTCCAAGGAAAGAGGGCATTGTGGCTCCTGTGTGTGTGGTAGTGAGGATCAAAATAAACCTAGTAGCAGGCATGGCTAAAACTGTGTAAGCTTATAATTAATACCCCGTTCCTCAGGGAAGTGATATTTTCACCCCGCTTGTAGAAAGATTTGTTGCTTGTTATGTCAGGAGCACCATGGATTGCGCCTGCTCCATGTTCCCCGTGTTCCCTCCTCACAGGCAAATGTGACATTTGCATGTGAATTGCTGGGCTTGTTTCTACTGGGTTCTCCAGGCACTTCTCTGGTGGAAGGGGAGTTACTGCAGGAGGCTATGGCGATGTGTCTGTGTGTTTGTGCAGAAGCGTGTTGCGTGTGGACGGGTGGGCGTGCTGCCACCCAGCCCAACGCAGTGATTGATTGCTATGAATGAGCTGTTTCAGGGGACGTGGTGGTTTATTGTGATCCTGGTCCTTGACTGTCTTTTCCGGCCATTTTCCTGTACATGTCCAAGATGGACAAGGTTGCCAAGTCCTTTACTGGCATAATTCATCTCACCTGAGAAGATGGTGGTCTGCGGTTCAGGTGCCAGCAGGCAGCAGTACACTGCGAGGGCTTCCCGAGCCCACCTGGGGCTGAGGGTATGTAGCACTGCTGAGCCTTAGGTCTCCAGCTCAAAGTGAGATAAACAGCGCCTTTGCGTTGGTGATTTTGTGAAGATAAGCACACTTTATTAGTATAAACAGCTTGTTTGTAAGCCTCAGTGCAACATCCCCTTCCAGTAAGGCCACTCCATTAAATGTTTCTTTTTCTGAGATAGTGAGCATTCTTATGAGAAGTTTGTGGTCGTTTAAAAAGAATCACCACAGGGATGCCCATTCTGCCTTGCAGAGACAGTGAATTCATGGCAGTTCAGCTGATGTTGTTTATTTCTTCTGACTAAGCAAGCAACCTCAGAGTTGCATTCAGGTAGTTGAAGTTGCTGGTGCGCCCTTGTCAAGGTTCTTATCTGTGAGACAAGGAAAAAGGACAGGTGATGGCAAAGAAGTTTGAATAGATAAAGTCAGAGGAAGAGATGTGAAAGAAGGACAGACTGCTGAGAAGGGGAAACACTGGCTGAATGGTGCAGGTCGCTGTGATGCAGAGGTTTCCCAGCAACTGGCTAGGAGCAGGTCTCAGGAATTTAACTGGTAGGTGGTAAAGCCACAAGGGACTGTGATCTTCTGGAGTACTCTCCTGCATTACCCATACCATAGGATCACTATGCATTAATTCCTTCTTATGGCGAAGCCTCCCCTTTGGCGTCAGATCTCAGCCCCATGCAGCTGAACGGGGAGAGAATTCCTGCTGGAAAGGGAGCCACGACCCACTGCCATGAGCAGACTGAGGGGTTGTTTTGAGGGAGCTGAGAAAGTGTATGGAAAGGGGAGCTAGGGTTGGGTTTGGTGCTGGGTCACTGAGATCGAATAGGCAAGCGTTCTTTGGACTTGGTCTTTCTGCTGTGTGGCAAGCAGGTTGTGGAAGGTTATCCTCCCCCTCTACTCTGCCCTGGTGAGGCCGCATCTGGAGTACTGTGTCCAGTTCTGGGCTCCCCAGTTCAAGAAGGACAGGGAACTGCTGGAGAGGGTACAGCAGAGGGCTATGAAGATGATCAGGGGACTGGAACATCTTTCTTATGAGGAAAGGCTGAGGGACTTGGGTCTTTGTAGTCTGGAGAAGAGAAGACTGAGGGGGGATCTCATCAATGCTTACAAATACTTAAAGGGAGGGTGCCAGGAGGATGGGACCAGTCTTTCTGCAGTGATGCCCAGTGCGAGGACAAGAGGTAATGGGCACAAACTTGAACGTAGGAAGTTCCATCTAAACATGAGGAGGAACTTCTTTCCTTTGAGGGTGGCAGAGCACTGGAAGAGGCTGCCCAGAGAGGTGGTGGAGCCTCCGACTCTGGAGACATTCAAAACCCACCTGGATGCTGTCCTGTGCAACCTGCTCTAGGTGTCCCTGCTGGTGTTGGACTAGATGATCTGCAGAGGTCCCTTCCAACTGCTGTGATTCTGTGCTCATTGTGCTCAGGAGCATCCTGGCCTGGTACTTGCTGATACACTGGGGTTTTACAGAAAACGAATCTTAAGTTTCTTTCCTGCTCTCCATTTGGCCAGATGAATATCCGAGCATAGTAGAGAGTTTTCCACAGACAATAGAGATCCATCAGAACTGGAATAGTGGTGTGGGGGTTTTGGGGGGCGGGAGGGGGTGAAGCATCTGAGGAAGAGGGGAAGGAGTAGGATATTCTAAAATGACAACAGTCGTGAAAAGTGCAGTACTGCTGCTGCATTGCAGGCTGCTCTGTGTGGCTTCTCTGAATACAAATTGGCAATGAAAGTGGAATTTACTAGGAATTAAAGGTGATAATGTGAGTAAGGGACACATTGAAAATTGCCCATTTTAGAGAGTGGTAAGGCTTTGAGATCATTTTCCTGCCCTGAAACTGTGTTTTACTATTTTTGTTTTCATGCGAAATCTTGGTATCTTTGAACTGCCCCAGGAAGTATATGCTGTCTTGTTCTTGTGATCCTCTTGTGGTTTAACCCCAGCCGACAGCTGGAACCATGCAGCTGCTCACTCACTCCCCCCAGTTTGGATGAGGGAGATAATCGGAAGAGTAATAGTGAGAAAAAAAACTCGTGGGTTGAGATAAAGACAGTTTAATAAGTAAAGCAAAAGCCGCACATGCAAGCAAAGCAAAACAAGGAACTCATTTGCTGCTTTGCATTGGCAGGCAGGTGTTCAGCCATCTCCAGGAAAGCAGGGCTCCATCACATGTAACGGTTACTTGGGAAGACAAATGCCATCACTCTGAACGTCCTCCCCTTCCTCCTTCTTCCCCCAGCATGACGTGACATGGCAGGGAATATCCCTTTGGTCAGCTGGGGTCAGCTGTCCTGGCTGTGTCTCCTCCCAAGTTTTTGTGCACCCCCAGCCTGCTGGCTGGTGGGGTGGTTAAAGAAGCAGAAAAAGCCTTGATTGCTTAGCAAAAACTAAAAACATCAGTGTGCTATCAAAAGTATTTCTTATCCCAAATCCAAAACATAGCACTATATCAGCTGCGAAAAAAAAGTTAACTCTATCCCAACTGAAACCACAACAGATCCTTGGATCCCTTTATTGAATGATGACATTTCAGGCTGAAGAAAAAAACAAACCCTAAAATCCATATAGGGAGTCCACATCTTTGGGCAGGCAAAAGCATGAAATCAGAATACTTTCAGGACTTGTGAAGGAAGCTCATCTTTGCCAGTATCTTTAATTACAGAGTCTAAAGGGTTACAACTAGGAACTGGTTGACCATTTGGCACAGAGTATACGAAGTCCACTTTGGAGGAACCATTGGTTCAGGCCCGTAGGGTCTATAAATCATCTTACTTGCAACATCCTTCACTTCTGAAAAGTGGCACTTTGTCGAAGCTCCTGACATCAGAACAAATTGCTGTATGGTGGTTGTGATTAAAGTAATGGAGCAAAAAGCTTTGCCTGTGTTTGGACAAACCTCTCTCTGCTGATCAGAAAAAGGTTGATGGATATGAAAGCTCTTCCCAATTTGGCTAACTTGCTCTTAAACACACAGGTAGGTTACAAAAGTTGGAGGCACTAGGGGTCCAGTCTCTCTGCCTTTGAAGTCAGCAGGAGTTTTGCCATCAACTTCAGTGGGAGCAGCTTCAGGCCTCAGGTGGGCAACAACCTGAAGTTACAAGTGCTTTGTGTCACATGGAAAGGAGACGGATTTCTAACAGCAACTCCTCTGCAAGGAGATGTGATCCGTTCCCATTTGTTGCCCTTGTCAGATGCTGCCTCAGAAGTCAATAGTTCAGTGTCTCTGCTGGCTTAAGGCAACTGCTGATCAAAGCGCAGGTTTTGTTATTTGTGCACCCTAATAAATATCTTATTAAGGCAGATGCAGAACCCTGTAAGTGGAGGGAGGAGCCGGTTATCAGTGGAAGGTCGTTCTGGGATAGAAGCAGGGATATTTCCTCCATGTCCATGGCAAGCCAGGTGATTGCCACGTGCTGTGGGCGAAGTGGGAACTTTGAGGAAGTTAAAGGTTTTGGCTATCAAGAGCTGTGGAGTTCAGAGCATGGCTGCTGCACTGCCGCTCCAGCATTGCTTGCTTACTCAGCACTAATGCTGGGAAGCGCAGGATCGGAGTGAAGGGAAAGGGGTCGAAGAAGGAGATGGAACAAGTGGACAATCTGTGTCCTGGGAAGGAACAGGAAGAGATGACAATTGAGCCGCTGGTTGGCCATGTGGTCTTCTCCTTCCTGCAGTAATGCAGCATGGTCTGCAGCTGATGAGCTCTGTGTGTGAGGACAGGCAGAATTGTTGATTACAGGAGACCAGTGGTGTACCTTTTTAAAAGGTAATGGAGAAGTCTTATGGTCAAATTTCAGAGACGAGGACTGACAGAGAGGTGGAAGACAGGGTTTATTAAAGGGTTAAGAGCCAAGGGAGGGAGGGCCATCTGGAGTGCTGAGGAAGCTGAGGCAGCAAGTCATACTCAGAAAGGAGGGAAGGGGGAGAGGTATCTGCTGACGTCTTCCTGCTTGAGCAAGGCTGAGTGATGGACATCGCAAATCTCAGGGGGGCTCTCGGCAGGAATGGGACGAACATACTCTGCTGATGGGTGGAATTTGAAGTAGATCAAAAATAGACAGTGTGTGAAGTGTACTAATTAAGGGTTTTTCAGCTGTCACAAGGAATGAGGATGCAATTAAAGGTGCAGATCTTGTTGCACCCTCTTATTTCTAATGCTAGATAAGTACACTTGACTGTCACTCTTGCATCCTGATGAATGTGTTGTCCTGATTCCCAGATGAGGTGCAAGAAGCTCGCTTACAATCTCTACCATTGCTTGGCACCCCAGCCAGGGAGATGGACAGGTCATAACATCTTGGGAAATGGAGGCTGAAGAAGTCCTCTGAGACCATGTGGTCTCAGGGAATACAGCAAATAAGAGTTGCTCAGTAGAGTATATTTAGAGCTGTTTGCCCAGCCTGTTTCTAGGCATCCCCAGTGACACCACCTGTTCCCGTGAGATTGCCACGTGGATTTTCTACAGTGCAGGTTCACTGGGCCTCACCGTGACTGGCGTTCAAGCTGTGTGAGCACATATGGTAGAAGAGGAGCAGTCCCTCAGCAGTACCCTGGGGAAGCCTGAAGGCTGGAACATGACTTGCTTATAAACACCAGAAACAAGAGAATTGCACAGCATTTACTTCCATGGGTGCTCAGAGGAGCATATCTTATTCCGTTTCCCACCAAATTGGTCAGTAAAGGCCACATAGTTAGCTGGTGGGAGGCAAGCAACTTGCGCGCAAGTATGATTGCTCTGCAGAACAGTCTTCTGCTCTGGGAGCCTTTGCTTCTCTGTGGGCACTTGGTTTTATGTCAGTAGCTCAGAAACAAGCCAAGAGTTGGGCAGGGCCAGGGGAAAGAATGCTGCAAGGCGTTGCTGAAAAACATATTGATCATGGTGGTAATCACAGTGTCATTTACTTACTGGTCAGACTGGTATTATTTTTCCTAAGACCTTGCAAAAAGAGAAAGCGCTTTTGAGTTACATTCATGACTTATGCTAATAGCAGCCAGGCTGCTGAATGTGGGGAGGTAGTACATTGCATCTTTAAGAGTGCCAAGAACATCTCCCACTGGCTTAACTGAATCTGAAAGTGGAGTTGACTTGCAGGCTTGCTAAAACTGCTTTCGGAATCCTGGGGATGGTCCCTTCTTTCTTGCTAAGACAAGAAAGAAAAATTTGGTGACAATATTATTGTGCTGTGATGCACAAAGAATGTGGTTATTCAAGAGCAAAAGCATCTCAGTGAGCTCAGAGAACAGAGGAGAGGGATCAAAAGGAGAGCTTGCCACTTTGACTGGGATCCTGGCTCTAGACCTGGTGAAGTACCTGGGACCCGATGTATGAGATGCACTTTGAAGCACTACAGATTTTCCCAGATGGGAATAAACATACCTACTCAGATACACAGCGTCAGAACTAAATTCAGGTTTTAAAAGTTGCATCTTTTACTGACTGGCCCATGATGTCTTTTAAGGTGGCTGCAGAAGACCAAATGCTTACATTCAGGAGAACAGAGGTGAAGAAAAAATTATGCAGTTTGCATTTAAACTGAATCTGCTAGTTCTTGGCAATACTCAAATGAAAAAGTCCCAATAACCAAATTGTCAAGAATGGACCTTTTTCAAGTTATAAATTCATGAAATTGCAGAACTTTTCCTTCACCCATCTTTATGCATTTAGCTGAGTGCTTAATGAATGACAGTTTCTCTAAGATATTCCCTAATCATAACCATACTCTATGGAGACCACTTACAGCATCGTTATCATCTCTTACTCTGTGAACATGTTATGTCAGGTTAATAATGGTTGCAGTGGGAAAGCGTAATCCAGCCCTCTGAAGCTAAGATCTTGCTAACATTCCTGTAAATGACTGAAGGTACGTGAGTAATCTTACTGAGTTCATTTGCGTCTTAATTTCTAACTACCACCTTGAAAAGCAGATTCAAGTGGTATATCTAGGAATTCTGCTTTGTACTGTTTTTAAGACATGGCAGGAGTTTGGATCCTCACCGCAACGTAACTACTGTGGTTACTACAATTTGTAGTAGAGATAAGTACTTTCAGTCTAAAAGGAGGATTCTTCTTTTACGGTTTTCACAAATCGTAGTGGTCAAGATGGTGGTATATCTGCTTTCCTCCCAATCAGAAGAGATGGTGTCGCTATTCTTGTCCTCTGAAGAGTGCATTGGGATTGTAGGGAGCTTGGTGGCAGCTGCCCTCGGGAATGCTGCGTGGTACCTTGCAAGCGCTCTCATCTTTGTCACCTCTGCCAAGCTGTCCGAGGGGAAGCTCATTAGTGCTGGGGTGGGGAGCTCCAAGGAAGGCATGAATGTTGCAAGGCAGTAGAAGCTCAGAGGTGGCCCACTTTCCCATACACCAACATCAAGGTCCAGGAATACACTGTTTGAAGCATGGTGGTGCTACATGGTGGCATCTGTTTCACTAGGAAGTTATAAACTAGTCTGTTCCTTAAAAACCTGTGCATCAAAGATATTGGTATGAACACTCAGACCATTCATAGTGATACAGTTCCAGACCGAGGGTTGTAAGTCTTCAAGCTCACAGTTTTACACTGTTTTTTTCAAGCTGGGTAACTTCTACTCTACCACTCTGAGCTGGGACTGCACTTGAAGCAGTTGCCTTCTGATGTGTGCAGCTTGTGGCATTCAGTGACAACCAGGCGTAGTGCCCAGAGTCTGCTATACCTTGCTAGCGTGTGGTCCATATGTGTGAAAGTAAATCTCATTCATACCTGGGGACGCTGAATCTCTAGGATGCTTCAGCCAGAGCTAGGTGGAAAAGAGCAAATGCATTCTTCTGATGTTCTTACGAATGCAAACAGCAGTCTGTTTCTCTTGAGTAGCTGAAAATGTTGTGAAAGGCTCTATTTAATATTGTCTGGGATAAAATGTCCTATTTGAGGTATTTCTCCTGTCCCTTCCCCTTCCTCATGCTTCCTCTTCAGTGGTCCTGACCACGCCTGTGTACGTGCTGCAATGTGAGCCCTAATGGAAGAGGCAGGTAGGTGGGGAGGAAGCAGCCAGGCAAACGTAGGGCTTGGGGCCAGTCCAGCAGAAAGTAACCTCTTATAATCCCTGGAAAATGTTATTTCAAAGAAAGAAAGATATAAAGAAATCTAACGGCTCTATCCCATGAAATGTAAACCCATCTTTGGCACTAGGTGGATATACAGGGTTTACTCTTGATGTAAAGGCCCCTTAATGCACAGCAATTAATGCCATAGGTAGCAATACTTATGAATACATCCAGGGAACAGTTGCGTTGTAATTGTTGTGGGAATCGCAGCTTCAAATTCTTAAGACTTCTATGTTTGAAAATCCCCACTAAATTGATGTTTTTGGTCCCATTAATCACACAGAGACATGCACAGAAACCGAACATCAAAGAGCACGCAGAAGTGTGCTTTGTTTCATTTATGAGTACTGCTACAGCCTCAGAAGTAAGAAGGGAATTGAAAGTGGGGAAAGAAAAAAATCTTTCAATGGCTTAAAAAAAATAACCCTTGGTCTAAAATTTCTACTGCCAAATTTCATGGACTAATTCCTTGCAGCTGAGCTGCAAACCTCTATGAAAATAGGGGTTTACAGTGGAAACACTGACTAACTATAGCTGTGCAGTCCCATGAATAATGATGCTCTAAATATGCCTTATGATCTACCAAGACCTGGTTTCTGTATAGCTCGTGAGCTTTTGCTGGTTGCTGGATTTGGGAGCAAGGGTGTTTTTTTCTTGACTGTGGTTTGCTTCCTTTTGTTCGTATTATGTTGGCACATACTTTTTGAAAAGCTTTTCTCTGAAGGGAGCTGGGCAGACAGCTATGATTAAGTATGAAATGATTGGGTGAGCTGTTTGTCAAAGTTATAAATAGGATACCACACAAACCCAACACTAATCTCACTGAAAGACAGATACTGGCAACATTTCTTAGTCATCTGTTCCTGACGCTCAGGGGAGAACAGCTACGCTTCCATTAAGTTTTCAAACAGAAGTTGCCTAAAATAAATTTATCTGGTAAAATTTTGGGCGTACGCACTCTGAACCATGCTGAGATCTAGCAGGGCATTGGAGTTTTAAATGTTCATCCCAGTTTAAACCTCATCCTCTGGGTCACCCCTCTGTGTGGGGGTGAAAGGCGATGGGTTGACTTTTGTGGAAACAGAAATCTTTTCATGAAACGGTTGTGGCAGGACCAGAATGGTGCCCTCATCTCCTCACACCCCTGGATTAATTTTAAGGGTAGAAGAGAAGCTCCTTATGGATTTCCATTGCATCTTTGGGTTTACAGGCAGCTTTCTGTAATCTGCTTTTGGAAGATCAGATGGAGGCATAAAAAGAAGAGTGATGGCACACGTTTCATCTGCGTGCTTCTGCAGCCAGAAGTGAAAGGCAGCATATTGCATTCCTTCTGCTGCAGGTCTCTGGCATGCAGCAGCCAGAGGTTTCTGCAGACTCCAGCCTTGATGCCGGTACTCGTCCGTCCAAGTTCTGCTTCAGCTTTGTCAAACTGGGAGTCTCTAATTTCATGTTCCCACAAGATGACCCCGTACTTGCCATTTCCTTTCATGGTGGCTCAAATTGTAGGAGAGGGCTGCACAGTTGTTCAACGCTTTTGCTGCTGGCCAAAACATTCGTTAGACAAATAAAGCAAAGCAATAGCTGAAGAAGAACCAAGCATTTCTGGGGCTGACAAAAGCTTCAAGTTGCAAAATGAAAAAGCCCACAGTAACCAGAACTTGCCCCTCCAATCCTGCACCTTCCCACATCCCTGCCAACACGTACAGCAAAGAGTTTTAGAGGAGGTATAAGCACTCCTAATTTATGGCACAAGCCAAGAACTCTGCATAGGTGAAGTCTCTTAAATTTTTACAAAGATCTAAAAAAGGATCATCTTGAACTTGTGGGGTTCAGAAAATTCATATCATGCATCTTTGTATTTTTAATTTTGAAAGACGTACACACATTTATGGAATTTAAGATTAATGAGTGTCATTAAACCTTATTTCTTAAATTTTTAGGCACAGTTGTTTTGTTTTTGTGAATTCTCAGAATTAGACTCAGGTCCAAGAACTTAGATTGTTTAATAACTATTTCAAGACAGGTTTTTTTGCGAACTCAGGAGTCATTTTCATTCTTAGCAGCAGACAGAGTGGCTGGGGGGTTTCAGTTTGTTTATTTTCCCTTTGGAGATTTTTGTTGCTAGAAGACAAGATCCTTCTTGGATGCGCATATCCTCCTGCAGGAAGGGACTGAGCTGCCTCCGCAGTCCCCAGTCCTACCAACAGCATCTGCAGTTCCGCTCAGCAGGCGGAGGCAGCATGCGGTCCTTGCTTGGGCGAGCGAGCAACCAGGAGTGTGGCTCATCAAGGTGGGCAGCCATGGCAGCCCACTTGTGCATCATGCCCAACCTCCTCCTCTGGTATGGTACGTCCTGCTCATCACAGCATCCTGCAAGGGTGGCAGAGGGCTAAGAAATAAGGGATGCCTTGCAGGAGCCTGGTGTTGAGCATGTCTCTGAAACCCAGGAAGGTGACTTTCATCGTCTTCACACCAGCATCTACTGCTTGAGCCGCTTTGCTGGGCTTAGAAGGAAATGTTCTCTAAATACTACCTTCTCCATGAGAAGTGAATCCAGGTTTGTTCTTTGCAATGAAATGACTGGGACTGGCCATGAGTACTCCCCAGTCTTGAGCAACAGTCTTACAGCCTTGTTGAAGCCTGTTTGTCTCTTTATCCCAAAATAACCCAAAGTGCAGTATCACCATTTTCTTTGCAGGGCTTCAGCAGGGGGACTGGAAGAGCCTTTTGATTTTGACCAAACCCTTCCTCACCTTCCTGTCAGATTTATATGAATTATTGCCCCAAAGCTTTTTTTTTTTTTAATGGAGAATAAACCAAAAGCCATCACCTCTTAAACCTCTTAGTGGAAACTGCATCTTTAATCTTCAGTTTACTGTCAAGATTCCTTTTCCAGTCTGATCCTTCTGGCAGCAAGCTGCCAGGACATGGGGAAGGGCTGACAGTTTCTCCAGCAGATATTTTTCTGAGAAGAAGTTGGAAAAGGTTCTGCTTAATGAATTGCTTTGCCTCTTATATAATAACATATTTATGTTGTTATGAAGCCTCCAATGAAGCTGCATCTGATAAGAGTGATAGGTTTCCAGTTTGATCTTATTTTAGATAGCAGCAAACTGAGGATAAAAAGACTCTTTGTTCCAAGAAGGAGAAAAAAAATAAAACAAAAAGCCAAAACATCTGGTGAGAAGCTGATGTGCTCAGGACAGCTCTGAAAGAGGTTGATAGTGATGGATTACAACACACAACTTCAATACGTCCCCACAAGTGTTATGTGAAGAGACAAGATAATTCTTCCCTTGTCTAAGATTCTTTTTAAGAGTTTTCTGTTTTTCAGAGGCAGGGAAAGAGCGTAACAGTGAACTCCCTGTGCGTTTCTCCATGATCCTTGCAACTGGTCTAGTCTGAACTGAAGGCTTCTTTGAAGATTGATTTATTTGGAGAGTGCTAATTGTAGACCATGTCCTGGCTCCCCTTTGAAGCTTTTCAAAATGGATCATCTCTTTTCCTGGAGCAGAGACCTGCTCAGAAGCTCCCCGACAGTGGGTGCAGTGCCCAGAGGAGGATCTGGGGAGTGTTTGGTTTTGGTGTGTTCAGTCAGTTCTGCTAGGTAGGAGGTCCCTCATTGCTTGTGGTATGCGTGGATTTGGCCCTCGTTCTTTCATTCCTCTCTCAAACTGCTGAAAAAGATATTTTCTACTGCAAATTATAAAGCGTTTCCTACTTTGTCCTTAAACACAGGCTTGCATCATTGCACCCTGTGCTTATTCCTGCTGCATGAGTCAGGCCTTGCAGCTAAGGGCAGATCCAGGTCCTGAGTGAGAAACTGGGGGAGCGGAGTGACGGGAAGGGGTGTTCTGAAGCAGTGGGTTCATTCAGAAAGACACTCCCAAAACCCAAAGGAGCAATGTGTGGGTGAAGTGCTTTTGTGCAGTTCTTTTCAGTAAGAATCGAGTCTGTTGTCAGCATTTGTGACATTGCCTCTGTTCCCTTCCTTTGGGCAGTTTGCCACTGTAACACAGACAGATGACATTAGTATTTTCAAACTGCCATTTCTGAAGGCAGTCTTATCTACTCTGTACTTAATATTTTTCCAGGACACGGAGGTGGCTCTTTCTCCTCTGTTAATTAACTTTTTTTTGCCCGTGTTTGCCTGCCTTATAAATTCCTCTGACATCAGGGTCTAGGATTAAACAAATTGATACCAGACTTCCAGTGTGCAAGTGTGACACTGAGCTGACAGCTTCGGAGCCTCAAGTATTTCAACACACGAACAGAGCAAATACGGAGGAAATTCCCATCCAGCCTGCCCCGCACCCTCCCGCTCCACTCCCTGGGAGCCAGGCTCCCAAATTGCACGGCCTGTGTCAGTAGGAAACAGGGCAGTCCCAAAGCCCTCCCACCCATCGGTGGTTTTCTGCTCCGAGGATGCCAGTTGTGGTATTTCTCAGCAATACCTGCATCTCTTCACTGTGTCCGAGCGCCACAGTAACATAATGACGGAACAGTGCTGACCTGGTAGGGAGCCAACTCCACGCAGTGGCCAGATTAAGTTGTCTTATTTGGTTAACAGTGTTTTGATAGTTTACTGAATCCTGGTAGGAACAAAAAGGTAAGGAGTGGAAAGAGCAAATCTTCAGGATTATCTGGTCTTGGTTTTTCACTTCTGTTGGTATAATCCTGGTCTGAACGATGAGCCGTGGGAACAAGCATTTAATATTTTGCTGTTGTCTTGTCTTAAATGTGTGTGTTGATTAACAGGGTAAGCATATTCTCTAGATATTTTTTGCAGTTTGCCGTTATTATCACTGATGTGGAACGTAGTGCTTGTTTTCTTTATCTGCAACAGAAACGTTAGTTCATCTCAGATAGCACAAGCTATTTGATCAGCCGTCAGATGGTAAGGCATTACAAAAGCTGCTGACATGGGACAAATTCAGACGTGTGGCGTGCAGCTTGAAAAGACTTCATGCCCTTGTTTTCAGTCTCTCGAGATACCCAGCTACTCCCTCAGCAGCAGCAAAGAGATACAGGAGTCGGTTGTGCTAGAGCCAAATCCCTCTGGCCTCACTGAGGCCGGCAGGCAGCAGTGATGTGTGTGGGGAGGCTGGCGTGGATGAAGCAGGCGAGACAGCACCTGCCTCTTCCCCACAGTCCTCGGCGTGAGCTGTGACGCTGCTCTGCGGTGGCCTTGGGCTGGCTGAGGTTAACCTGCATCTTGCTACATAGCATGAGCCGAGGTCCATGAGGGGTCCCTGCAGGGTGCTGGTGAAGCAGACAGCTTCTCTCTGGCTCTCCTTTCCTCAATTTACTGTGTTAGGTCCCAGTCTGGCGCATCCCAGACATCCACAGAGTCCACAGCGGGGCCAGGCTCCCAGTTGCACTCTGCCACCTCCACTCCTTATCCTGAGAGTGCTTCTTGGTATGAAAGTGCAGGAAAATCGTGACGTCACATGAACACAACTCTTCTTCATGACCACTAGCCCATATTCTGCCCCTGATTTCTTGGCCAGCCCATACCCCTGCCCCCTGCTGCACGTCCTCATCCTGTGGTACCGCCAGTACCAGGGAAGAGCATGGTTCAGTGCATTTTGATCAAAGTTTGAAGGTTTGCCTTACAATACTTAAAATTCAGGCCTGCTATGACTCCCCTGACATTATGTGCAAACTGAAGCCAAACAAACTGATACTCTTAATACATAATCAGAAAAGAGAAGATACCGTATTTTGCCGAGAGCTGACTCCAAATCAAAGAAACGGGCTGCACAGCGCTTAGCTAGCACCTGCCTTTGCAATATGGGCAAGTTCCTGATTTGCACTCTCCTTAACAGAGCAGTCTGGTAGCTGGCTCAGTGTGATGTTAGCAGCTACTGTGAGAGACCAGCTGTACCCCAGACACCTTACGCAAATGTGATGAGGTGTAGGTGTCTGCAAGCGGCTTCTCAGCTGATGTTTCTCAGTGCATCTAGAATAAAAAGGACATGAAGGGCTCTTCCTGGGAGGGTCAGCCAGGGCTGTCTCCATGTCCGAATGTTTTTTGGGTACCCCTGTTTCCTCTAGGAGTTATCTGTGACAACACTGGGTTTCAAGATAGCATCGTGGTATACTAGTGCTAGAGGCTGTGCTGTCAGTTATTTATCAGCATGCGCTAAATCATGTTGTCTTTAAAGATATGTATTTCAAGAGAAATAGATGGGACAGGAATACCTGAAGCAGGAAAAGCTGGGAGGCGTAAGGAAGGGGATCTACTTTCATTGCACTACCTCTTTGCAAGGTATTTTTAACATCTGTACCACCTCAAGGCTCATTTTGCATCAGCTGCAGACACTTTGACATGGTTTAAAAAAAAAAAAAAAAAAAAAGAGGGGTAAAAAAAAAAAAGCCATGGTCTGAATTACAGTTTTGTCCTCAGTTCCTGGCTGTGATGCTCATTAGCCCGGATGGGATTTAGGTGTGAGAAGGGAGAGGCCAACAGACAGTGGTGCCTACCAGGGACAGTAGGAGAGGACTGGAGCTCCTCGGCTGCCAGGTGCTCTCATGCTCACTGGCTGTACCCGGCCGGGGGCTGTGTCCTGGCATCCCTGCCATGCATGGCAGGGAGGGCTGAGCAGTGTGGGACTTCAGAGAGCCTGATTGCCTGAGATGTGTCCACCCAGAATGCCCAAAGGAGGGGGTTTGGGCTGTAGATGTCCTGGTGAGGGGGGTCTGGACTGGGGCAGCCGGGGGTCGGTTTTGGTCTAGGAGCATGAGATGAGGTTTTGGAGCAGTTTGGAGAGTGAGTGGGAGGAGGGTTACAAATGTAAGGGAAGAATCATGACGGATTTATCACAGCCTGAAATAAATTAACCTCTGGGAGGAATGATTTTGTAGTAATTTGCATTTAGATGCTCTGACACATCCAAATAACCCCAAACCTTCTGCAAACATTGTAATGAATTCAATCTCCAGCGTCCTGTGAGAGGGATAGAAATAGCACTATTTACATGGTTAAAGGAGCCGAGGACTGTTCTCTCAGTATTGCATTTTACACGCCTGGCACTGCCCTTCTCTGCTGTTTGTGGCTACGGAGTCTCGCGCTGGGAGGAAACGCAGCAGCGGTGAACAGCTCGAGC
>VFFE01006595.1:120425-172645 GCA_008921705.1 Burhinus oedicnemus | reverse complement strand
TTAGCCCGGATGGGATTTAGGTGTGAGAAGGGAGAGGCCAACAGACAGTGGTGCCTACCAGGGACAGTAGGAGAGGACTGGAGCTCCTCGGCTGCCAGGTGCTCTCATGCTCACTGGCTGTACCCGGCCGGGGGCTGTGTCCTGGCATCCCTGCCATGCATGGCAGGGAGGGCTGAGCAGTGTGGGACTTCAGAGAGCCTGATTGCCTGAGATGTGTCCACCCAGAATGCCCGAAGGAGGGGGGTAGATGTCCTGGTGAGGGGGGTCTGGACTGGGGCAGCCGGGGGTCGGTTTTGGTCTAGGAGCATGAGATGAGGTTTTGGAGCAGTTTGGAGAGTGAGTGGGAGGAGGGTTACAAATGTAAGGGAAGAATCATGACGGATTTATCACAGCCTGAAATAAATTAACCTCTGGGAGGAATGATTTTGTAGTAATTTGCATTTAGATGCTCTGACACATCCAAATAACCCCAAACCTTCTGCAAACATTGTAATGAATTCAATCTCCAGCGTCCTGTGAGAGGGATAGAAATAGCACTATTTACATGGTTAAAGGAGCCGAGGACTGTTCTCTCAGTATTGCATTTTACACGCCTGGCACTGCCCTTCTCTGCTGTTTGTGGCTACGGAGTCTCGCGCTGGGAGGAAACGCAGCAGCGGTGAACAGCTCGAGCGCTTTTCTGGGCTCAGTGAGCTGAGACGCTGCCACCCTGCTGCGTTACACCACACACCATGGGCCACGACGGCTCCCGGCACAGCCCACGGCCGAGGGGAGCCTGCGTGGGCCAGGGCAGTGAGGCCGGGAGCACGCGGGGGAAGAAGCAGGGAGCTGAGCCCCGTCTCAGCTTGTGTCGGTGGTGGCTGCAGACAGGGTTATTCCCCCTGCGGGGACCCTGCCACAAAGCAGCCCGGCTCCGTCCCCGAGGGGAAAGTGGTCAAGTGATTTAATATTCAGCACTCTCAAAGGCAGTAATGAATTTGATAGCCGAAATGATCTGCTAACCCAGCCAGCTGAGAGGGTATTTGAAGGACAATCCAAGCCCTTAGCCAGGCAGCATGATATTTTCTTGTCATCAGCCTCCTGCCTATTCCTTTCCACTCCAGGGCAGTTAATCATAAATGAGATATTTTTTCGATGCTGTTTTCACGCGTACTCTGCCGTTCCCATTTCCAAGAGACCGTGAAGTTGGTGGGTTACATCCCACCCCGATTTCAACAGCCTTTGCAGGAGAGCTGGCTCTTCCAAGGGAGACCCAGATTGAACCACGCATTTTGGCTGCCGAAGGCTTGGGCAAGCTGATAGTTTTCTGAAGGGAAGCCGAGGATCCCAAAGTATACCTTCTCTTAACCTACAAATATGTCTTAAATCCGGAGTGCTTCGGGCAGCGCAGAGCTGGTATTAGCTGAGCTGTCGGATGCAGCCTGGGCACCTCCGTGCTCTGCTGCCAGACGTTGGGGGTTGCAAGTCAAGGTCTGGGGAGGGATGGCCGGGTTTCAGTTACGGACTCATACGGTATAGCGTAATTCTCTTTGGGCCTGACCCAGCGCTGGCCCGAGTCCGCAGGAGTGTGTCCGTTATCTTCAAGGAGACTTGGAGCCAACCCTCCGCTTGCTGCCGGATTGCCTTCTGCCGTGCTCGCTTGCTTTCTGCAAAGCTCTTCCAGGGGCCGGGATCATGTGCTCCTGAGCAAGCAGTTAGCAGCATGTCACATGTGTACGAGGGGAAACGTCTCTGCCGCAACAGTGGAGAGGAGAATGCACACTGTATCTTGCGGATTTACTCCTTGTGAAACACCTCTGTCTCTCTCCGTAGGTACCTGCAGATAAGCTCCTGCCAGGTGAACCCACAGGTATTTACAGTGCAGCTTTGGCAATGTTAAGGGCCAGTTAGCAAACAAATGAACTTTGAAATGCAAGGAGAGTGGAAATACGGTCTAGAGCGCCTTTATTTTGGAGTCAATAAAAAAAGGTTAAAAAATAATCATAGCAAGCATTTCCAGGGTGGGCCAGGTTAAAAAGCAAAGACGGCAGAGCATTTTCATAGTGCTGTAAGACTGTTTTCCATGCACTGAGTTTGAATTACAAAGACAAATGATAAAAACTTTGCTTCCCACTGAGATAAAGTGCTGTGGTGCTGAGTAACATACAAATGCCTGCAGAAAGCCAAGTGTTGCTTCAAAAGGGACTGAAACTGCTCTGAGTTCAAGCATTAAAAAAATTCTATGTTCGATTCACAAAGTTGTGTAAAATTAAGCAATTTTAGCTAGGGGTGTGACTTTTCCCTTGCTTTCTATCTTTTTTTCCTGTCTCTTTCCCTCTCTGTTCCGTGGTGCAGGCTGGCTGGAGGCTACTTGAAGCTCTGCTAGCCCGAGGAGGTGTTGGACTGAGCCCATCCTGCTGAAACGGCCTCTCCGCTTTGCCCGGGCTGGGAACGTGGAGGTTTTTGTCTGGTCATGTCACATTTTCATTAGTGCATCTCACACTTCTGCTGTTCCTCACTGTTGGTCAGGGAGCTTGGGCGCAGCACGGGGACTCTTCCTCCCCCTCCATCATCCTCCTGGAGGCAGGCCCTGTCCTTCCCCAGAGGCAATCCCCACGCTTTCCCCCTTTCTTTTGTTTCTAAAGCCTGTGCAGGTCAGTTCCCACCGCTTTATCTTGGTTTACCAAAACCAGGGTTGTTTGTGGCTTCGACAGAACCTGCAAACCCTGGTGGGTAGTGGTGGATGGAGAAGTAGGGGGTCTGCTCATGCTTTTGGGTGCTGTCAAGTGCAGGAGCTCACAGGACCAGGGACTCATATGCAAAATTTATCAGCGACTGAGCCAGTGGTGGTAAAGGCAGTCTTTGGGAACCATTGGGATCATTTGGGATCTTTTTCCTTGTTTACAGGCCTTTCAGAGAGGCCAGGCACTCTAACCTGGGTGTCCTAAGGGCAGCATGGAAGGATGCACACCACAGTAAAACAACTGTCAACAAAACTTCGATCCTCGTCAGAAGTCCTATGGCCGCAGAAATTGGATGGAAGAGGCTGGACAAGAAGAAAGATTTTAATTTGCCATGACGGGAAACAAAGCTGTGCCTTGTCAAAAAATTGTGGCTCCCTTTTTCTGCCTCTGTCACATGTCAGCAATCCTCATGATGATTTTCTGGTACAAATGCAGCTTTACAGAAATGAGCTCAGGGAAATTTTTTTTTTGAGCTTTTTTTTTCAGTGATGATAGGACAAGAGGTGACGGGCAGAAACGTGACCGTAGGAAGTTCCATCTAAACGTGAGGAGGAACTTCTTTACTTTGAGGGTGGCAGAGCACTGGAAGAGGCTGCTCAGAGATGTGGTGGAGTCTCCGACTCTGGAGACATTCAAAACCCACCTGGATGCCATCCTGTGCAACCTGCTCTAGGTGTCCCTGCTCTGACAGGGAGGTTGGACTAGATGATCTCCAGAGATCCCTTCCCACCCCTGTGATTCTGTGAATGAGTTGCAATGATCTAGTTTATGAAGGAAGGAAAGGCTTGGGCAAGCACTTGTAACTTGAATTGCATTTGGTATGGCAAGCATTGAGCCACATGATGTTTGTATTTGACTCTTAGTTTTTATATTGAAGCAAGTCACTGCTATCCCTCTTGCTTTGATGGCGTGGCGCAGTGGTGCCTGGGCACTCCTGGGGACTGGGAGGGGGTCCCGTGGGACACGGGAGCCCACGGGACATAGCACCCTCCCTGACGCTCCTTTCAGGTGGAAGTAAGACACAAACCTGATGATGGGAGTTGCTCTCCTACGGAAGGCGGTGAGCTGCAGTTCCCGTCACACAGGCAGGAAGGCTGCTCTGTCGGTGCAAATGCACACGATAACCTGTTTTCCAAGGGCAGGCTCACCCCGGCGCCCTGCAGAGGTTGCTCCAGTGCCGTCTGTGAGCAGGGACCCAAGGGCCAGCAAAATGCAAACTCATCCTGAGCAGCTTCTGCCTAAAATACATTAACTGCAGAGCACGCCTGTCAAAATTGCTCTTAGTCAGGCTACTAATGACCTGGCATTCACAAGGGTAGGACGCATGCCCAGTTTCAAAGACCCTTTACCCTAAGGCACCTGTTTGCCGAGGGCTCTACACTGGAAATAGCTAAGGACTTTAATGAGGAATGCCGGAAGACTGCAGGTTCAGGATTTGAAGCTGTCAAGACACACAAGATATAAAACAATTTTAAATATATGTTTCAGCTCAACTATGACGTTAAGACAGCAGTCCTCTAAAGCTGCCAGCAAAATGATTGGCAATCCCCATCAAATTATGTTCAGCATGGTAACTTCATTTTAATTGGTTTATCTCGGTGCGTGCTTGGCACAACGGGTTTTTATTCTTTACCAAAAAAAAATAGCCGTGATGTTTGATTTCATTCAGATGAATTCTTATTGCTGGGTAAGGAGAAACGTAGGGTGTGTTTGCAGGTGGATGTGTCTTTGTTTGTAAGGACTCATAAAAACTTAAGCAATTATTTTTAAAATGTTGCTGACTCTGCCTGTGCGAACGCTTGCTTCTCCACAATAAAGATTGCAGAGGGCAGGAGGAGCTCCCATACTGAAGAATTTTTCACTTTGACTGCCAAGTTTTCTTGCCTTTCCTGTCCTTCCCTACAGCAAAGGGTGTATTCAATCAGTGATTGTCATAGCAACCCTTTTTTGGGTGGTCTTGTCTCTTTCTGGGAGAGAAATTTTTCATGGAAAAAATAGTAAATGGGCAGGTTTCAAAATATGCAGAGGGGAATTAGTCACCCAAATTCCACTGGCATTCAGCATGTTTCTGTCTTTTGAAAACTTACCACTAGTCTCACCTCTCTGGTTATGGAAGTGCCTTCTTGGGTAGTTTGGGGGGGTGGAATCGGTTGAGGGCAGGGAGCGCATTGAGGTTGAGGTTTTTTTCTTGAAAAAGTAGTTTCAAACGGTTGTTCTAATATACATGTTAAGCCTAATGAGGATGACTAATATGTCATTTAATCAAAGACTTCCGTGTCTTCTGGGATTCTAGGCAGAGCTGGATTCTAGGGCAGATTTTGAGCAGGAGACACTTGTATTTCCCTTCTCCTTGCCCCACGTATGAACTTTATCTCCTTCACTTTTCCTTCCCTCATGGTCAGCAGTGAGAAAACCTGTACCTGCATTCACACCAGCCACTATACTAATGCAGGATAACTGAAATTAGGGGGTAAACATGTAAAGCCTGACGCAGATCCAGTTTACTAAGGAGCTGGAATGTTTTTATGCTGAGGTTGTTTGGGATGAAATCCTTCATTTTCCAGACCTGGCCATTCAACTACATTTTCTCTCATTTTAGGGGAGCACCTGCGAATCTGCCCACAAGGCTATACCTGCTGCACCAGTGAGATGGAGGAGAACTTTGCAAACAAAAGCCGAAGTGAATTTGAAGCCATGATGAAAGAGGCTGGTCGCTCTGTGCAGACGACCCTAACAGCGCAGCACAGAAGCTTTGACAGTAAGTAAACCTGCTCGGTTCCCCCCCTGCTCAGGATCCAGTCACTGCTTAACTTTCCAAACGCTGTTCGAGCCAGGGATTCGTGTTCAACACACCTTCCTCTGCATCTTGCTCAATAGTTTGCGTGAAATGTTCACCTTCAACAGGAATTGGACCTCCGGCAGTGTTTTTGCAAGACCAAGTGGTTTTGAGAACTCCATTTCAGTGGAGCCATTGCAGGATGCTGGCAGGCACTCATACCAACAAATTGTGTACCTTGGCACCAACACAGCTTTTACAAGCATGGTGTAATCGGGTCTTACCACAGCAGCATAGCATTTGAGGTCATGATGTAAAACTTGGCACTGTGCCTTGAGCTGTAAGTTGAAGAATATGGTAAAGGTGGCTGGAAAGCTGTCGGTAGATGGGGAGAGTTTAAGAAGGCATGGATTTTTCTTGTCCTTTCCATGTAAATTGCAAATGAAAAGGAGGTCGCTTCAGATTAGACCTTTATAACTTTCAGCTTCATACAAACATCAGAAAGTGTTGTACAGCAGCGAAGGTCTTAGAGACTGTGGCACGTAAGATGTTGTGGACAAACATACTCTCCGAAGTACAGTATCCCTCCTAATGTGCTAAGCAAAGGCTGAGGATGGCTCTCTTACTTTTATTGTTCCCCGAAGAATCCATTTTGCAGTGCACAGTAAGCCTCAAGGTCTGAAGGCCACTGGAAATAAATGGTTTATTGGCAAAATTGAGATGACCTATGATTCAGAAACTGTATCCATTATCAGATTTTGAAGAAGGTCAGACATTTAGAATCATGGTGCTCCTAACTTTATCAGCAGTCATCATGTGGAGTTATCGTGAAAAGAATAGGAGTTGGGGAAAGAAGCTGTAATAGCCAGAAAGGTGGAACTGGAAATCTCAAGCAGTAAATAATAGATCTAAAGAAATAAGCCTGACCTTCAGGGAGCCGATAACCAAGATTAAGTGCTTTTCCACTGAATAGAAAGAAAAGGCAGTGCACCTCTGCAAAATGCATTGTAACTGTGTGGCCAGGGTTGACCACAGCGAAGGCATTCCTTTAAAAGCTCAAAATTAATTGATTTTCACCTGCCTTAAAAAGTGATAACCAGGATTTTCAAAAGAGCTTTACAATGCTGGCTGCTCAGACTGATGGCTGAATGGGACCTGATGTAGCTGCCGCTGAGCGCACTCGCTGAGCTCTGAAATCCAGCCCCTCGCAAGGGTTAATGCAGGGCATCCACCAGCCTTGGTACTTTCTCCCTCCGTTGCCTGTTGCAGCATTGGCTGGTATAGCTGCTCTTTATGTTTGCCACAGACACTTGAAAGAACATAGCTTTACATCTGTCACGTAAGAGAGTGCAAAATTTGATGGAAGCTTTCAGGATTATATTGACGAGCAGAAATTGCCTAGTGAACAACTGGTTTAGTATGAGTGTGATGTTTTGGTGGATTAATAATAATAACAGCAATAAGAATAATAGTAAGCAAAACCAAGCATATGAAAGGGGGATACTTGTGCTGAGATGACAATTAGAGCTCTAAGGGATTTCCGTTTTGTTTTGTTTTGTTTTGTTCCCCAGCATTTTACAAAAATAGAGCTTTATTTCTGTGGTACATACCTGAGTTTCTTTTAAGCATCAAACAAAGTAAGTGTTCAATAAGCCAAGTATTACTTGAAGAGACTATAATGCACAGATCATTGGTGTTTTGCAGTGAGAATAACCTCACTTGAGCCCACAAGGCCAAGAAGATGTCTCCTCCTCCCATTATACATTTTTAGTTTGCTTAACTACCCTTGCAATCAATATAGAGTTTATAATTTATGCAAGACATGATTTAAAAATAAAAAATTCATCATATTGTGTCAGAGTTTCAAGCATGGCTTTACCTATAAGCAGTATTATTATTTTTTCTTGAGCTACTGCATAGATGGTTTAAAATTGAGGGAGTTCTGGTGATGGGGCAATGGAATCACCTCAGCTCCTGAAACAATGCCATAGAAACCACCCTATCTTCCAGTTAGTGTTATTAATCTCACAGTTAACAAGTTGTTTTACAGGTAGTGCTGTTTAGAGCTGCTCAATAAAAGACTTTTTTAATGTCAGATTGATAAGTTCTAGTCTTTCTGGCACCAGATGGCAGATTTTGTTGCATTTCCTCAGCAGCAGCTTAGAGGGCAGGTTTTGGGTTGCAGAAGTATCAATGGACAGCTTGTCTTCATATTGGTGATTTCATTTGGCCTTAGGAGGACATAGTGGGGGAGGCTCTGCTGGATGGGGATGTCCAACCCTTTCTCGTAGTATTTGCAGATCAGATTACTCATATATTCTCTGCTAGCAGGTGTGGCACATTGAATTTTAGGCCTGGAGCTCTCTTTTTTTTAGATTCATCACAGCAAATCTTGCTTCTTCAGTCTCACCGCTGATCGTGGCAATAGTCTCTACTTGTAAATTGCCCTGAAGCTCCAGCTAGAAAATAGCAAGGCCACAGCAATCTGCCTCTGAAGTAATATTCTCCATGATAGTATTCAACATTTTTTCTTAGAGAGTAATTCATCCTTGCAGGTTGTGGTCTGTAAAACCCTAAATTGTCAGAGCACCTCTATTCTGAGCTATGGCTTTGTCCCATTGCAAGGAAGTAGAATTTGTTTCAGTCTCACTTGGCTGCTTTTGGGGCAGACACTTTGTGGGCAAGAGCAGAGTGTCCTTTGTCTCATACAAAGTATTTTTAGAGAAAATATATGGATGAAATACAGATGACATGCGATAGGTATAGCTGTATATTCAAAAGTGACACATGTGGAATAGGATCCTATGGTTTGAGTACTCTCTCCGCATAGCAGAGGACACGTGCCTTCTGGGATGCCCTTCCTCCAGGATCTGGCAGGGCTAAATTTAAAGTTTAACAGACTACAGTATTGTTTAGCTGCTTACTGGTGCATTTGTTGGTTTGCTTTAGTTTACTGTCGTTAGCAGGATTTGGGGGTTTCAGATTTGAGCTACACATGTGTCATTGGCTTGCTGTTAAGCTTTTAGCTGAAAAGGTAGTATTTTGCTCTACAACCGATTGGTTTTAATTTAAAAAAGAAAATAAAAAAAAAGACCGTGAGTGATGGGAGCATATGCTTTTGATAAATCAGTGTTAGGGGGGACGTTGAGGTTGGAGTAGTGGTATTTCATTAGCAGGATTATACACACAAATTCTCTATAATCCCTGCTCTTGGTCAGGCGGGGAGGGGGATGTTAGTTACCTGGGTGGACAGCCTGTGGCGGGGACATGCTGGAGCCTGCTAGGTTGGTTTTGGTCAGAGTTTATTTGTCTGGAAAATTGTACATACCCCATACTTTAAAAGAAAAACGTGAATAATGAAAGTGAAAACAAGACAGGAAGTCTTGGAGGGAGCTGGGACGGTCTCTGATGGGACTGGTACTAAGTGTTGTTTTAAAGATGCTACCAACATTATACATGCCTCAGAGATTTTAATAGCAGAATGTGCTTGTTTTCAAACCGGTGTCATTTCAGTGGATGGGAAATTTTTGGTATCTGTTATTATAAAATGAAATACTTGGACAAGGAACTTTGTTCAAACAGATGGTTTCAAGAAACTGATGAGAGCTGCCTGTTGCCCCCTCTGCCGGCTGCAGAACAGGAGGTAGCCAGTAAAGTGCTTTGGTTCTTGAATTGTGCTGAGAGCAAGTTATAAACATTGGGCAGCTTTGGGGGAGATTCCTTGGGAAAATGAGCTTTTTTTTGCATATTGCACAACTGTATGTCAGTGTTGCACAAAGTCGTGGGACTCCTGTCCTTCCCGATGAAGCTTGCGCCTCCGTAATCTGTTACAGAGATGAGCCTGGAACAAAGCTTTGGACCATGGAGGAAGGGCTAGAGGAGTGATTTCTGATGCCTGGACGGAGTGGTTGCATCCAGAGCTGGCACAGCCTGGGATGGCAGCATGGGTTGGGGTGACACCACTGGCAGAGGGGGCGGAAAGAGGGAGCAAGAGCCAGCGGTGCTTGGAGTGACAGCAAGGGGCTGTAAGCAGAAAGGAACAAGGCTGTTTTTCTAGTCTTGATGAAAGCTCACTTGTTGAGAGTCTAATCCTTGCCTGTCTCTCTCTTTTCTCCCTTTTTCCCCACTTAAATCACTTTTTAATAATACTGCAATATTGTGCCAATCTTTCCTTCCCAATCATTTTGGTACACTTAGCAAGCGCTCCCTGTGTGACTGCTGACCTTTAGCTGTGAGCCAGGAAATCTGTCCTTTCAGAATTGTTTCATGTTTTCAGGAAATATCAACAAGCCGAACCAAAAATCTTAGCTTTTATTCCACACTGCACAGTCTAAAAGTTATTTGTAGCTCTCATATATTCTGGGATTTTTAAGCTGTGGCAATCAAATGCAGATTAAAAATTATGTGTTTTATAGGTCACTGCTCATTGGCAAGTTGAAGTCATGTAAAAGCTTTCATGATGTCCAATGTTGGTAGCTGGAAATCACATATGCTGAAACACAGACCATGCAGATAATTAACATTATTTAAGAGTTAGTTTTAGACAGTTACGTATTTCTTATGAAGATGAATCATTGTTTTAAATGTTACAAGGTGGGGAACATCCTAGAAGCTGTTACACATGGATGGTTAAAATTTTAGAGATTTCTAAAGGCCTCGTTTAAAATTCAACCAAATGTGTCTTTGTCAGGGCAACTGACTTATTTAACCCACAGTACTGAGGGTTTCAGCCCCTAAAAGGGCAGTTTGGGGAGAGCGGCATATGTACATACATTGGTTTTCATGTACTGTGGATGCTTAAGGAAGCTGAGCAGGAGACTGTGGAGTAAGCCCAGCAGGCAAAGCTCCGTCCTACCCTGCTGACTTTAAACCTGGACTGCAAAATCCATACCTGGATCTGAATTTTACAAACGTTTTTCTCAGTTGATGATAACATGAACCAAGCCCTGCCAGGCTGAAATCTTAAAGTATCCGAATTTGGTGGCCCACGCACCAAAAGATGTGTTCTGAGATAGAAAATGATTGCGCAGAAAATGATTGAGGCAAGACCAAAGCAATGAATAGCTGGGCCACGGGGACTGCAGTGCCTGTGTCCCCAAACGTCCTGCCCCAACACAACTGTTCCACACTTCCAACGTCCTGCTGCCACCGCTCTTGGCTGTGGCTGTTTCATGGAGGCATTGCATGGTTTGGGTTTGGTGAGATGCTGTCTAAAAGACATTGTGTTTATGTAGAAACAGGAAAGAAATTTTCCAGGGGCTGGTTATGCCTCAAAATATGGAAATGCTGGTGTGTTTTGAAATAAATCCCTTTGTTTCAAAGATTGTGGAAGGGAGCACTTCTGGAGTCAGTGGTGTCCCTCTGGCAGTCCCAGCCTGTGCTTGGCAAGCTGGCTGCTACCCACCGCCCCTGGCATCGGCACCGGCTGTTCCCTGGAGCCAAGCATTTGGGTTTGGACTTTAAATATGTTGCTTTTGATCCAGAAGCCCCTAATTAGCCGGGGATGCTCTTTTTTGTGGTAACTCCCCGCACCTGGGGCTCTGCCCCTGAAATTGTGGTGTGTGGCCTCAGTTGGTGGCCTTGGCCATGGGCTCAGCTCTGCGGGAGAGTGCTGGCCTCCGGGGCATCCTCAGGCAGACAGGAAGTGGCAGTGGGTCCCAGTGCCCCATAGGGTGGCAGGTGCAGCCGTCCCTCCGGGTATGTGGTGGGGGCATGGGGCTGACTTCCACAGCTCACCTGATGTTTGCCCTTCCAAACATCATTCTTGCATTGGCCTTCTGCTGGTCTCATAACTGAAGATCTAGTATCAAGCAGTGCCTATGCACAGGCATCTTTTCCAAGCTGGAAAGCATAAACAGACCTAAAACACTTCGGCCCTCAAACAAAAAGTTTGTAGAGTCGGGGAAACTGAGGAGGGGGGAATTGAGAAGAGGAAAGTCTTTGAGGTAAGCAGGAAGCTTAACAGTCTCTGTGAAAATTATGACTTTTCCTAGTGAGATGACAAGGAAACAGGAGGAAAAGAAACCTGGGAGTCTTTTTTTTTTTTTTTTTGCTAAATAACTGTTCATCACCCACACTGTATTTCTCTGACAGGCCAAGGGTATCTTGTTTGGCAAAACTGTGCTACTCAAAGCACCGTTAAATGTTTTGTGCCCCCTTTTGCATGGCGCTTGGGCAGCATGGAAGACCAGTTCTTCCCCAGCTTTGCCTCTGGGACACGTTATCTAAAGTACTTGTAAGAGGGGCTATCAAAGATGATTCTGATTAGAGTTGGTTTTGGGAAGAGGGAGAATGTCCTTTAACCTGGAAACAGAAAAGCAGGGTCCCCAGGCAGATCCAGGACAGAGAAACAAATAAGGGGGTTCCCTTGGAGGCCTACTTAGGAGGAAGGCGGCAAGCACCCATGGTTGCCTCCTTCCTTCTTTCCCCCAAGGAACCACCTTAAGAAAACCCCGGCACGAGGCAGGATGGATGCTAGTCTAGCCATCACTCCCCCACGATCATGCTGGGCAGAAAGAAGATACTTTCATGTGTGGTGCTGAGCATCTCATTTGGTATTTATGGTTTCCTGGAATGGGGTGCAGCGTCTACTGAGGCGCATTCCTGGGCTCGGCAAGATTAATCCTGACAGGTAGCTGCCTCGGGGAAGCGAACGCTTAGGCTCACCTGTAACAGCTCCAGCACCTGGAGTTTTCTCTCCCCTTACAGCCACTTCTCTTCACATTTAATCTGCGAGGCTCCGTTGTGCGCTGCAGGGCATATTGCAATGTACGTGCAGCACTTTGCTTAACAGATGGCATAGGCACAATATTCTCTTTTATAGAAAGAAAAGAGAATAAAATGAGGCAGTGGCTGGGATGGGAACACTGCACTGGGGTGCCTTCTGCCAGGGCTCGCACACCCCAAAGATGTGAGCTGCTTCATCCCTGCAGAAGTCAGATTAGGTAGAAAAGGTAGATCAAGTGTCTCGGTTTCAGCAGCTGTCACCATGTTTTGTCACACACTCAAAAAAAGCTGCCTCAAAGTGCTCAGAGAACAGTGAAATGTGCATCTGCTTGGGGACATAAAAGAAAGCACCTGCTTTCCGAGATACTGGATGACACAGGCATATTTTGCAAGAAATTAGTGATGTCCAGATAGTAATTTCAGAAGAAAGTGTTGGCAGAGTTTACTTTAACGTTCAGGAATCAATGCATGAATCTCTTTGAAAACCTCATTTCACAGAGTAAGCAGCCAAGCTTTTATTACAGGGGCTGGATGTGGCCTTCAGTGACTGAAGAAGCAGTATGCCCAGATGGCCGGATGGAGGTCAGAGCAGTGAAACAGGAAGCCAACAGTGGAGGTTTCTCTGCATGGCTCTTCTGCAGAGTCTGTGTCTTGAACCAGTTTACCCTCAGCCATCTTCCAGATAGTTTACTGGTTTCCACAGGAAGCAGTTTTCACCCATCAGCTCTCTGATGTTCAGTGTTTCTCATAAGAGGAAAATACTAGGACTTCCTGGGCTACTCTTGCTGCAAAGAAATGTAGGTGCTCTGAATCAACTCTCGAGTTGGTAATTGCCCCCCAGCTTGGCATTTGCCAAGAATTCCTAGCCAGGTCCTGTGGAGCATCAAGGGCTCCAGAGGCAAGGTGCTGTCTCTGCTTACAGATCAGCATACGCAGTAAGCTTGAATATACGCTACTGAAATATGTGGCATGTCCTGACATAGGAGGTTGTGTTATTTTGAGTACTTCAAGATGTCTGTTCTCATTTGAGATGATAGAAGTACTTTGTTCTCTCTCACCAGCAATGCTCGCAGCACACTGTTGATTCTGCTTTATTAGCTGTTGGCATTGAAGTAGCACGTCCATAGAGCCAAGAAGCTTCTTGTTACTGTAATGCACTGCAGGGCATCCTGCCTGTCTGAGACTCAACCTATGGTCCAGGGACTTTGTTTAAAAACAAAAAGCAACAAAAACGCTAGGTTTGGGTGAGTGGAGTGTGGAGGGAAGAGATGAGTGGAAGGTCATACAATAGGTTTGTGCTAGAGGTGGGAACAGAGCCCAAGTGCCTTGGCTTTGGGTAAGGTACAGGAGTACTAGAAGTCCCTGTAGTCCATAAATTGCAGTGATCTTCTGGTAAGAGAACAAAATACATCATGTCACCCTATGTCTTACAGGCATTTATCAACCAAGTGCTTTTAAAGCATTCCTTCTCAGTGCCCCCCACCTAAGAGGGAATAGGCACTGGCTCTAAATGCTCCTTGGGTCATTGGTACAAGTAGGTTTTTCTGTAATGCCCCTTCCGAAGTGGAAGTAATGGTCAAAACTACGAGGGAGGTCTGCAAACAACTTGTATAAATGAGGGCAAGGATATAACAGACTTTTTTGGCATCTGGTAACCTGTGTGATTAGGGTAGTTGGGCTGATTTTTAGAATGTACCATGAGTACCAGTGGTACCAGTGGGAGCTTGAAGGTGCTCTGTGCCTGTGAAAACAAGGCTGAGAATTGATCTGTCTACAGGGAGAATCAAAGATAATCCCTCTTTGGGGTGGAAAGAGGCTGAATGCCTTCACTGACAGACATTTCACCTTTATATTTGCCATGGCTGTTTAAGGATGCTTCACTTCTCCTCCCCTTTTCCATTCTCGTTTAATTTCCTCCCTTCAGACCAACACAGCTTCTTCAATTTAAAAGCACAGTTAACATGGCGTAATACGGGCAGAGCTTTTTCCAGTACCTCACTTCCCTTCTAGGCTGTGTCAGGGTATTTTGATTGTATTTCTTGTATTTTCTGAAATTAGCCAGGTTAGAGGGAAAGAAAACCCTCATTTTACCCAGCAGTTCATAGCTACTTCTGAAGAAACTGGGTAGTGTTAAGTCATTCTCGTTAAACCTGCGGACTTGGCCAAGACACCAATGAGCTACGTTTGTTTCACTTTGAAGAGAAATAGAAATGAGAAAACCCAGCTTTCCCAGGACCTGGTTCTGCAAGATGCGAATCCAGCATCAGGTGCTTTGAGTCGGTGGAGCCAGGGGTAGGATACACTACGAATTTTCCTTCGACTAGATTGCCTTCTTGAGGAGAGGACATGTAAAAATGGTAGTTTTGTTGGGGGCCTGTAAAGATTTCTCTTTAGAAATACTGCTCCTAATCCACCCCTGTGCCATCAGGATCAGTCCTTTGCAGAAAGTTGCTCCACGTGGCTCAGTGATGATTCCTGCTGACTAAGGGGGTAACATCAGCACACGCTTCGCCCGAAGGCCAGCATGAAAGCAACCCATGCAAGAGACCAGACAGGAAAACAGTCAGACTGCGTTCATTAGTAGAGAAAAGAAATAAGGATCCAGTTTTTCCCTCTGAAGCACCTTTTTGTCGATTACCTGGCTTTATTTTTGCATATAATGCTGGAACTGTTATCTCCATTTGTCGTAGCTACATCTCCAAGAGGGATACATACATTTCCACGTTGATCGCTGCACCTGCTGCTTAAAACAATGACCATAATCTCTTTCCCTGACTCAACCTATGAGAGCTGCCAAATGATGCTCTGAAACAAAATTAAACAAAATAGGAAAAATTATCATAAATAGAGCCATGAAAATTGCTTGGATTTTCATTCTTACAAAAAGAATGAGGGCTGTGATTTTTTTTTTTTTTTTCAAAGCAGTACAGTCAAGAGCATGAATTTATTGAAACTCAGTGGCTTGGAGGTGTTGATTAAGGGAGGGGGCCAAATACATAGAAAAATATATATGTCTATGTAGGTATGTAGACAGGTGTACATATTTCCATTGAAATGGGGCAAGCCCCAATTTCAGGAGTTGATGTATTCTTTATAGGTGTCACTGGGGATGAATGTTATAGTATATTTGCATGTCAAGAGGTAACAAGCTTGTTAATTTGACTTGGGAATGCCACAAATATCTAGTTAAATGTGAATGCTAAATTGTGGTCTCCAACTGTTCTTAAACAGAAATGAAGCTCCAGATGAAGGAGAAATCAGATACAAAAAGAGAAACAGCTTCACTGTGAATACTGGGGGCTTCCATCTTACGGTTTTCATTTCCAGTAGTGCTTTGCAAGTAATGCACTAAGCACCCCACTGGTGACTGTCTCTGCTCCGCAGTTTCCCAAGCTGCGTGGCAATGATAAAAATAAATAAACAAACCCAACACCCCCAACCTCCCTCCCCAAAAGCCTGAGACAGCTGCAAGCTGGGGATCAGACTGTCAGTTCGTCAAGGCTCGGGGAAATAATGTTTGCTACAATTTAAGATATTGAGTCTGAATGCCGCTTTTAACACACTGGAGATAATTGAGCGGCTTCCTACAGCCCCAGCAGTATAGCGATCCACTTGTAAAATGCAGCCTCTGTTTTAATGCTGCTAAAAATGAACAAATTGGTCCTCAAGGACTAATGAATGCCAGTAAAAGTATTGCGTGGCAGCATGTAGTAAACTTGTCGTGGAGGAAATGGCTGGAATTTACTTTCCTGAGAGCAGGATTTCGACTCTCTCTTAGTGCGCCAGTCTGTGCCTGCGGCTCTGCTCCTGCCCTCCTGGTCATAGGAAAAGCAAGGGCTTAGGTGGAAATACCCAAGAATAATATATAGCCATAATTTGTTTGCTTTGTGCTTTATTTGTGACATTTGAGGGCAGAAGTAGAGCATCCTGTTTGTCTTGGTTCAGTGTAAATCAAAGACTTGCCTGTATCTTTGCTCTCCAAATTTGGCTCCCAATTAATAACAGTAGAGAGGTAACGTTCCTCCTCCTCCAACACTCACCGCTTTGGCTGGCATCAAGAGCCCGGGAGCACTGACTGATCCTCCTCCTTTGCACTTTCGAGTGAATAGGAAGGCCACGCAGTTGGCTGTACCCATCACAAAAACAGCCATTGTAGGTGTCGGGCATGCATTTGCTGCAGCTCACGGCTGTTTCAAACCTGAATTTTGTCCAGCTTGAGGAGCTCTTTGAAAGGAATAGAATTGTTCTTGTTTCTGCTGGATTTGGCATCCTCTGCTTTTTGCGTCTGTCGCAGCAGTTTTCAGTCGGGTTGGAGAGGATGTGGTTGAGCTGAGCCGGGCAAGCTTTCCTCTCGTCCACTTGCTGTGTCGGGCTCCCTGCAGGTCGCGGTGAAGCCCAGCCCGATGGCGCATTTGCCTTCCTGGTAGTGCCCGGTAGTGCCTGGTAGTCACCATCAGGTCCCCGAACAGGTACACAGTTCAGCTTCTGTTTGGCTGTGTCTGCTGTATGAAACAGATAAGAAATACTGAATATTTTCATGTTAGCATAGTCCATCATGAAAAAGCAAGAAGGCAAAAGACTGGATTTGAGATTTCTTGTGCAGTCTTAATTTGCACCTCCCTCTCTGGCACAAATATACTATTCATATTCACTCTCTAATGATGTGATCCTAGACTATTTTTTTTTCTCACAGGCCCCTTGCCTCTTGCAGGGCATATGATAGACGATGTCTGCTGAATCATCATCGTTTGTTGTGTAGCGTGGTGCGTTATTTACTGTACAGCAGCCAAATCCTGCACTCAGTACGTAATTATTAATTTCCTCATAGGCTAATTAAAGATGGTATCATAATGCATGCGCATCAGGGAGCTGAATTAAGGTTTCACCAGCAACTTGAATTTTTTCCTTTCCCTGAGTATGGTGATGTTTGTCTTTGCAATTATAAGATGAGACTTGACCGCATCGGTTACAAATATAACGTAAGGCCCCACTTTCACCCCAGAGATTCTGGTTTGTAGCATCAAATCAGCAGCGGCCAGTTCGGGAGCCCAGTGCTCTGGTAGCCCCCTTCCCAGCTTTGCAGGATGCCCAGATGTGTGCAGCTGTCCTGGGAGCCACGGCCCCACGCAGAGGGCCCCAAGAAGAGGGCCAGCCTGCATCCCTGCCCGCCATCGCCACCTGTGTCAGCCCGGCAGCTCCTAGGGGAAAAAGAAAAGCAAAGGCAGCTAGCTGGTACCGCTGTAAAGCACTGACTCCTTGCCTTAATCTCAGCCTTAGCAACAGTTAACATTTAACATGTTTGGCTGATCTTCTTCCCCAGAATTCATGTTAAAGCAGATCCCCGGCATGGGAGATCTGTGTAAGACGCGTAAGGGAAGTTTGCTGTGAGGTGTGTGATTACAGGAGCAGAGTAGACCGGGAGCTTTTCAGTCTGCTCATCAGAAATTTGTATCAAGTATGATTAGTTAAGTGAAATCTTTAAAGCCATCTTTATTCGATTACCCCTTTTTTGTTATTGTCTAAAAGAGAGAAAATTATATATTTAGACAGGAAAAGCTTTAGGGGGGGTGATCTTTTTATTATGTGTTTCTTCGGTGTTTGGCACAGTACAGTTGAGAGCTTCCAGTGCTATAATAGCAGTTATAATAAATGTGCATTGCCAGTGAAATTGTATTTTTGTACTTCAAACATCACAAGTGAACTGATACAGGCTCAAACTGTTACCTAAGGAAAAAAAAAAAAAAGCAAGCTTTTCTTTGTTGTTGCCTTTAAACTGTGATAAGCATTTCTGTTGGAGAATGAACAAGCGCTTTTCTACATTTTTTAAAGTTAATGCACAGAAAGTCTTCAGTTGATTAGCAGAGGTCTTGCGTAGGATGGCTGTTTCATTACCAAGAGTTTAAGTGAGCTATAAATATATTTTATGTCCTTGTATGAGTTCAGAGTACCATGAAATATAATTAAAAGATTCTGGGCACTGCACGCATAGAAGCAACATAGGAAATAAACGTTTGACCTTTCTTACCTTTGGTCACCAGTAAGCAATTGCTCTCTCTGCTTCCTGCCTACATTACTTACTGTTTTGGCTTAAATACAAGAGGAAAATGCCTCCTGAGAATGCTGAATGAACATTCCCAATTCAATAGTTCTTCAGTCAGGATTTTTCTCTTCTCTAGAAGTTGCAGTGGAAAATGCCAAGCTGTTAAGAAGCTAACAATTACTCCTAATTATACGGTCCAGCTTCGGCTATGAATGAGCGAGAGGTTTGGAGTCTATTGTTACGTCCTCTTATTTCTGAAAACAAAACAAGAAATGCTAATCCAGACATTTTATACAGCTGAAGCACAGTGTGTCTGAAGCAGTTCTGTTTTATTCCTAGCCAAGGAAAACACCGTACATGTATCACACCGGAGTAGGATCCGCCTCTGGATTAACAATCCTGAAGATTTAGTGGGAAGCTGACTCACTGAAGAGCCTTTTCTGTAAAACTGAGCCAAGTTTTGACACTGAATAAGTTGATGTAACTGGGTTAGGACACAGCCCAATGATTTTCAGGTTTGCGCTGGGGAATAAAGCTGTGACAGACTATATCATTCTGAAAGAAACACGGAAAATTAAATACACAGTAACAAATATAAAATTTTATCTCTTGGGGCCAAAGAAAACAGAACAAGCCCTTGTCTGCTGTGTAGAAAACAGGGAAAGAAACCATTGGTCAGCGGAGCTAACAGAAATGAGTTTACAGGATCCGATTATCTGTTATTTGAGCCTGTAGTTACTGAGCCGAGAGTGCGAGCCTGTAGGGCTCACTGCCTTCTCCTTACGGTAGCCGCACGCCACAGTTTTCTCGAAGCTCTTTGGGACTGTTTTCTTCACTCGTCCTGAGTGCTGGTGAGGCTGTGTGCCCAGCCTCCGAGCTGGGAGCTCTTTGGTCAGCGGTGCTTGTCCTGGTTTGAGGACCACGACAATGCTGAGATCAGCAGTGCTCCTGGAGGAGCTGGAAGTGCCGGCGGCAGCAGTTGGGGACACTTTTGGTGGAGGTGTCCACGGCAGAGGGTCGATAGGCAGCTGCCTCATGCGTCTCCAAAGGGAAGGGAGGAGGTAACGAAAGCACAAAATGTGAAATACTTGCTTGCTGTAAAGCTACTTGTCACTGCCCAGATAGCAACTGCCCCAGGGGTGTGCCCAGGTGAACTGAGGGTGGAATATGAGTCACCCCAAGGAGTCATCTCTCAAACCCAACTGCTGAGTGAACAGAAATGGCAGAAATACCGCTGTGGGAATAACTGTCTCTATTAGACCAGGGGTAAGCATTGTGGTGAGACTTATGAAAGAAGGGGTACGCGTAAGGCTGTGAAGTGAGTGCAGTGCCGGGGGGCAGTTCTCCTGGTAGCCGCTGCTCTTGTTTCAGTGTGGGAGCTGGTGGGGCTCAGGGATGGGGAGGAAGCTCATGCCTCGTCTTGCACTGAATGGCATGGCCAGGCATCCCTCTTGGGGGATCTTTGACTTCTCCCTGCAACAGACAGAAATTAGCACCACCAAAAAAAGGCTGTTGAAACAAACTGGCCTGTCCTCGCAGCAGCTCTTTCCCTGGCATCTTTGCTCTTCATTCCTAAACGAGTAGACACGCTCCCAGTCCCATGGCCCTTCTTATGGAGTGTAAAGCCTCTCTTCCATTTAAACAAACATGACACATGGCAAGGATCTGATACAGAGGCTGTTGAAATTGCTGGAGGGGCGCTTCCATGGCCACTGAAGTGGACATTGTGTGGATAAGGTGAAAAATCACCTCCAGACTTAGGTGTGAAGAAGCTGGAAAGGCTGAGTTTTAACAGGCTGTCCCTCCTGGGTGTCGGGGCTGAGAATTTTCCTGCTTTACATGCTCCGCATTTGCAGATCAGAAGGATTCTCTGTGGCCGGTGACTCTGCTTTGAAGATGGGGGTAGGTTAACACCAGGAGAATATATAACTAACCTGTAACCTGTAACCAACACTTGCACACCCCCACCCAGGGTCGTTAGAGCCGTATTCCTGAGCACACAGAGGGGAGATGCTGGCAGACAGCCGTCAGGGGGAAATAGCCTCAGCAGCAGCAGCCGTGCTTGGACATCTAGGGGGTAGATTGGGGTGTATCAGCAAAGACAGAAAAGGGATATTTCTTGCAAACATAAAAAGCATATTTAAAGGAATTAGGAGTGATATACAGAACTCTGTCAGCGGCACAGGTTTTCCATTAAAAAAAAAGTATGATGATTAATTTTCATTAAAAGGACTAAGAAGATTGGAATCTGTGCTGTCGTAAAACTTGCAGGTCTCCATTGTGCAATAGGTTTTAAAAGGACAGGCATTTGAGATAGCGGACGATATCTGTGCAAACCACAAACCGCAATATGAATAAAACACTTCCCTGCCAGACCCGAGTGATGGGTCACAGTGTGTTGACTGAGCACTTTCATCACGGTAATTGGACTGTTTGATACTTGCTGTGTTCTGCACCAGAAGCTTCCCAAGCAACCCAGCAAGCAAGCAGCCACCACCAGCACATTGAGATCTCCTCAGGTCTCCCCTGCAGGCAGAGCGCTACAGTAAATCTCGCTAATTATTTCACTAGAGTTTTGTCTTCTTTGTATGTAGACCTAGACGTTTATCTGTAGAGTTGCAGATTTAGGGTATTTCATAGCAGTGTTAAACTGGAAATAGAGTACGTTTTCTCCATACTTCTAGAGATTCACAAGGAACTGAAACAACTTGGAACCTGAAATCGGATACCCAAAGTTCTTTTTCTTCTGGTAATAGAAATTCACTCTGTCAAGCTGAGCTGATAAAATACTCCCATTTCAGATTGCTGCAAACAGGCAATTTGGGCAAGGAAGCAGTCGCACTTTGAACTCCTATTAGGAATAAAATTGTGTTTCAACACTGTCAAATTAGCAAGACTAATATCCAAGGAACGATTTGTAATTTCTTATTTACAAGAACTGCTGATCCGGTGAACGAGACCTGTGTTCGTGCTCTGAGGGACTACCATCGTGACCATGCTGGCGTGTTAACTTCTTACACAAAATGAACAGTGCAAGTCCAAAAACCCAGTATAATCCTTTATAGAGGGAGTTCTCATCTTCATCCCTCCTGCCCCTAACACAAGTGCAAATGAGGTTGTTGTGTTTGTAAGCCTAATACAAACCCCTTGTTTTTAACATCCTGGAGTACCTCAAGTTAATATAAAAATCTACCTAACAGGCTCAAGACACTTTTCACATATGGGCTAAATAATAAAATATTAATTAGAGTCTGGAAGTAGATTTAATTCTTTTCTGAACTTCCACTTTAAGGAATTTAAGTGGTCAATTTCCAGACAAAATTCTGTGGCTTTAACGTAACCAGCATCAAAGACTGTCTGTTTTTAAGATGTTGAAGGATGTTGAAAATGTTCAGGTAGTTAGCTTTGGATGATTTAATACTTGGCTTAATTTAAATCCTGGAAAGATTGAACTAACGCATATCTTAAGAGGTAATTGCTTTGAGGAAGTGGAAAATACCATCTCTTCTTTATTCAAAGGCGTGTGCCTGTGGCAATTAGGATGGAACAGTATTTTGGGGTTACTCTGGGCTCCTTAGTGACCATGGAGGAAAAAAACACGTCTTCCTGTGGTTGCAGGAAGAAAAAATATTCCACCCGCACTGTCCTGGTGAATATCTGGCCACTGTAGGTCATCGTGCCATTGCGTCAGGAGGCCAGGGTGCTTGTGGTACCCCTCCCGAGGCAAGAGGTTCAGGGTAGCTGCTTGTTTTGACCACCTGAAGGTGCCTGTTTTGACACAGCGAGTTTTTGTTTCTCTTTATGAAAATGGTATACTGTTACCTTGTGTCAGACCAGTTGGCTGTTTGCTTTTGGGAAGTTTGACATCCAAAATAGATACCTGTGTTCGTAAGCAGAGTATGTTTAGACAAATTCCCAAGCATGGAGGACAGGAGCTACGCTGCTCCTCTTGTGCCGTGTGGGTAGGTGGCTTGTGTGTTTTGTACCTCTGTTGCTCAGAATTGGGCAGGGAACTGGCAGAGCCCCCCAGGAAAGATGGAAATTTCCTTTATAAGCCAGGCGTGCTGGTAAGGGTGCGTGTGTCCAGACATTGCACGGCCGCCCAGCCCTCACCCGAGCATGCTCTGCTTTGCCGAAGCAACTGCTCGCCAGTGCTTCTGCAGAACAAAGCCAGGTGCAAAGGGCAATAGAAGTCTATTTGCTGCTCTGTAGGGAAAGAAATCAGGAGTGTTGAGCTAAATAAGAGATTTTTGGTAGTTATTTGTGGAATTTTATGCAGAGCCTTTTGAAAGAAAACTGAGCTGGATTAAAGCAGAGTATACCAAAGTGACTGTAGCCAGTGTACACCAACAGCTGAAAGCTTTTGACAAAGATGTGCTTAGACAGAAGAGAATAATGACATGATTTTTACCTTATCTAGTGTCTTTATCCTTTAGCAACATAAGACTAAATCAAAAAGGAAGAGCTGGTCCAGAAATGAGCCCCCCAGTCTAGGCAGGGAGACTCTTAAGAGTGCTCCCTTGCTTCATTTAAGATGTCCTTTGTGATTTTAGGGACATAGTGGAGGCTCTGAGCCAGAAAAGCCATGGGGCAGCTAATCCCATTTATCTCCGTGGCAGGCCCCTAAATATCTCTGATATTCTGAGCCTAAGACTGTAATAGGACTTTCCCAGCTCCCACAGGTATTATGAAGATAGATAGACTAAAAAGGTGCACACGTCCTTTAGTAACAGCAGCCGTATAAGTACCTTAAATGTACTTTATTATGCATGGAAGGAGTAGGATAGAGGAAGGATAACATTATGTGTTCAAAAGCAAGATGGGCTCTATTAAAGAGGAACGGTTGAGAAATAAGCAATAGCCAGAAGTCGTCCATGTTAAGAAGCATTTTTGTAGATGTGTCTTTGCGTCATTTTTCTTTTCTCTCATTTCTCTTTATTGCAAGATTAAAATGAATGACTATTTCTTTTCAGAAAGCCCTGAACCCAAAAATTAGACTAAAAACTTGCCTGTGCATAATGAGGGAGAAGCTAAAGTACATCATCATAACTCCGAGAGGTAATTTCCAGAGCTAGACGGTCCCACATTTGTAAATGTTCATCCTTCAAAGCCATTTGCTTACTGCACTTGCCGTGATTGTCCAGGTTACTGGAACTTTGCAGCACAGAAACATTGGTTCTTCTCTGTCTAATTTCAGAGCAGTGTAACAGAGCTAATGTACTCGCCACTGTCATTGCTCAGTATTCTGCAGTCCCACCAAAATCAGTGGGCGTTTGAAGGGAGGCTCAGGATGGCCCAAGACAGGCACAGTAATTACAATTAAAAGACATTTCCTAGGCTTTGAAGTGCTTGCAGGGATGGTATTTGTAAATGGATTTCACTCAACGCAAGCATGCTGGGAAGATGAAACTGCAAATCACTAGGAAATAAAGCTTGATATATTCTTAATGTTTTAAGGATGCTTTGGGTTAAAAGGCTGACAAACTCATGCATTAGGAAGGAAACCATATGCAGTCAGGCCTCTTTACACAGCGGTGCTTCATGGGGTGCTTTTCTGTCTTGCTTCCATGTACTCTGAGAAATAATAAAATGAAGAAGACATTGAATTTAGCATTAATTCTGGAAACAAAACCAAGGGGAATTTAATATTTTCATATACATTCACTTTTGGCAGCTGTTCAGCCCGATGTAAATTATATACAATTCTATCACACTGTAGCTTTATAAAATAGAGTTGTATGCAAAGATGTGCAAAGCATCCACTGTACAGGCTGTCTAGACTTTTTCTTAATAGATGCAGAAATCAAGCCACAGTGAAGGTGTCAAAAAATAGCCCTTGAAATATTTCCTCTTCCAGCTTGGAAAGTAATAACATTTCTACTGCTGCTAAGCCCAAGCCTGGCAAATATTTTTCTGTCATTAAAATAAGCATTTCCCAATGCTATTTCCTTCCTGTCACACAGAGTATTGGGCTATAATTCTCCCCGCTGCTGCTTTTCTTTGTGAGCGGGTGGAGGAGTCTAGACGGGCCGTGGTTTTGAAGGTGCACTCTTAGCTCTTGTGTCCTGGAAGGGTGTAGGTTTGCTGTAGACAGTTCGGTGGTGGTACCTCTTTCGCTGCTCATTTGCGGTTGTATATGTTTGCTTTTGTAAATCACGGAATCACGGAATTTTCAGAGTTGGAAGGGACCTCTAGAGATCATCTAGTCCAACTCCCCTGCTGACGCAGGAATGCCTAGAGCACATTACTCAGGACTGCATCCAGGCAGGTCTTGAAAATCCCCAGAGAAGGGGACTTCACAACCTCCCTGGGCAGCCTGTTCCAGTGCTCCGTCACCCTCACCGTGAAGAAGTTTTTTCTTGTGCTTGAATGGAACTTCCTGTGTTCCAGCTTGCGCCCGTTGCCCCTCGTCCTGTCACTGGGAACCACTGAAAAGAGTCTGGCTCCATCCTCCTTCAACCCACCCTTTACATAATTATAAGCAAGAATAAGGTCTCCCCTTAGAGCCGGTAGGAGTAGTTGTGTGCTTAAGGCAAACAAGATGTGACCTTGAAGTAACATAATAGCAAATATACAGGTTCAAGTTGGTGGCTTGGTGGACAGAAGTACCAAGAATTACCTACAACAATTAGCTGCTCACGGATTAGAAATTTCATGCCCTGCAACCCTCATGGTAATCCCTTTTTTCCCCACATATTTCAGGAGAGGTACCATTGAATTTACATTAGTATGAATGATGAGCACTAATCTGAGATGACAGAGCAATGTAAAGCTGGCACTAAGTTGCTGAGGTAATATCTAAAATATGAATTATCTCATTCATTAGGAGAGGTGAAGATGACGAGTGTAACTGCACCCTCTCTCAGACTGGTTTTATGCCAAGGCAGGTCTGCTGATTTTTGTAGAGCCCATACTCTCTTTGTACTGGCTTCAGTTCAGATTAAAGTTGAGGCACAAATATCACCTTCTCCACAGCAGCTCGGCAAGGTGGGTATAGAAACAGAGTGCTGTATATATGTCAGCAAAAATCAAACAAAAAATGTTAACAGGAACTTCACCCTTTCTTTTCCTAGTGACAGGTAAGATAGTTTAGGGCGATCCAAGAAAAATTAGGTCTCTTAAGTAAGGTGGTCTGCTTCCTATCTTCAGAGAAAAAGAATGACAGCTGTCCTTCTCCTTGAAAATGCAAGTGACACTGTAGCACAGCTGGCATAATTCGGATTTTTAGGAGGATGCGCAGCTTTTTTCATTACAGGCTTCACTAAATGATCTTGGCCGGAAATATATGACCAGATGGCATTTGAGCTGCTTTCCCTATAAGATTACAAAGTGCCACTGTTCACAATCTCAGCAGCTGAGAGATTATAAATTACTGGTGCAACCAGTCATTGCTTTTTCCAGCTCATTTTCTTGATGCATGGGGAGTCTTTAGGTTTCTCATGATAGTATCTTCAACTTAAATATGTCAGTTTTTATTGGTTGCCTGTTTTAGCTCTCAAAGCCACCTCTTCTTTGTTGTGAAATTAGCGGGATGTTGCATCCTCATCTTTTACTCTTTCTTGTGCTTATTGTCTGTCATCTATGGGCTTTCTCCACATCTTTGCCTTCGTTATTGACTGCAGTGTGTACTTCTGATCTGTGTATTGACTGAAGTGAGTATGTTTATAGACTTTCACTGTGAAACATGCTGTGGCATTCCTGTGTGACAGATATGTCACTGAAAAGGTAGCAGTGCTTTCCTTGGTGTTTGCATGTGCCTAAGCAATGAAGGCACATAATTTATTCTGGTCTTTGTCCATCTTCGGTGCTAGGATGTCCTGCCAGAGTAATAGGAACGTGTTCCGGAGCCATGAGACAGCAGTGAGAGGAAGAGATGCTCATTAATCCTGGGCAATTTCTGGGTAAGAGGGGGCAACAGTGGATAGTGAACCTTGCTGGACGATATTTCTCAGATCATCTTTGAGTATCAGCTGTTATTTTAGTAGGCAGTTCTATCAAATTAGTCAGCTCCAGAAGTGTTAGATCATCCCAGAGAATCAGATAAAGAAGCTCATGGGGTGAGTGAAAGAGGATTTATGGGTGTAACCTGTACTTTGGAAGGATACCCACTATCCCTCTGCGCTTCCAGTGGCATACCAAATGACACTGAGGTTTTCTATGGTGGGTGACGCGATTAGTTTGTCTTACAGGTTTAATAGCAGCACTATTTTGCAAATGCGATGTTTAAAAATCTCTGCCTCTGCTGAAATCCTTTGAAATGGGAGTGAAAAATACTGTGTTTGCTGGCCCACTAACCCCAGTTAAGTACAGAGCATGCTAAGACTTAAGCAAATGGTTTTGGAGGACCAGAAATAGGTTTCTCATTAAGCATTCCAAATAACGTTTTGCAGATACGTATTAAAAGACATCCTCTTATCTATATACACGTTTATTTATTGTCTGTAATTTTCTCTGCACCGTAACTCTGCTTACACAGTGCAGCTGGGCATAAATCTCATTTTTAGGAGCCCTGCTCATGTTATGTTTCTTGACTTTCTATAATAACAAGAAATGGGGTGCTTTGAGATAATTCAAACAAAGGAGTGTGCAGTGTAATAACATCTAGAAGAGTTACAAAGGGATCATTAATGCTGGTGGACCTAATGACTGAAGCCTGATTGTCGTCATGATGTGAAGGTGACCTGAATTGGAAATCAGTTGCAGTTGTGCTGGCCAAAATGCCCATTTGAAATCCAGAGCAAGGTAGAATGATCTTAATGTGAACGAGTATCAGCTTGGCCAGCATTCAGGAGAAGGTACTGTCCTGTCCATCCCATAGCTGTCTGGCCAGGGCTTCTCCTCAACTCATCTGATATCGAAGGAAGAACAGAGTGGATGGGGGAATGGTGTCCCAGAAGAAGGAGGAGGTGAGTGAGGACAGACTATGGAGCTGGGCTAGACCAGAGCCAGGATGGGCAGAGATGTTGTAGGTGGGGGTGTAAGAGTCTGTTCAGAGAGGGATCCAGGAGACAGGGAAGAGCGGCCCCGAGTCAGAGTCACTGCTGAGTAAGTAGGTGCTGCGGTGTTTATCACCATGGTATTATTATTATTTTTGCTATGGGCTTTAGTGTGCATTAGGGGGATGTCAGACTCTGAAGGGGGTCTGGCCCATGTCTTCACCCACGCTGGCCCTATGTGTGACCTAAGGCAGATCCTAAGCAGAGAGAAGAAAAGCAACCTTTAACTTTGCAAACAGCGATTAATTCTAGCTGTGTTTGTGATTATGGAGGGAAAAAGGAATCAAAGCTGGGATTAGAGGCTTAGTAATCATGAGTGCATCCGTGGGCAGCTACTGCTGTCTTACAACGTGGTAGCACTTGGGTGTCGCTGTGCTGGTATTACGCCGTTGTCCCAAGTAACCTGCAGAACTCACAGTGGCTGTACCCAATGAAAAAAGCATCTGGGTGGTTCTTGGCTTCCTGATGCTCTCCTGTCATGGCCTGCTGGAGACATACTTGGTTATTTTCTAATAAGCTTCTGTATTACATTTTCTTATCCTCGCTATGTTAGGCTGATTTCTCCCTGCTCTTGGATGTGAAGGATTGCAATTTTGTGCACAGGAGAAATTTCAAATGGCTAGAAAAATTCCTTAACAAGATAATACTCATTGGCTGTGCCTGTAGCTTACTGGCCTGCTATATCTTTGCATTGCTATTTATTAATTTGCATTTAGAGTTGATCCCTCCAGTACTAGCCTGGAAAAGTTGTTGCCTCTTTCTCCTGGACTCGCAGTGCCTTTTTCTGTTCAACTAATGAATTATAGACATCTCCTCACCAGGACAGACAAGGTCTGTCTGTCAGCGCATACTGTGGAGCAAATCTTGGAGCAGCTCGCGTTAATGAAATGCTGGGGCTGTTTTCCATGGCCAAGGCCATGTGGCTGCTGTGTTGGAAAGCACATGAGCCCCTTTTCAGGGAAACATTTCTGTTTTGACCAGCCTAGGAACATGGGCATAAATCCTTTCCCAAGCTAAGATTTGTTAGTGTGTAGAAGTTCCCAGGCTTCGTTTGCCCCCTATCCTCATTTCAAGGTAATTAATAATTGTCACATTTGGTCTTTGTTCTTTGCAAGTAGCTCTTTATTGGAGAAGAATTAAAACTTATTAAAAGAAGTTTGCTTTCACAGGTACTTGCCAATCAATGTTGTGTGTGTATGTATTTTTACATTTTGAAGAATATTAGCACTCAGTGTTTCATGAGCCGTATAGGAGCTCTCTGAAGTTGGCATGAACATTTTAAAACATTACTTAAATAGGATAAAGAATCTTGAAAATAAGATTTGTTGTAAGCTTTGTATTGTTGCCTCTCATACCCTTGCATGTCTGTTTTTCAAGCAGCATTTTATAATCTGCAGTAAGCCCTTAGTTGTTGTGGTTTGACTTATTATGGTCTAAAAATGGCTAGTAATAAATCCAATCATTTCCATGTAAAGGAAATGTAGGATCGGACTGGTGGAACTATTATACCTCACTCGGGGGAAGAGCCAATAAATCCAGTATATTTCTTCAGGTCCAAAATATCCACCTTAATTTGGTGCAAGGGGGGAAATTAAAAAGCGCAAGCCTTTATTTTGAAGTACAGTACATCAGTAGTGGGAACCACGTCTTAGCTTGTATTTCTGAGAGGGGGGAAGGGAGAGAGGAGTGGGATTTGGTGTGATTAATACTGTACCAGGGATAGGGAAAGTTGAAAGGAAAACAGAGCTGTCTCCTGAAGGCTGTTGATCTCTGCTCTGGGCTCCTGGCCAGTCTAACTGTCCGCTGAAATTACTGTAATTTCCTGAATTATACAGAGCCAAACTTCCATTTTTGAAAAGGACAAATTAGGCCATAGGAGAATCACTTGTCTTTACATCTCATGACAAAGTGCTCCCAACTTAGAGGTTGGCCTCACCTTTCCTTGATTTTATAGAGCTCTTATTGGCAAGTACTAGTCTTGTTATGGTTTAATCAATATTAATCTCAGTTGGAAGGATACTTCTGGTTGCTAATTGAGATCAGGTTCAATTCCATCTCGTCATACTTGCTGTATAATTATTAGATGCTTTACATCATGTCAAAAGAGTCTTGGCTAATAGCATCAGTATAACATTCCCATATGCTGGCACAACGTACAGCACAGAAAAAGCTTTCGCGAACTTGTTGCTCTCTATGCAGGGTATAATTCACTGAAGTTCTCCACACCACGGAAAGGTTCACAAAACCTAGCAGCAGCTGTCCTGTTTCTGTTCAGCACATGTTGATACTCTCTCATTTATAATTTAGTTCTTCTAAATACTTAAACGGGATATTTCTGATGTGTGGTAAGTACCTTATACCCTTTTCTGTGTGTTTCCCTTGAAATGAGAAGCAATTTACTGTGGGAGAAAAGATAATTGACCAGTACCACCTCTAAAATAACTGTGATGGGAAAGATATATGTATAAGAAATAAAATCCACCTGAAACCCTTTCTTCTCTTCTTTGAAAAAAAGAGAAGTCCCAGTGGGTATCTTGCTGACCGGCTGTGTGCACACCACATACAGCAGAGATTGTCCGCATTAACCATTATCCAATCTCAACTGACCATCTGCATATCACAGGCAATTTTATTTTGCACAGGCGCTATAAAAGAGTTTTCTTGTATCTCGGTAGTGCCTGTTCCCTGGGCTGCTCCCACTGCAGGCGGCTGCACACCTGGCTGTCGACTGCTGCTCGGCTGAGGGATTTTCTCCCTTCTCCCCATCCCTGCCTCTGGCGCTGCATTTCTGAGGAGTGTGGTGGGTTCAAATGCCTAGGCTAGCTGTGCAGATTCAGGAGCGTGCAGCGAAGCCGCTGTGCCAGTGGCAACTGGGGCACCCACTGGGCAGCCATGAAAAGCCCATGCTGGAAAGGTGTCCCCAGGAAAGCTGCTCTCCATGTAGCTTTGCATCTTTGTGCTGTGGTTTGCTTGAAAATATAAAACTAATCCTATTAAGCTCCTGTCCCTGGCATCAGTCTCTTTGATGTCAGTGGGACCGCTTGAGCCCCAGGACATCGGGACTAGATCTGGGAATGGGACGTGGGCTGAGACGAGCAGGTGGGGTTTGTGTCTGTGTTGGGTTTGATGCCCTTGACTGAAGTGTGCGACATTCCCAAAGGAAAGGGAGTCAGGTCTGGGGCAGGGGACTACCAGAGTTGAGGAAAAACATAGCTGTTCCCTTTGTTCTTGCTCAGTGTCCCACACTGAACCTTTTACAGGTTAAAAAAAAAATGGGGGCAAACATCAGTGCACTGAATGATTTCAGTGGGAATTGGAAGGTTTTGACAAGAATGAGATTTATTTTTCCCCCTCTTTGGCACAGCTGCCAAACTGTGGTTCTGCCAAGCACTGGCTCTGGCCTCCAACTGACAGGTTGGCTCTAGCCAAAATGACTGAGATTAACCCGAAAAAGGACGTGTTTTGTATCATCTGTGTGGAGGTGGATTCAGCATCAGGCCTGTGGGAAGCTCTGGATGTGGTGGGTGAAACGGGGCACGAGTGCCAGGGCTGGGCAGCAGCCGGAGGCAGCTTTCGGGTGGGAGGACATCGCCTGGGTGCTGGCATTGGGGTTGGATTTGATGTTCAAAGAGCAGCCTACGGCTCCTGGGGAGCCTTGCTGCAGAGCAATCTGGCCGCAGTCTTGGGGATGCGCACATGTATTTTTAGAGCTGTATATTGCAACATGTGCAAATTTATTAGAGCTTATTAATTAAAATTACTGTGGTGAGGGCTTGTTACTATATCTGACCAAAAAGCTTCCACAGACAGTTGAAAGAAAAACCACCAAAACCCACGTTAGAATAAATGCAGGTTAGTGACTAAAATGGGGTATCTAAAAATAGTTGCACTACAAATAAATTTAGGTATTTATGTGGTGGAATTGCTGCTTTTTTCTGCCTTTCGTTTTATGGGTTTCTTTAAAGATTTTCTGGTTTCTTTTTTGTCATTTTTTTTTTAATTCATATGTCCAGCATCCATTTTTATTTCCATGATATTGATCCAGATGTACAGCAGACAGCATTGATTTCTGCTTGTATGTAATACATATACATTAGCAATGGCATCCACCTCTGGGAATAGTGAAAACCTGGCTGACTGTGGTCTGCAGAAGGATAGAAGTAATTTTCTAGGATGAAATTTAGGGGTAGGAAGGGATACAGAGCGTAGGGTAGGATTTAGCTTACCTGTTCACGGTATTGTAAGTGGGAATATCAGAACGATTTCTAAATAGATCCATGTGAAAGACAAGAGGGTGGAAAGCTTAAACTTAGAAGAAGTGTAAGTGCATGGCAATCCCAGGCACAAATACAGGCTGGGCAGAGAATGGATTGAGAGCAGCCCTGAGGAGAGGCACTTGGGGGTGTTGGTGGATGAGAAGCTCAACATGAGCCAGCAATGTGTGCTCACAGCCCAGAAGGCCAACCGCATCCTGGGCTGCATCAAAAGAAGTGTGGCCAGCAGGTCGAGGGAGGTGATTCTGCCCCTCTACTCTGATCTGGCGAGACCTCACCTGGAATACTGTGTCCAGCTCTGGAGCCCCCAACATAAGAAGGATATGAACCTGTTGGAGTGGGTCCAGAGGAGGGCTGCGAAGATAATCAGAGGGCTGGAGCACCTCTCCTATGAGGACAAGCTGAGAGAGTTGGGGTTGTTCAGCATGGAGAAGAGAAGGCTCTGGGGAGACTTTATAGCAGCCTTCCAGTATCTGAAAGGGGCCTACAAGAAAGCTGGAGAGGGACTTCTGACAAGGGCATGTAGTGATAGGACAAGGGGTAATGGCTTCAAACTGGAAGAGGGGAGATTTAGATTAGATGTCAGGAAGAAATTTTTCACTCTGAGGGTGGTGAGGCACTGGAACAGGTTGCCCAGGGAAGCTGTGGAGGCCCCATCCCTGGAAGTGTTCAAGGCCAGGTTGGATGGGGCTTTGAGCAACCACGTCGAGTGGAAGATGTCCCTACCCATGGCAGGGGGTTTGGAACTAGATGATCTCTAAGGTCCCTTCCAACTCTAACCATTCTATGATTCGAAGACTAAGGAGAGAATGCAAATGGATAAGAGTATCAGGACAAAGAAATGGCGTTTCAGAAGCAGCTTGGGAAACTAAAGAGGGTATAAAGAGGCCAAAGGATCCTCTCTCCAGCATCCTCCCAGCCTGCAAACATTTCTGTGTTATTAGCTCTTTTCTGCAGCAGGGCATGAGGGTTTTTCAAGATGTGGTCCAGACCCCATTGCTCGGGCATGACCAATGACCAGACTAAGAGGCAAGGCAGAGCTTTTTTTCGCACGTTCGCCCGCAAAACCCTGCTCCCTCTGGCATGTCTGGGCTGGGCTCACCCTTCCTGTGATGGGGCGTTCCGTTGCAGCTTGTAGAATGACCTGGGTCGGTTTTACCCTCACAATTAGTAAGTGTGACTTAATCCTCTTTACCCTCTAGTCACTGGCTGTTGTCACAGCTTTTTTTTTCCTGGCAAAAGAGCTGTTTGTAGACAATTCCCTGTATTAAGTTGGTTTGACAGGCTTCACATAAGTTATCATCTTCCTTTAATTTCTTAGAAGTCAAACCCCATGCCAGGCAGGGCACTGGCATCAGGCTGGCAGAGCTGTAGCTGCTCATTTACCTTCTCAGAATTTGTACAACATTCAGAGTTTTCTTCCTCTGACATTTGTCCAGTGTTTTATGGGTTACTAAAAGTAACTATAAAAACTGCAGCAATTTTAGCACTTGCAGATACTGCGTAGCTGAAGGTTTTGGGGTTTTTTTAAATGTGCTATTTCAGTTGTTACTGTTTTACCTTTACTGCTGGAATGAGAAATATTTGGTCATCACCCTGTGATAGCACTGCATTCATCTGAATTTTTTCTAGATAGCGAGCAAATATAATTACTTTCCCCTTTGTGTTATCCTTGGCAAGTCTGCTAATTCTGCATAGAAATAGCTGCATGTAATTGTGAAGGTTCTTTTTAGGATCCTTAAGTTTTTTTCTTAAAATCTTTCTCCTTGTCCTTTTTGCTTCTGGCTGTAGATTCTCCTCCATGCTTTCCTCTGTGCTGAAGTGTGGGCCTGTCTGGGCTATGAAGAGCCCAAAAAGTATTCTTCAGAGGGTCTGTAGAAAGACAACTATGGGACACCTGTTTTATTTATGTCATGGTCTCCTCCTTCTACAGGAAATCCATGGTAATTATTATTTTTAATAAGCAGCCACAGAGAGGAGACAAGTAAGGAAATTTCTCACTGCCAGCTTCGAGGAGGACTGCAGAAGATGGTTTTCTAAGGTCTCTCCTACCCAGAGGTAGCGTTGCATTTTAACACTAACTTGGAAGTCTGTTCTGTCAGAGGTTTTCAGTTCCGGAGCCCAGAAGTGTGATGCTGACAGACTGCATCACTCGCTCTGTGTGTGACACTCCTTGAAAGCTCCTCCAAAAGGCAGTGTCCCTGAGCCAGCCCTCCCTTGTGACAGGAGGGAAAGGCCGCCTGTGCCCTGTGGAAAGCCCCCAGTGCTTAAGCCGGAAGAAGGGAGGTGCCCATTTGCTTTTAAGGCATGCATTAAATATTAAACAAGGTTTTACTGTTCTCGTGGTGTCAGAAGTAGAGACAAGCCCTAACCAAAGCCTCCAGGACTGAATGACCGCAGAACAGGAGAGAAGTATGGCTATAAATACTGATTCTGTGAAGCTCAGGGCTGCTTGACATAAGAAGCTGGGCGGGTTGGTGCCAGCCAGGGCAGGTAGCCCCGTGGCCCTTCCCAAGTCTTTATCTTGGGACCTTTTGACTGAGAATATGACAAGTGTTTGTCACTGGGTCTGAAAAGATGTGGAGCGTAAGCTTGTCCTGCAGCTATGTAGTGTTTAAAAATCCTTATTTCTTACAGTACCCAGACGTGTGCTGGGCATTTCACCATAGGAAGATAATGCCATAGGTACTGCCTTCCTGGGAAGGACGTGCCGAGACAGTATGGAGAGACAGGGTGGATGCAAGACATATAATAAGAGACTATCTGTCGGATAACCTGGTAGCTCACTAGAGCTCCACATAGACATGTATGGTTTTTGAAGAAACAAAATAAATCGTGGAGCAATGGGAGAGGGAGGAGAAAAGGGTGGAGGAAGGGAGCAGTCGGGGAAGAAAGCATGAGACAACTGCAAGAGGAACAAACGTTGCTTTGAGGATGATGTGCCTTATGCCTTTTGCGGGGTTTTCTAAGTTGCCTTCAGGCAGTTCAGGATGTGCAAGAGAAATCAAGAGATCAGAAGTGGCTGGATAAAAGTCTGTGCTCGGCCTCCTTCATCACCAAGCACACTCTCCTCGTTTGAGATGAAAAACAAACATTGGGTGCGCAACCTGCTGTTTACACGTCTGGTGGATCTGTTCACATGGGGCTCTTCTCGCAGCCAGCGAAAAGGCTTTTTTCATGGCTTCTTTTTAATTTTTTTTGTTATTTTCACAGAAAGGATAAATGTGCCATCTGAGTAGGGCTGAGCAAATGACTTGGGAGCGTGGGCCTGGAAAGGCTGCGCCTCTGGGATGGCAGATGTCTCTCAGAGCAGCACAGGGTTTCTGAGACAAGTGCGGACCAGCCCTGAACGCCAGGCAGGTGCTGTGGGTGGCCCTGTGCCTGTGTGGAGAGGCCAGGACAGCCGGGTGCAGCACCCTGCCTGTGGGATGCAGCGCTGGGCTCTGCAGCGATGCTTCTCCAGGATCTCTGGGTGCCTGTGCGCACCGTCCTGGCCCCATCCTGGGGACCTGCTGTGTCTCGAAGCAAACAGGAGTGGTGTTACAGTACAACTGGTGGGGTTTAGAAGTCCAAATAGTTTCTTACTGCAGTATTTCCAAGCGTGGACTTGGTCTTCGTGTGGTGGTGTGCTTGTAAAAGCTCACTGTGTGCCGGGCACATAGCCTGTATTTTCTCCGGTGTGCTGGGCCAGCGCTGTGTCAGTGGGTAGGACTTCTCCTGGGGGCGCGTGCTATAAATACACTCTAAAATTTAGAGCTAGTTATCAAAAAGAATTGAGGAAGAAGGAAGTTTAGATGTAGGCAGTGCTCACTTCAGCTGCATCGGCTTTGTTTCAAAACTGAACTCCATGGGCTGGGGAGCATTTGCTGCCACTCAGTGTTTCATAGCAGCCTTTCATTGTCAGATGGATTTTCAGTCTTTATTCACTGGTCTGATCATGTTCCCTGTTTATGCCATTGATCGCATTGTCTTTTGAAGAAGAAATCCCAATATTACATGTATTCCCAGAGTTGAAAAAAAAATCATCATTAACAGCTGGAAATGAGACGCTAATTTTGGTTTCTTGTCCTCCTGTAAGACGTCAGGGAGCTAGGTCTGCAGAACTTCTCCTGTGCCAGGCTGGAAGGGACAAGCCTGGTGCAAGCGGCCTTCAGCCCCTCGGGGTTCGGGGGGTGCCCGGCAGGTCCAGCACAGGGCTTGTTTGTCAGAAGTGTTTGTCATTAGCTGCCCGCTTGGAAAGTAAGCAGGCTGAAGCCTATTAAGCACTACTTTTTGGTGGTCATTTGACGACAGGCATAAACTTATGGAATATTACAGTGAACACGGGGGGGGGGGGGGGAAACTGCATCAGAGTTCTCTGTAAACATGTTTGTCTTTTCAGCTGCAAATTGAACATTACAAATTTAATTGCAAGTTAAACATTTGGGCCAAAACCCAGAGTGTTGTTTTTTGGAAGTGGTGCCAGGAGCTGTGGGTTGTTTCCATTCTTGCTGGCTGGGATGCCTGCCGGGGCTGCGAGGCTCCGCTGCTCCGTTGTGGGAGCAGGGAGCATCCCCAAGGATGTGCTTTGACCAAAAACCCACAGATGGGATGGTGGACGTGAGGGAACTGAACTACGTGTCCCTCTCGCAGGCTGTCCAAGCTGAAATATCTCAGGTTCAGTCCTTCCTTGGAAAACGACACTTGTGGCAAAATGCTTTTCTCAAAAGCATTTTTCCAGCAATGCAAGTTTTTGTAGAAAATGTTCACCATCCTTTCCTATTTCAAAACAATTTGCTAATTAAAGTGATCCATACTTGTTATTTACCAGAGGGTAATGGTAACACCAGCCCCAGGCAACGTACCCACTGACTGTCTTTAATAGCAAGTTAGTTGTGTTGTCTTAGTTATAAAGTAAATAATTTTTCTTCATTGTGATAATGATTAACAATAAGACAAATTTCAATTATGACAGCAAATCATTACAGAATATTAAGACAAAATCAAGCTAAAGCGTGTTGTAAATAAGAATCCATAACTTACCAGAATTGCATGGATAATAGGTTATTGGATTTTTCCCGTAGCCCCATGGCAAAAAGAGAGAAATTTTATTAAATATCTTTTTGCTTTTGGAAACTTAACGTTCACATTGCTTTCATTTTCACTAATAAATTCAAGATGTCCATATTAGTTTAACTTGAAATGAATTCGTTTTATTGCTGAAACTGAAATTCCCCTGTGACCGTCTCAGTGGATTAGATATATGTTGGTTATATTCTTCCATGATTAAGTTTTTATTGATTTATTTTTTGTGTATGTAGTTTTGTTTATGTATGTTACTTCTCATTGCCCACCTATATTCTGCTGTAGTGCCCTTGACGTGTCAAAAAGGATGATATGTATTTAATTTACTTGGTCTCTCAATAAGTTATTAATCTTTATTTAATACTCTTTGTTTAATAACAGCAGTAATTTCCCTGCAATGCTAATTTGGGATCCAAAATAGATGGTGTTTTATATAGCAGGATTCACCTAACGCTGCTAATCTGCAGCAGACAGACATGGTAGCCTGTTTTTTCCCTGTCCTCTCTCTAAAGTGCCACAAAGAGGAGGTGTTTCTTCTTTCCTGAGGCTGTTGCTGCACCACGAGAAGAGATGGGGCCGTCTGTGTGAGCGGGGCTGGCAGTGGGTGGCTCTCCAGGAGGGTTTGGTCCATGCTAGGAAGGGGTTTGAAACGCTGGCCAGCGTTCATCTCGGTAGAAAGAATTACTGTTTTGGTAGAGAACGATTAAAGTAAGCGTTGGTCAAGCTTTTTGGAGGGAGAAAAATAACGGTTACTGTTATAAACAGATCTTGTTGCCAAGGTGCTGAAATCCAGACCCACAGAAGCTGGATCAAGCGTAGAACATTTTGCAGGAGCATCACAGTATTGCGTACTTAAACACAAGAAATACCAGAAGGAGTCGGAAGTTTCTCTTTGTTTAATTTAGATAATCCCAATTTGTCCCCATTGGCTGAAATTATTTTCTTCCCAAGCATGTGAAATCACTAAATTATTTTTTTTCCAGTAGGTCATGACTCAGTAGCAAGACTTTTCTGATTGCTTTTTTTCATCCCCACCCAGCAAAACTCCCTGCTTTACTTCAGCACAGAGACAACCGAAAAGGCTTTAGTGGTAACAGGGTCACACCTTGCATTTTGCAAAAAACCAAACAGCTGCGCGTCTCCCTCAGCTGCGTGTCTCACGCGGCCTCAGTCCAGACCCTTCAAACACTGCGTCTGCTTTTGCTTCGCATTGGGTTTGGTGGTGGTGGGGACGGTTTGGTCTTTTCCCCTGGAGTGTGATGTCAGAAAAATTCATAGTTACTCGAGCAGGTTAGTGATCCTAATCATCTCCGTTACGTTAAATGATTTAGAGGGAGGGGTGCTGGGAAGAGATCTGCCCAAAAGTACAGTAAAATCCATTTTGCTAGGAAGAACAACCATTGGAAATGTGGATATCGTTTCCCTACAATTTGAAGGTCATTTTCACACTGCATGGAGATTTTCAAAATGCATCCATGTATAACGCATTGCCTGTTAGCATTCTGCTGTCGTAACTCTATATTGATTGTCCTCTGCAAAGATTTTTAATAACAGCAGTAACATAAATTCACTTAATGTGAATAGAGGCTAATTAAGAACAAATGTGCCGGTCATGTTAGGAAGTTGTTTATCACTAATTATGTACCCTTCATCTGTGACTTGCCATATATACTCTCGCCCAAGCTGACTCTAAACAAGCCAGTCCTCCCTGTAGGTATGTGGGCTGCCAGTCCCTGCCGAGGAGGAGGAGGAAGGGGGCAGTGGCTGTGGCTGGGGCAGCCCAGCCCCTGGGTGGGAGCGGGAGTGTTTGCCAGAGGAATCTGGCTCCACTGGGAGAGCTGAGGGAAGCTCCAGTTCTAACAAGAAGCCCTTTCGCAAACTTTCACATACTTTGGCCCTGTAGAACCCCTGAGAAATGTGCACAGATGTGCCTCAGCCCACCGTGAATATCGCTAAGTGATATCCCGGAGTGGCTGTGTTTTGAAATCATTATACTTCAGCCGTTTTCTCTCTGTGAGCCCTTTGCGCGGCTGAGAAAGAGGGGTTTATTTGTGACAGGGTGATGCGGAAGAGAATTTTAAATGTGCCCACTCAAGCATTTGTATTAGTGTTAGCATTTCTCTATGTGTCATGACATGCTGCTAGACAAAAACGGCTGAGGAGCCCTGGCATTGGGCAGTTAAATGGTTGAGAGAAACATCCCACAGTATCGTGTGCAGGCAGGACCACCCATGCTATGCTGTGACAACAGGGCAATGGGGCAGTGGTGGCACGGTTGCATGGGACAGGACGCTGCGGAACAGCAGCAGGAGACCAGCATTCCCCACCCTCTCGCAGCTCGGCCTGTGGGTATCGTGCAGAAGCCTGAAATACAGAGTCTAAATCCAGGCACTAGCTCTTACCTCTCATCCTCTTTCCCTTGGAAAGGTGCCCGTGCCAATGTAGCAGGCCCTGGAAGGAGAGCAGTTACCTGCTGCTGTTCCACCACCTTTCGCTGAGCTGTTGAAAAGCTCCAAAACTTCCTCAGACCCTCTCACCCAACTTGGGGAACTGAAACTCCCTCCTGGGGCTGGAGAGACTGGCACTCCTTGGAGCTTATAATAGGAAGCAACAGTTATTCTTTGCAAGCATTTTATGATAAAGCTCATAAAGTGAAAAAAGCCTGTGAAAATCATTAGGTACCTTCAAATAAAAGGACGATATCTAGGAAGGATCACTAATTAAATAATTGTCTAGTGTTTTCTTGTCTGTAACATGCATATCCATCCCATATCACAAATTACTAACTTAAACCAGATTTTCTAAGGGAATAGAATCCATTGTTTAGCTTTTCTCATGCATATGCTTCTGTTCTTGGGAAGTGATGTATTATTACAACCTGCCGTTTGCTATCAACTTCTGTATGTTTGCTGAGAGTGGAGAGATTGTATTTGCTGTTGAAGATATGCCTTATCCTAAGCTGTGTCCTAGCTGTTCTCGGATTTCCCATTGTAAAGGGGAGGTATTGCATTTCACGTTGGAGAAGGCACCATCAGCAGGCTCAGCAGCTGAAGGGAGCTGGCTCACCAAATGGATTCTTGAGACTTTCCCACCACAGCTGTATTGACAAGAAATTAAGTTTGGGTTTAAACAACGCTGTTCTGTTTTCAAGGGATGATATATAGTCACTGGTGCAATAACAGAGTGATATCATGTTGTCCAGTGAAATCCCTTAGCAACTGACTCAATATTTACAGAAAAATAGTTGGGATGGTGGAAGCCAAAGCTGCTGAATGACTGACAGTGCCCCAGCTCCAGCTTGCGAAGCTCTTCCCTGTGAGCTGTTTCGCCCATCGGATCCTCAGAGCTTCTGGGAAGGTTTTCAGAAGTGATGATTCAATGGTACCCGTAGATAACAAAATGATTATTTATTTCTTTTTTTAACTAACATTTGTGTAGTGCTTGAAGCTTGGCTGGCAGCTGCTTGTAGCATTTGAAGTGCGCCAGAGCTCACATTTCAGTGACACGAATTGGGCAAGGCTGTTCACTGGAGACTGCTGTACGTTGAAAAGCTCAGGTCTGAGGGAAATGTTCGGTGGCTGCCTCTGACATTTGCCTTAACAAAGAAGCGCTGTTCTATCGGAATAGCCCAGAAAACCATAACAATGCATCTCTGATGTGAGGGCTTTCTCTCTATGTAGTCTTCATGCTTGGGGAGGGGGGAGCATAATTTTTTTTTTTCTTTAGTGGCGGTTAGAAGGGAGGGACCAAATTTCCTGTGAATCCACTGGGACCTCAGCAGCTGGTCATGTTTTAGTGGGCTGTTAAGATTTCTTGCACAAACCATTCTGAAAACTGCGAAGAGATATGCCATGCATTTCAGTGTCAGAGGAGCTGTGGGAACAGAAGGGCTGGCATCTCGCGCCAAGTGACTCCCATAAGAAATGGACCAGTTTCTCCAAGTAGATGAGAGCTTCTGCACTGGTTGAAGGGATTTAGCGTGTTCATCATCTTGTGCTGTAACTAGCAAGCCTGTTAATTCATGATGACAGCCCAGCTAGGGTCAAACAAACAAATAGGAGAGCTGAGCTGGGAAATGTAAACTTTCAAGTAAGCAGCGGGGGCACCTAGGTGGGCACATAAACATTTTTTAATATACTGTACATTAAATTTAGTTCTTTTTGGAGGTTTTACCCCCAGAAATGTTCAGGAATCGTGCCAGAAATGTGATAACATAAATCCTACCTTTCACCACGAACTGTCTTCCTTGTCTTCCCTGTCATCTGCTTCTATATTAGTGCTGTCAGCACTTCTGCTTTCCTTACGCTCCAGTTTGTTTTCTTTCTGGTCTAGTCTTCTTTATCTCTTCTCTCCTAAGCTTTCTAAGTGTCTGTCACTCTTCCCCTTACCTCCTTTCAACCCAAGAACATGATATAATTCTGCTTTATCTGATTTCTCTTTGGTGATGTCTGGCTGAGGCAGCTGTCAATAATCTATTTCCATCTTGGTCTTCGAACTGTTGGACACAACAACCAGGCTTAAGCTTTGTACTTCTGTGCTTATATTCTGTCCAATCACTTGGACTTTGAGCTCTTTCCTTATCTACTGCTTCTAAAAAATGCATGTTTCCTGTTATTATGGGCTTATTTGCCATGTCACAATCTGGAATCCAGGAGAAAAAATAATAAATAAAAAAATTTCAAATCTGAGTATTTCGCAATAAAAATGAGAGTAGAAAGAATATATAAAACTTTAATAGCATCTGTTTTCGAAATGCTTTATTTTTGTGCTTATCTATCTTAGTTATAAGAGGCTGTAATTTGGTTCAGATGTACCTGTTTTGATACTGGAATTTGACTGGGTTTTTAATCGCATGACCCTGTATAGGCTTGAACTTCGACAATAAGGAAGGTTGTGATCTTATCATGAGGCCAATATAGTAAAAGAGATCAGTTCTCTTTCCAGACCACGTCTTGCTATATAGTGGAAGTGTTTGGGCACATTCAGGCTTTTTAATCAAGTGTCCTTGATTGCAGCCTCTTTGTAAATGCACTGCAAGAGTCATCTAAGGGAGTTATTGGTTTACTTTTAATGCACGTGGAAGGAAAAACCAACCAAGATGTAGTATTTTTATTAGATTTGTTTTGGTGTATTTGCTTTTGATTTCATTGGATGTTATTGAACATTTGCACCATGCATTTCAACAGTCTGATGTGTTTTCTACCAATTCTCCAGCTGGCGTAGGCTGGCAAAGGTACTGGACATCAGCAAAGCTAAACCAAAGATTTGGCCCTCTGATCTAAGCAGTTCCGTACAGCTGCAAAAATTTCTGCTCCACGCATATGGGGAGAAGGCATATTTTTAGGCTTGCCCAGCTGAATACCAGCTGCATTGATTTTGCTCCAACTTTACAAAAACAGAGAAGTTTGAATGATGAAGCAGAAATAAAGCAAGGCAGGAAGGCTTGGTCAACCAGAAATACCTCAGGCATATTCTCTGTTTTGTCTCTCTCATAGTCTCTGAAGAGCCTTTATTGTTGCATGGCTGTTCAGAGAGGGGAATTAACCTGTGCTGCCCTTGGCGAAAAAGCTGTGCATGTGCCTTCTGCCTTTGGCATGCTGCCCGTTGCTGCTGGGAAGCACAGAGTGGTGGGAAGCTGCCATGGAAGAAGTCCTCTGAAGTCTCCTTTCACAGAGATACCATTTTCTCAGAAGGGAGAGAGGGTGGATGTTCTCTGTGTACTCCCATGGTCCCATCCTCAGTGGCTGGCCTCTCAGAGGATCAGCAGGAAATCGAGACTATTCCCATTGTGGCCATTGATTTCGACGTGGTGTTAGCGAGACAGTGCTTGCCAACCATGGCAGCTGCCAGGCAGTTTGATGGGCCCAAAATGGGCTTGTGCATGCCTATGCTGAGGTCCTTTCTCTCTCTCTCTCCACTCCTAAATTTTTATGGGCAGGTTATGAACAATTTGAATATAAGTATTTGATTTGGGAAACGTACTTCACCCTTAACAGTAGTTCCAGGATCCCAAGTTTATCAAGGCATTTGTACCTGTAACCTTTTCTATTTGTAGCCCTACTTTCATTTACACTTTCAGGACTGAAGTTTGCAAACCGCCACCAGTATTAATGGCTGCTTCTACGAAGCCTCGTATGCTATGGGAAGCCTCCATTTCCACTCCCTCTTTGGTGAATCCTTGGCATCTTCTCCCCTGCAAGGCTATTCTTTAGCTCGCACCGTAGCCAACGGTGAACTCCTCGTTTTTCCTGCTGGCCCCAGTTCCTTTCAGAAACCTCGTCATTGAAGTCACATTGCTCATTGTGCAGGGAGTGGATGCTTTTCAGGTTGCCACTGCATTAATAATGTGCCTGAAGCTGAGCAGATGGAGCAGGCATGTTTGTACAAATAAAAGCAACATGTCCAGAAAACAACAATTTGCAAGAGCTTGCACTGTGTTCTGGTGTGTCTCACTTTGATGGAAGGAGATTTATACTGCAGAGGCAACTTTCCCATTGGAAAGGAGAAGGGGATTCCTACAGTAGCCTACAGCGTGGTCACCAGGTGGGTACCACATTCACGCTGCTCCCTGTTGGACCTTGCATGGTTGTGGTGGCACCACCAGGCGACTGTAGGCAATTCCTCTGTGCTTGGTTATTGAGGCATGAAGTGGTAGACTTGGAGAAGAGAAAGGTCTGTCTCAAAACAAGTACAGTGTATGAAGGCAGAAGATGGAGTACGAGAAATGAAAAGTGTAGTCCTAAAGGCTGTGTATAGATAGGATTGAATCTGGTCATTGACTAGCATTTACACAGGTAAAATATTGGGAGAGTTTTGATACAAGTCAGAGTGCTTTGCTAAACTTGTTTTCACTGCAAGTTGGTTCTGTGGGGTTAAGAGCACAGACGTGTTAGAGAGACCAGGGAAATGCCTGCCCGCCATGCAGCCTGCATCTGGAAGGGCCAGTGCACCATGGGAAGAGCTGCAAAGACCTTTTTCTTTGCTGTCCTCCCTATGCAGAGGGGTACAATGTCTCAACATGTTCAGGCTCTACTTAAAGTCCTATTTTTAAATTGTCTGGTTTTAAACATCACGTTTCTACATTAACTTCCAACTTAAAACCAATTTTCTTGCTGGAGTACCCTGTGACGTCAGAGAGAGCAGAGGAAAGCCGTTTCTCACGCAGTACGTCCTGTTAGTTTGACCTGGCAACGTGCTCTCCAATCTCTGCAGTGATTAAAACCCATGCTACACTGGGAACCAGATGCACCACGGAGCTACCTCAGTAATACTGGGGTCTTCGCAGGGGTCTCGTGCGGCTCCCCGGGGCAGGGCTGCAGGCAGAGGGAGCTGGCTCACCGCACGGCACCCATGGCAGGGCGCAGGGCTGCGGGCAGCTCCCGCGGGGACTGCCTGGGAGAGGCTGTAGCCTTGCTGGGGTCTGTGTAATTTAGGCCAGTGTTCCTTTTCCACGTTCACTCCTTAGAGGGCTTTTCCTGGCACTCCTGTCCATCACCCTGTAAAGATACTGGGTCATTTTGGGGAAAAATCCCGGTTTCAAGACCAGCCCTGCTGAAGGCAACTGTTCTTGGCCGTTTGCGAAATAACATAATTTTTGGTTATAAGCACTGTTCCCTGGAGCTTTTTCCTGAAATGAAAATAATATGTTTTTGCTAAAGATAACATTGCACATTTCCGGGAGAAATATAGGGCTGATGTGTTTCTTCATTTTATTAGAGAGCAAGCTGCATATTTAAAAGCCTGATAACCTCCCCCAGGGAGCCTTGACTTCAGTGAGTTGACTCCAGGTTTTAAAGAAGAGGGCAATGCAGCCGCCTGAAACAAGAACGGGTCTTGTCAGCCTTGTGGCTAAACAGCCGGTTATTTTTGGTGACTGACCATGTCTTTCCATCGTGGAGGGTGTTTTCAGGTATCATTGCACAGGACGGATTGCTGCAGTCAGCCGTAGGTGGCACAGCCTGGATGGGTCGGGAAGAGCAGTTGGGGCACGTTGCTTGGGCTTGCAGCCAGACGGGGCTGAGGTCTCCTGGGGCTGGGGTTCCCCACGCCGTCAGCTGGGAGGGCGACTGCCCACCGCGCTGTAAACCGCAGGGACCAAATGGGCAGCGGGAGCAAAGCCAGCCCGGGGGCCCGGCACAGCACTGCGGGTCCCCCTGCCACACGCGGGTGGTTAAAATGGAGGGAACAGCTTGTATGAAAGGTGGTCTGAGGGGCAAAATCAGCACTCACAGAGCAAAGGGAGGTTGTTTTAATTGGGAGGGGAAAGGGGAGGGAGCGGAATGTAAAAACCACACAGACATTCCTTTCCCTGCAGGGCTGCCAGTCACCATCCCATTCTTCAGGGGGAAAAAAACTGTGCCTTTGGAAAGGGATTTGAATAATTAAATTATTAGTTAGTGAGACCCTATGGGATTTGGGTTGGTAACATTTCCTAGCATAAAAATTTTCTTGTTGAGAGCTTTTTATTTTTGCCCTGCTGGAATTTTTTCCTTTGGCATGTCATGTCCAGCTGCTCCTCCAGATGGAGGCGAGGGAGCAGTCGCCAACCCCCTCTGGGACCAGGAGAGGGATGGGAATGACTATCCAGGAGCTGCCACAGTGCAGCTGTTTGCCTGCAGACACGCAAGATGCTTGGGCTTCCCGGAGCTGCTCGGCCGCCCGCAGCTGCAGCTCCCACCGTTGCCACCGAAAGCTTAGAGGCCTCACCGGATGGCAAGGCTGGTTGTTCAACAGCTGGACACATGGCTTCTGTCCCCTTGGAAAGCGTGCCTGTTGGCCCAGGCCCAGCTGGGAGGGTATTTTTGGAGGCATATAGCATCTTCTCTGGCACTCCTGGGTTATTCTGTATTCCGGCTGCTCTTAGGAAAAAAAGAAAAACAGAAAATGAAACTATGAAGTTCTAGAGATCTTTCCCAGATGCTGCTTATCTTTTCTATAGTATGATTTCTGATGTGGAGAAGTCAGTAGGATGCAGTCTTTCTGGGGAGTAGGCAGGGATTTTATCTAGAGCATTTTCAGTTGTTTTAACTTCCCATCAGAGACCCAGTATGGCACACGGGGCCCAGCAGGCGTTTGCAAGCCTACGTTGCTCATCCAAAGTGATTTGGTCATGGTTGCTTTGCCAAGATAGTGCAGTTCTTCCAGCTGATCCTGTTTCATTCTTATGGTTCCCAAAGGGCTAATTTCAAGGTGAAGCTTCCTCGGAGTTTGATACCATTTTTTACCCCTCCAGTCTTTACTTTTAAAGGCTTTCATTTCAAAGTATGATAATACCCTTTCTGTCATATAATATTGATACACAGTTATATCACATTTTATGTATCCAAGCTGTCTAATGCTCCGTGTTTCGTATCATTCTCTGCACCTTCTGGGAACAGTACCTCCATCCCTGAGAGGCTTTCAGAGGCAGAAGAGATACCACTCAAAATTCTGCCTTTGCATCTGGTTACGTGAGGTTTATACTGAAATCCGAGACACGGTGAAAGGGATGAGGGCGAGACAAAGCTTGCGGTAATCATCCAAACTTCAAAGCCAACTGGCTTTCCTTTTGCATTCCCGATAAGGAGGCTGGAGGACACGGAGCTGCTGTGCAGCAGGGTTATCTGGGAGTTACTGGGGGAAGAGCTCAGGCATTAGGATTCAGTCTTGCAACCTTTCACACATTAAATAGTTTTTACTGTTCATATCTCCCCTTTACGTTCTGTAGACTGAAGATGACTTCAGCTGGAGACAAGCCTTAATTACAGAGAGGGGCTTGAAGCCTTTAGGACTTACTGTCTGTTCCCAGGTCTTTTTCCCTGGTGGGCTGATTCTTGATTTCTGCTTCATTTTGATTCCACGTTCTGCACCATGTCAAATTTTGTCTATCCAGACTTCACTTTGATTTAGCTTGGCTGTAGATCGAACGTGACCGTGGTTTCTGATTGTAGTGCTTCTGCATGACTTCAGGCCCAGTCTAGCCTGTATTCCCCCTCTCTGGCTCTGCAGGCAGGAGGTTTGGGACACACTAAACGTGTCCTTGCTCAGTTCCAGGCTGCCACGTTTCTAGTGCATTTCCTCTCCTCCATTGACACAGTAGTAGATCATTTTCAGGTCATTGTGATCCTTCTGCCAGCGTTGCGCCATATGAATAAAGTTACAGAAGTGGCTCCTGGTGTAAGACAGGAGATTCTCGCCTGTTAGGAGTCAACCGTGCTCTGCTGAGATCCGCTGAGCTGCACCCAGCCGGGGCACCTGGCTCCAGAGCTGGAACTGCACCAACAGGGCTGAAGGTGATGAGCGTATGTGGATACGGACACAGATGGTACAACAAGCTCAAAATTTCCTTTAGCCAAAGGCACTTGACAAACAGGACAGCTTTTCTCAGCCTGTCTCGTAATATTTATGCATTCTACATATGTGAGATGTTCCAAGCTTTCATCTCCAAAATAGCAGGAACAGGATAAGTAGCACTGCCAGCCAAAGGAAAATTAAAGTAAATCCCCAAAGAAGTGATTTATAGGACGTAAATCACTTACAGTAATGAATGTAATCCCGTCGAACATTTTCTTCATTATAATAACTTAACAGTCATCTGTTGATTTTTATATCAGATCATAAATGCAGTCTCTGCAGTTTTATAAAAGTATTTATTCGCAAATGATGTTGAAAACTGTCTGACAGAATAAGTCTCATCTTATACATGTAGGGCAAACCTCTGCATTCTTTTTAAATTTTTAAGTAATGAGAGCTTGTGAGTCTGCCCTTTCTGCCTGCCCGTGATGAGCACTGAGCTGGCTCTGTAAACACCACGTCTACAGCACGGTTCTCTTGCTGTGAGCTGTAATCAGTGCACATGTAACGAGATTGTACGACTTAATGTGCAACAAGTCGGTGAGCACAGACCTGTCCCGCAGTCTTCAGCAAAGGGGGGTGGGTGTACATGTGTGCGTGTGGTGGGCAAATAAGTAATTAGAATGCCGAGAGCTACAATTAGAAGTTAGCTATTTATTTTGCAGGCTTTGCTGTGATGCGCTAATCCCTTTCTTAGTACAGAAGAATATTTATTTTCTTCTGTACTTAGTGTTTAGCTTTGAAGTTGTGCAATAACATCTGCTGGTGACCACAGAAGATGGTATAATTCTGGTCCATCAATTGCAGCTTAGACTTCATTTGAGTCTCTAATAGAGAGGCCCTGGTTTTCTGTCAGTTCTCTGGTTCAAATCAACTTTTTTCCCTCTGAAGACCCTAGCCCTTAAGGCACTGGATAAAAATCTCATATTTTTGGTGCTACGCTTATTAGTCATTTTAGTGAGCATTTAATTACCTGCCTGCCTAAAACAGTGTTTACAATGTCAAGAGAAAACTTCAAGTAAGAAAAAGGAAAAACAATTTAAACAAAACAAGAATCCATCTTCAGTTCCTAATCGAACTAAACACAAGCAAGTTTTGAGAGTTAGAAATGGGATAATGCTTGTATGGCTGTTGTGGCAGCTTGTCTTACCACACTTCATCTGGATACAGAACCACAGCGATCTCAAAAGAGCAAGTTGGAAGAACACATACAAACAAGATAAGGAAAGCGATGTGGATGTGTTTGGATAAATGGGCAACACGCGGCAATTTTCCTGCCTGTTTCTCTGAACCCAAACTTTTGAATAGGTTTCTGTGCAAACCAGGAAGCTGGTGGTTGAATTTTAGTGTCTGAGGGTGTGGGAACCTGAAGCCACCGCTCAGGCTTCCATCTGCCTCTGAGTCGTGTTCCTCATCACCAAATTACACCATCAGTCTTAAGAGCATTAATGATTTGGTTGTTTGCCTTTTTTTAACCTTGACTTTTCCTTCAGCAGTTCCTCCTGCATATCTCCTCCTTTTTTACTCTCCTATATTTGTCTGTTTATAAAGTTTTTGAAAGGTGACATTTTGAGTATTAACGATGGTATATATTCACATGTGATAATGGATGGCATTCAGGATCTGCTGGATGCAATCCAAATCCCACTGGAGTCAGTAGGAACACTTCTTTTAGAGGCTTTCAATTAGACCCGTAGCTGCAAATACGGTCTGCCTTTTCACAAAAAAAATGCTGAGTGGCTAACTGTGGCTTGTTTCATTCAACTTATACTTTCTTCTATATCTGTTGCGTTTCTTTCCTTTCTTGACACGCAGAAAGGACCTTCATTGTGATTCGGTTAATATTTCCTTCTACTGCCTTTATGTAAGACAGCGTGTGTAGTGCAAATACAGTTAGAGTGTATTCAGCAGAGTACACGTGTGCAGCAGCATTTGGCTTTGCATATGGTTTTTGTTCATTTCTAAGGGCAGGTTGAACGTTTTTCTTTGACTTTTTTTTTTTTCTGTGTAGCAATTACAAACCAGATTTTGCTGAAAAAAGTGAGCTTCTCTTGAGGGTGTGCATTGTGCTGAGGGAAGTATCCATAATCTGCTGTTAACTTAAATGGGTTCTGCCATGAATACAGAGTTTATTTTTCTAAGCTGATATATAACAAACTGATTTGTCTTGACAGACTGACTTGTGTAGCAGCTCATCCTCCAAGTGGTTCCCACTGTGGCATCACTTGGGTTTAATTAAAAAAAACTGTTCTGAATGGTTGAGAATGGAAAATGTTGGCTTAAGTAAAGGCTCAAATCCCAAAACATCTCAGAAAAATTAAAAGATCTGAGTTGACATGGGAAGACTCGCGTGCACAGAAGTGTTCCTGGGGTTTAGACATCACTGATCATCTGTTACGCTCCCAGGAAGCTTTTTTAAATGTTTAGATATAATTACTTTTCTCAGCTGACTACAGGAGGTGAGTTCTGAAGAGGAGTCTGATGTACAAACTGAATCATATTAAATACTGTGAAAAGCAAGTAATTTTAATGAAAGCGGCCGAGAAGTGTTATTCCCTATTATGCAGCCCTGCGTGCCCTCAGCTTTCAGTGTGGACAGTGTTCATCTGGCAAGGGAGCAAATTCCACATTTCCTGCTGACAGAAGAAAAAATACTAAATGTTGCTGTAGGCAACTTGCCATCACACGTTATTTCTTATGAAACATGTTTTTGTGGTTTGATGTTTTTGAGTCATGCCATTTTTAAGGAACATGGAGGGTGTGTCAGGGTAGCAGGGCTTCATGTGAGGCTCACCAGCACACCGCCAGGCTTCACACCGTCTTATTTTGTTCTGTTGCTTATCTGTCTGTCACTTGCCTATGGCTTATGAATCACTTGCTTTAAGGGCATTTCATGAATCCCCCACAACAGGTGTCTAATACTAGATTGAAGTATAACAGGGGTTTGTTTTTGTTTTGGTTTTACTCTAATTTGTTTTTCTCAGTAGCTTTAGGCTTAGCAAGCCCCTTAATTATGCATCATCACCTGGAGGCTCTTCTGAAGGTTACCACAATGCTTTAGTCATGGCTTTGTAGGTAACATATACATTATGTATATAAGCGGCCCCAAATCCTGGCTCTTAAAGCCCAAATACTTTGATTACGTACCTCTTTGCATCTAAGTGCATATATACAGGCAAGTAAACCAACCAGCATGACGTATAGGAGGTTTAAGAAAGAAGAGGCAACACCAAAATTGTATACCATATTGGGAAATAAAACTCAAAATTAAATACTGACATGGCCAAATCTTTCTGTATTTGCACAAAACTTATTGAGCATTACCAGCAAGGCCAGCACCAGGACTAATTTCACCGCTGCCCCCCTGCCATAAGACTTCCTGTGGCCAACCTACACTCGCAGCTGTGTATGTAAGGGACGTCGGGGTAGGTTCTCAGTCATTCTCTTCTTCCCCTTCACCAAGCAGCTTTTGTTCCTGGCACTTTTATTCCCGGCTCACCAGTTTTTGCTTTGCATAGCTAGTGAAGGTAGACCTCGTCAAAAGCATCAAGCTCTGTTATAGGGAACCAGGTCAAGGAGGAGCGCTGGCGACGGCGCAACGTGCTGCGGGCGCCGCTGGAGCTGAGCTCGCATTACGCATGCACCGTCACAAACAGGTAGGCTGGAGATCTCAGGGAAGCTGTGTCAGGTGGTGGGTAAATTATTGCAGAATACAGAAAACAATAGCTGAAATTAACATTTTGCTATTTTCAAAGGTCACTCTTGGTCGCCCTTTTTTTTAACTTGGCATACCTGGCTAGATTGTGAAATGCAGCGTGAGTTGGTGTGAAAGGGCAGCGCTTGGGAAGCATTTGTAGTGTTAGTAGCCAAGATTTTGGAGTGGCTCCGTTATAAGGTTGTATTATGTATTGTATATTCCCTAATCTGCCTGAAGCAAAAGAGATACACAGGAAGTTTGCTGTCTGCCTTTAGCTGCTGTCGTCTCTGCTTTTGTTTGCTGGGTCTTAAAGTCAGCCCTAAAAAGGCTTTTTGTATAGGTTAGTCCACTACTTTCCTTCTGGAACAGCCTTACTGTAGTAGTGAGCTAGTAAGAAAAAGCCAAGCCTTTGTGATTTATGAGCTGATTGCTAGTAATGCCATATCAGTAAGGTGGTAATTTGCATGACTTATCCAATGTTATGTGGAAAAATTGTAGCCGAGTGTTGAAATTGAATAAAGGTACCTTTAAAAAGTAGAGTGTAGGACTAAATAATTTCCAGCACTGCTGCCCAGTCCTCGGAAGTGATTCTCATCCAGCTCTAAATTTACATTTCCCTTGACAGAAACATGCATAGGTAACAGATGAAAATGGTTGATTTGCTGTTTTGGATACAGTAGCAATTAATTACAGAGAATCCTGCAATTTTGTTCAGGCCTGCCTGTAGCGAGAGGAGACAAGGATGTTCTTATTTTGATTTGCTGTCATTTATGAGGTTTCAAAAGGGAATGGCCCTTTGTTTTCCGTTTTCTATTCAGGGTATCCATGGGCTGGTCCCCAGGCCACCGGTACTGGAGTGTACAAATGTTGTGTAGGAGCCCATTTTCCCCCTAAACAGAAACTGAAAAATCACCGGCTTGCCGTACCCTGGTAATCATGTACTGCTCTGACACCCTCCGGCTCACAGGCTCGCGGTGCTCTGGTGCCTTCTGCACCTCGCCCAGCACCACTCCTTTATAAAGCTTTTATCCTTTGGCGTGGGCAAGCAAAGCTTATGAACTTGCCTCTCTGCGGCTCGCGGGCAGCAGCGGTGTTGGGCACAGCCAGTTAAAATCCCAGTTAACGTAGCGGATCTTGTACCTGGTCGCTGGGGAGAAGACAAAGAGTGTTAGCTTCTCTCTATGCCTGCTGAAAAAATGGCACTGAAAATCCAGTAATGTCAGGGAAAACCACAGAGCCTGGCAGGGTGAGGACGGTGTGCAATCAGTGGCTGCAAATAGAAAGGACTGATGGTGTTTCAGGGTTTTGGTTTTCTAGAAAAGGGCACAGATTGGAAGGGGTGGCCCCCGTGGCATCAGCAAGACTGGAATATGTGTGTCGGCCTTTCTCAGCAAAACAGCCGCTGGCAGCTTCCCCAAGTGGAATATGTTTCAGCTTTTCACCTTACTGCAAGGTGGTAAATACTCCATAATAAACAAATAGGAGTTAATCTGTTGGAGGGGCTTAGTTGGGGTTAGCAAATCTCTATTGCTTTTGAATGGCTGAATCTCTCTCTTTTTTTTTTTTTTTTTTTTTTTTAAAAAAAGGGCAAT
>VFFE01006595.1:59057-109082 GCA_008921705.1 Burhinus oedicnemus | reverse complement strand
CTGAGCACTGTCCCAAGCTGATGCCTCTCTTTGTACCAGCCCTTCAATTTGCCCACCATCCCTGTGAGCACAGTGGCACGAGGACTTCATTTAACCACATCACCAGAGTTGGCGGCAAGGGATTCTGTTGGGTTTTTTTATTTTAAAAAACCCAAATAGTTCACAGGCCTTTAGAGCCTGTCTCACCCATTCGGCAAACACACATAAAAATAACAACCCTGCTGGTTTTTGAGATCCCCAGGGAGCTGCCTGTGCTAAAAGGCAGCACAGCAGTAGATAAGGCTGAAGGAAGGCATGGAAGGGTTTCACAACATGAAGACAAAATGATTAACCACCGCGGCTGATCATCCCCGGCAGCCTGTGGCTACACGCTGAGCTGCTGAGTTTTATATCTGAGGAGCTGCAAATTGTGTATTGGCTCAGTGATGAAGCTCTGGTGCAATGTCATCCCTCGGTGTGGTGTGAAAACCTACTGCCCGTTCCTTCACGGCGATAAGAAAAATGAATGCCCAGACATACCGGCTCCATTAGCGTTCAGTTTTCTGTATGTTCATAGCAGTAAATCAACCAGAGATAAAAAGCTGAATACATTCATTTTTATATCAGGATGTTCTCTCACACGGCCGTCATGCTGCAGAAAGTTTCCCTTCGTTCATGCCGCAGGGGCAGCCACCGCTGGGGTGGACGGAGCCGCCGTGGGACCCCGTGCCCGTGGGTTTATGGCTGGGTACTACGGGGAAGGCCGTGTTCAGCTGCAACGGCAGCGGCAGTGCCGCAGGTAGAATGTAAATGACTACAATTAGCTGGCATGGGGGTTGATCATGTGATTTATAGTCCCATTAATAATAACTGTTTATTTGTTATTGCAGTATATTAACAGTGCTGCAATCCATCAGGTCTATACCAGACCTGAAATTATAGATTATGGATGTGGAGAAAATTGGAAAAGGAGGAAGGAATGATTTGTAAAATCTCCTGATCATACACATATAACAAATTTTCTTGGGGGCAGTTTGGTATCTATTATTTGCTGTATGAAGCAGCAGTATACCCTTTGGGCCACTGGGGATCTCTTACCTTTCGTGATTGCCACAGAAAAGCTTTTCCCCTTGTCACTCAGGTTGGACATAGAAAGCCACACCACAAATAACCACTCTGAACAGCAGGTTCGTTAAAGTTTGCCTCTGGGTGGAGGCACGTGGAGGTGCAGCGCTGCCGTGGGGCTCTGCGGGATGGACCCTGATGAAGGTGTCCCTGCCCGGTTGCAGGGAGTTCCCAGCCCAGAGGAGCTTCACCCCGCCAGGTAATTGCTGGCTATGGGCTAAGTTTGGTGCCAACACTTGGAGACTGGTCCAGGGCAGTAGAAGATAGGGGGCCAGCATGTGGGGGGAGTGCAGGGCTCCCAGGGGGTCCCTGCTCGTACCCTGCAGCCGGGGTGCTGCCAGCACTGTCTGCCGGCAACAATGCCGCTCCAGAGAGCGTCCCTGGTGCACTTGCCCTTCTTCCCTGGGCAGTGTCTCCAGCCAGCAGCTTTGACATGCTGTGTGCTGACACGAGGGCACAGCACGGGCCCTTTGCGTCTCGGTAGCTGTAGGTTGCGTTGCAGGCACAAGCAGAACTGCAAAGCCCTGGCACGCAGCATCGCCTGTGACTGCAGAGCGTGCCACCTGCCTGGGTTGGGGGGTGCGGCAGGACGTGGCCTGGCCCCTGTGTTTCTCCTTCTTGCCACCGCAGCTGGGAGACCCACGTGCAAGGGCCTTGTCAGCAGCATGGAACAGTTAGAGTCAATGCTACTAAAAATTACCTTTCAAAAAACTGCCTCTGAGGCTTTCTGAAATGATTTAGAAAATGTTTACAACTGCCTTTTGTGGTAAAACCAGTAGCTGAAATACAAAGGCTGGCATTTCCAATATCCTCCACAAATAACCCCCCCACGCCCCACGAGAGTCGTGTCACTGAAATATCACAAAAACCGCGGCAGGCAAAGACAAAACAAAAGCGAAAATACAAATGAAGGCCCCGATCCCACAAAGTTCGGTTCTCCCAACTGCTTCAACTGGTGTGACCTCTCCCATTGACTCCTGTAAGACAACCAGCATGCTGTGAATTAAGCACAGGCACAGATGTTGTTCCTGAAAATGTCTATTTGTGGAACAAATTATTCATAATAGGAAATGGCATCTGTGTTAATTTAAGAAAAGCTATATATGCACCAAGTGAGGATAATGGGTACTTTATAGTCTAAACTGGAGTGGGACTCAAGGTGCGTCCTCATGTGCGGAGCGGTGGCAGGGGTGACTTACAGCCTTCCTACTTCTTGCCTCGAGGATCCTCAATCTGTCAATCTATTGCCAAGTCTATCACTCTTGTAATTTTAGTGGGAGGATTTTTTGCATCCTCAAGCCCCAGGCTTGCCTTTTGCAGCTTACTGGAATACTTGAAATGTAAAAGTAGAAGTCCTATGTGATAACCCTGAAATTCTTTTAGGAATTAATGGCACCCAATTTAGCCTTGTAAGACTGTGGAACAGCAAAGAAGAAGGAGTAAAACTCTGGCAGTATAGGAAGAGAAGTTTCATATTTTAAATTCTAAAAAGATTTAAGGTCTTTGAATCCAATGGTTTTAGTTAGAGCCCTCTGCATGCCTTCCGAACCTCAGCTGGGGATCGTGTTGACTCGTGAAGTCGCAGAGGTCCGTGAGCCTTAACATTAAATTTTGCAACACTTCTGACTGCAAGCTGCCAGAAGCCGCCATGCAGCTTGTGAGCCGCAGGACTGCAAAGCCTTGGCTGTAGCTGTAAATCATTATTTTTTCCTCCCTCGCAGAAAATTCGGCCATAAATGTGGTGTGTGTCAGGGGCTGTACTTAAGCGTTCCCTTCACTTGGTAGGTTGTGATCCTTGTCCACCACGCATGGATGCTGCCTGCGCCCTCTGCTCTGCGGTCCTTGGGACAGAGCAAGGGCTGCGAGATTCAGCACTTTGGGTGTGGTTTTTTTTACCATTATGCTGTTGAATTCTAATAATTAGTAGCTCACCAAAAGAAAAACCTGTGAGAAAAATATGAATGCCGGTTTGAAAAGTCATGGATGCATGGTTTAAATCAATAGCTTTTTCTCATTAATAGAATCACAATGAAGTTATTGGAAAATTCAGTATTGTGATGAATTGGTATTTTTCATATCAAAACAAATGGAAATGCTGAAGGCTGATTGGATTAAATTGAAGAAGCCAATATTACAGAATTTTTGTGTGCTTTTATATGTGGAAATTCAGTGTCATCTAATTTTTGCTACATTTTGTCCAATTTCATGTTTGTTGAAACCAGCGCTTTCCAATCTTCTTCTCCTTCCCCTGGGATAGTCCGGTGTTCAAATCCTAAAACACACATAATTTTCCAGTAGAAGCAATTACTGGTTCTGTTTTGTTTATGGTTAAGATCAGCAGTACTTGATAGCTTACCTAAATTATCACAGATTCGATTTTTATGTAGTGTGAAATTATTGGAGAATCCACCTCTCCACTGCGGCGGATGACTCGAGACTGCAATAAATACTCTGGATGAAGAATTCCACTACGTGTCGTTTCTCCCTTCCTCTTGTCTGCCAAACGCTTCCTCCGGATCAGTGGGTTCTGTAGAAGAAAGGCAGAAAATGGTGCAGATAGCAACGAGCCCTCACCCCTTCAGTGACTGCTGCAGCAGGGGACTTTAGGATGGTGCCGGTGGACATAGCTGGAACCGATGAACCCCACTGCCGTCATCAGCATCTGGTGATGAATGGTGTGCGTTGTCACGGTTAGGGTTAAATGTCAGGCCAAACAGCATTCACTTCTGCCAGTGTGGAAGGGTTTGGTCTTCTGTGGTTGTGGTTGTAAAGCCCAGGTCTTACAGAGCCGCGTGGCACTGGCTGCCGTTGGTCATGACTGCGAGCACAGCACGTTGGTTGGGGAGGTTATGCCAGGTGGAGAGGACTCAGAAGTCAGCCTGGCCCAAAGCACGCTCTCAGCAGCAAAGTAGTTCCTGGGTGTGCGGGTAAGAGCCCTTGAGGTCTGTGGGCCATGAGATGGTGCAGTGCTCAACCACAGCCCTCGCTGGGGCGGCACCTCCGGTAAAAGCAGGCAAGCTAAAGGTTTCCCAGTGCTGCCTCCCGCGCCTGGAGAGCTCTTGCAGTCAGGAGCAGCAGGCTCTGGGGTTTAACGGGTCCTTGGTGGCAATTTCTGAGTGGTAAAAAGCAGGCTCATGTTGGAAAAAGACCTTTGAAGTGAGACAGCCTGTGGTGGTGTGCACTCACATTAAGCGATAAACACACCATGGGTTTTATATTCAGTGGCATACAGTTACTTAAAGGCCTCTGAATTGCTGAAGAAAACTAATTTAATTGAAATCAAACATGAAAATACAGGGCAGAACCAAATACTACTTTAGAAAGCAGTTCAGTGTATTCAGCTGATCTTATTCTAGCAGGGCATTTATTTTTAACTTTATGATTACGGATTTTTATAGTGTCACATCAACATAAAGGGCTTTTTCTTCACAGCGAGATCAGAACAGAGGAAGTCCAAGCAAATGAGATCTAATGTCCTTCAAGAAGGCAGTGGTAAACATGTTCTCAAAGACGGAAAAGTTCAAATATAAACTAACTGTGCTCTCTGCGGGGAGAGAAAATAATACAGTAGTTTGATTATATTTGAGAAGACAGCTGAAGACCAAAATCAGTATCATTGTCCCCAAAGTCTATCACAGTGATATTTCAGAAACCCATTCAAAACTCATGTGGCACAGACAAACAGACAAAAATAAATCTAGTGGTGATAAGTCAGTGTTTTAGAGAGTCCTGTTCTGCGCTATCTGTTTAATGCCGGACAGCAGAAGTCCTTTAGATCCATTAAAAGCCACACGGGGGGGGAAAGGGGGTGGGGCAAGGGGGAAGGAGAGCATTTGGAGGGAGAAATTTCCATAAAAGCTAATAATGAAAATGGCTGTGGTTGATCGAGTGAAATTCCCAGGCGGGCAGGGCGCTTGCTGGGGTTTGGGAATCTGTGCAGGATTCTCCTTGCCTGGCTGCCACGGGGAGCCTCTCCCCCTCCTCCATTAGCACTGGCTGTGACTTGGTGTCCTTAGGAGCTTCAGATAAAATCAGTAAGGAGGCACCAGTCCTGTGATTCAAGCTACACTTGTTTTTTAGCGAATTGTCATCCTACTAATGAATGCCAAATTGCTTTGCTCATAATAACAATACTTTAGCATCATGCTCTAAGTGTCAGCTTGAGTAAACCTTTAAAACAGCCTATTTTAAGAGGATTAGAAAAAGGAGTGCTATTAGATCAAACCAAGTGATAGAGATGCCATGTGCTAAAAACATTAATTAGACTTAGTTAAAGCTTTCAGTAACGCAACTACTTAGTTACAAAGCGCACGCTCTGCTTTTGATAGTGCATGTATTCTCCAAGTGTCTCCGAGACATTTTGACGTCTGTCATCCAGCCCATGTATCTGGAGGCAGAGGAGCAGGGAGGAAGAGCATAGCTTTCTCTGGTTAGAACTGAACCCACGTTTCTCTCTCCCACCCTCACGCTGAAGCACAGGCTGTTGCTGTGGCCAAACAAAGTTGAAAATCCAGCAGATATTCCTACCCCTTCCGTGGTCAGTGGGGAAGTCTGGCACTGGTGAGGCTCGTACTGGGGCTCCGGCTGCTCGAGCAGAGAAGCATTCACACCCGATCACTGGGATTTGTGCTGCTGGTGTCAGTAGCCACAGACCCATCAGAGACCGATTCCTCCATACTCAGGTGCGGGAGCAGCTTCACTCCACACCTCTGCTGTTGTATTTACAGGGAAACGCAGGTGACTTTTGTTCCCAGCCACTTGCATTCAAGGTGCTTTCACATGCCATCTGCTGAATTAGAAATAGGTCAGGAAGAGTGTAACAGGTCCTGCCCAGCCTCCAAGGTTAGCTGTTAGACTTGAGAAAGTAGTACTGCATAATTTAAAAAAAAAAATAATCACAAATACAGTCTACTTTAATATTGCTACAGATTATTTCATTCTAAGGCAGTTCTTTAAGGAAACAGCTTTTGCATTCTCATTTGTTGAGGATGAATTGGTACGGTAGTTCCCAGGGCCATTTATTCAATAGATCTCTAATAAATAACTTGCAGCTATTTGGCTTCTCTTTCTTGTTCTGACTCATTTTAGCTTCTGGACATGCAGCTGCATTCTGCCAATATTTTATGACCAGTTTTTCTATTATTTTTTTTTAACGTATTGTGCAATTGGTTCCATGAGCACTAGAACTAATGAAGTCTGGTTTTCAAGGACTTCGTATTTCATGCACAATTGACTTTCACGTCAACGAAGGTGTAGGATCCCACTGAAGCTTTTCCTGAACTCGGTATGTTTATATTGGCTGTCTCCTGCGTGCGTTCTCTGGGAGTCAGTAAATCAAAAGCTTGCTGAGCCTTCCCCATGCAGACAGCGTGCCCAGGGTCCCTCTCCTCTTCCTGGCGTGCTCTTCCTCATTTCACGAGGCTGGTAGGAGCTCTGTTACTACCCATCTCGTTACCTCTCTCTGTTAGTGTTGGTTTGAATCCACCAGCATGTTCCGGCTTCATCCTAGAGGATGGACCACCACAGATAGGAAACCCTGCTTTTTTCTTCTTTTTTTTCACTTGTTAATCGCTTGCACACATTTCCATGTGTGCATATGGGCATCTGTGACACTTTGTCTTGTTTGAGAGATGCTGCAGACACATTGCACGCTGTCAGCTATGTGAAGCTGCGCACAAAAAAAACCTGTTCAAGGAGCACCCAAGCCTCTGTCACAAATTGAACAGCTGCAGAGACCTTAAATGACTTCTTCCCCGTTGTCAGCACCACAAAGCAGTGGTGGTTTGCATCACTGTAGGACACTGATTAAAGGAGTTGAAGCAGGAACAAGCTTGCAAATGCCAGGGGTTTCCTTCCCCAGGTGGTCCCAGGAGCACAGCATGTTAATTTAATTAATTGAATGGGAGACTGAGAACTGGGGGTGAGTTTCATCTCACCTCAGCTAGGGCCTCCAGGTGTCTAGTGGAAGCCATTGCCAGTGAAGAGAGACATCTCTGTGTTACTGGTAGAACTACGGTGCTGAAGGAGGACTTGGGCAGATGGAGATGACGCAGAGCAGTTTCTCCATTTGTTATGTGAGAGAACAGTAACGGCAAAAGATCAAGACAGTGATGTCAAATGTTTCGAAGGCTGAAGGTCTGGTTAATCCGTCGTGCGAAATGGGGCGGGGGGGGGTGTGTCTTTTGTCTTTGACTTACTGGTAGCAGCACACAAGTGCTACGCATTCCTCATGGTCCTTACTCTTTTCTGCATGAAGAATCCAGTGCTGTGTGCCCTGGAGTGTATCAGAGGGACATGGGGGATCTCTAAATGAAGTAAGATTGCCCTTTACCTCATTAACAAAGAGTTGAGCTGCTTTTCCCTTTTTAAAGAGCAGCATAAACAGGAAGTTGCCAAGCATGTAGTTGAAATGGGAATTAAAAGTGTAGGAAATTGGCTACCTAAGTTGTTGGTTACGTGCAGCAGTTAAATGGTGTAAATGGAGATTTCAGAAATGCACTGTGAGACCGTGCCCCAGTCAGGGGCTTGTTCCTCCTCCAGGGCCCCTCTGGCCTGCAGCTTCCATATCCACGGCGTTTCAGGGCTGGCAGCAGCTCTTCAGCTCCCTCAAACATTGGGAAAGGTCTTTCTGTTTGCTTTGTCCTGTCTAAACTGCACAGAAAAGTACTTGATGTCCTTTTGAAAAGCTCACAGAACTTAACCCAAAATTGGTTCCTCCAGACACAAATTGGCTTAGCCGGATGAAATTCTCTGGGGAACGTACTTCATTTGACCACTAGTATTTTTTCCTGAGCACGCCAGAAATTTATATGACTTTTATAGTCGGCAAGTTAAAAGCAGACTTCAGCTGAAACAGCTGGGTGGGCCATTGATCTGAACCCAGATGGAGCATCCTGAGGGAATCAAAGGCAAATTGTTGAATTACTCCCCACCACAACAGGCGTGGAAAAGTCAATACATAGAAGAACTTCTCCTTAACAGGGAGCCCTAACGAGGGTACTGCTCAGGTTGTCTTGTTATTTATTGCCTCTGCCCAGGGGTGACAGTGAGCTGCATTTATTGTTATTGTTGCAGTGGTAGAGTATAAGCCATCTTTGTAGAATCATAAAATGGTTTAGGTTGGAAAGGATCTTAAAGATCATCTAGTTCCAACCCCCCTGCCACGGGCAGGGACATCTCCCACTAGACTAGATTGCTCAAAGCGCCGTCCAACCTGGCCTTGAACACTTCCAGGGATGGGGCAGACAGCTTTCCTGGGCAACCTGTTCCAGTGCCTCACTGCCCTCAGAGTGAAAAATTTCTTCCTGAGATCTAATCTAAATCTCCCCTCTTGTAGGTTTACTTGAATTCATGTACATGCAGAGGAGATTTTCAGGTCTCCCATACCGGTGTGTTCATAAAGCAAAGGCTGCATCTGTGTCACCTGGACAAGCTGGCTGTTAATAAGCTGGGCTATAACGAGGGCTGCTTCACCTAGTCTGAGCTCATGTTCAGAACGCACGCCTGCACGTCATCATCTAGTGGTGTATCACATGGCTTTTCATTAACAAGAGATATGTAAGTTGTTATCCTAATTAAGTTAATCACTGAGCTTCTGTGTTATGGAAGATCCTTGGGGATGCATTTAGGCAAAACAAGGTCACAAGAGGGGACTTTTGTCAGGAAGATGCTTCTGGTATAGGGGAACAGTGACAGAAAGAAGAGCTTGTCCAAGCCCCGGGTCCCGGTTATAGTAGGCTGCGGGGCTCCTCATCCCCGGTGAGCTGAGCAGGACCCAGAGGTGGCTCCGGGGAGCAGTCCGTGGCTGGGACAGTGCGGGTTTTCTGCGGTTCAGTGAGTCTGTGTTCTGAGTCTGGCAACCGGTTTCTTAACTTTCTTTTCCCAGAGAATAAAATGCGCTTTGATTCTTGCCTCTATCTTGACAGCATCCCAGGGTAATTAAGGTAAGAGCAATTAGTAAGGTGCACCCTTGCTTGCACCAAAGTTTTCTTGTATGCCTTCTGCCCCATGAATGTTTTGCAGTTCCTCTGCTACCCTGGCTGTCTTATTCATTTTGTTTCATGCCCACCAAATTACTTCCCTTTTTCTGATTTTCTGATCTTTTGAGTCTATTTTAGTCTTCAGCATCCAGGACATTTTGTACCAGGTGTGGGGTTTTCCCACTTGTCTGTTTGAAATAGTATTTCCTTTTGTCTGTTCTAAATCTTCTGAAATTTCTCTGATTGTCCCCAAGCGTTTGTGGTAAGAGAAAAAGGTGAATGACAGCTGCTTCTCAACATCTCTGTGCATCCTCCTAAATGCATTAATTTATCTAGCTATTTAATGAGGATTTCAATCTAAATTCATGGGAGGACATTTAAAAGAGGTCAGAATTTATTACTCATGTCCAATTCACTGGTGTAATGTACTTGGGTTAAAATCTGACAGCAAAAAAAAAAAGGAAAAGTTTGAAGTTGGGTAAAGTGGAACAAGTATGTGCTTTTAACAAGTATCCATTTCTCCCATCCTTCAAACTTGGACCTGAGCCAGAGATGCTTCAAAAGCAGGAAAAACCCCAACTCGGGCAGGACGAGAGTGCCAGCATCTCAGGGTAACCAAAGCCTTTTTTTAGTTGTTTTAAATGAATTTTTAAAAAGAAGGAGCACATGTAGTTTCCTCTCTCTTTTTTTTTTTTTCTAAGCATAGCTGCAGTCAGAGTGCGGTTAGCTCTCCAGTTCTCAGCTAATATTTTCTTTAACATGCATTTTTGATCTCCGTTCTGTAAGCATGATGACAGCCCATGGCGGATGCAGATGTTTTCAGCCATTGATGTATCCAGCTGATAGTCCTGAGAAGCACAAGGCACCCAAGCAGGTTGTCTTCCAAGGTTTTGTAATGCTTGCAAATTCTAAGGTGATTTATGTTTGATTCATATAAATTATAAAAACATGTATTGTATGTATATCTTAAAATGGAATTAGTGAGGATGGGAGACGAGAGACATTTCTCAACTTCTTGCAGAGTCTTTCCCAAGCTGTCAAAATTGTATTTGCTCCAGATGAGGTTCTGATGAGGTTTAAATGTCTACAAATGCTGCGGAGGTGACTGATCGTCCATAAGTCAGCCCTGGCTGAGGGAAGCACGCTTGATCAGGAGGGGTGGGACATCCCAAGCAGAAATTGGTTTCTGCGTTGCTTTACTTTGGTCCCTAAATAAGGACTATATTGTGTTCACGGTGGTTTGGGTTTGTGGTGCTCACACAGAGTGAAGATGCCACACGGGTCAGTGAAAATGCTGATGTGCCCTGTCTGTCCTGTTCGTAGAGTGAAGGTGGAGGGGGCAGAAGTGACACTGGCCACGTATTTATAGATTGCTGCTGCATTATGCACCACTGTCAGGTGTAGCATATGTGGCTCTCCACAGGGATTTAGCCTAATTGTTGGACTGGGAACATTCCAATAGAGCTCAGAGGCTTGTGATTAGTCGCACAGAGTCTAGTTGGAGGTCTGTAACAAGTGGTGTTCCCCAGGGGTCAGTACTGGGCCCAGTCCTGTTCAACATACTCATCAATGACCTGGATGAAGGGATAGAGTGCACCCCCAGCAAGTTTGCTGATGACACAAAACTGGGAGGGGTGGCTGACACACCAGAAGGCTGTGCTGCCACTTGATCATAGAGTCATAGGATCATAGAGTCATAGAATCATAGAATCATTTAGGTTGGAAAAGACCTTTAAGATCATCTAGTCCAACCATTGACCCTACTCAACCGGGTCCGCCACTAAACCATGTCTCTAAGCACCACATCTACACAACACATCTAGGGATGGTGACTCAACCACCTCCCTGGGCAGCCTGTTCCAATGTTTGATAACTCTTGCAGGGAAAAATTTTTTCCTAATGTCTAGCCTAAACCTCCCCTGGCACAACTTGAACCCATTTCCTCTTGTCCTATCGCTAGTTACTTGGGAGAAGAGACCAGCGCCCATCTCACTACAACCTCCTTTCAGGTAGTTGTAGAGAGCAATAAGGTCTCCCCTCAGCCTTCTCTTCTCCAGACTAAACAAGCCTAATTCCTTCAGCCGCTCCTCATAAAGCATGTTCTCCAGACCCCTCACCAGCTTTGTTGCCCTTCTCTGGACATGCTCCAGCACCTTAACGTCCCTCCCATACTGTGGCACCCAATACTGAACATAGGATGCAAGCCGTGGCCTCACCAGTGCTGAGTACAGGGGCACGCTCACTTCCCTACTCCTGCTGGCCACACTGTTCTTGATACAGGCCAAGATGCCATTGGCCTTCTTGGCTACCTGGGCACACTGCTGGCTCATGTTCAGCCAGCTGTCCACCAGGACCCCCAGATGCTTTTCTGCCAGGCAGCTTTCCAGCCACTCCTCCCCAAGCCTGTAGTGTTGCCTGGGGCTGTTGTGACCCAAGTGCAGGACCTGGCACTTGGCCTTGTTAAACCTCATGCAGTTGGCTTCAGCCCATCGATCCAGTCTGTCCAGATCTCTCTGTAGATCTCCAGATCTCTCTCAGCGTGACCTGGACAGGCTAGAGAGTTGGGCAGAGAGAAACCTCATGAAGTTCAACAAGGGCAACTGCACTTGGGGAGGAATAACCCCATGCACCAGTACAGGTTAGGGGCTGACCTGCTGGAAAGCAGCTCAGTGGAAAGGGATCTGGGAGTGCTGGTGGACAACAGGATGACCATGAGCCAGCAATGTGCCCTTGTGGCCAAGAAGGCCAGTGGCATCCTGGGGTGCATCAAGAGGTGTGTGACAAGCAGGTCAAGGGAGGTTATCCTCCCCCTCTACTCTGCCCTGATGAGGCTGCATCTGGAGTGCTGTGTCCAGTTCCGGGCTCCCCAGTTCAAGAAGGACAGGGAACTGCTGGAGAGAGTACAGCAGAGGGCTATGAAGATGATTAGGGGGCTGGAACATCTTTCTTATGAGAAATGGCTGAGGAACTTGGGTCTTTGTAGTCTGGAGAAGATAAGACTGAGGGAGGATCTCATCAATGCCTATAAATACTTAAAGGGAGGGTGCCAGGAGGATGGCACCAGTCTTTTTGCAGTGATGCCCAGTGATAGGACAAGAGGTAATGGGCACAAACTTGACCATAGGAAGTTCCATGTAAACATGAGGAGGAACTTCTTTCCTTTGAGGGTGGCAGAGCACTGGAAGAGGCTGCCCAGAGAGATGGTGGAGTCTCTGACTCTGGAGACATTCCCAACCCACCTGGACGCCATCCTGTGCAACCTGCTCTAGGTGAAGCTGCTGTGGCACGGGGTTGGACTACCTGATCTCCAGAGGTCCCTTCCAACCCCTGTGATTCTGTAATTCACTCAGTTGCTGTGTCTCATCTGAAAACAGTGTCAGTGAACAGCTGAGGGACGGGAGGTTTTCAAGCCATAGTTAGGATCGAACAGCAGCTTCCTCCAGCACACAATTTTCCAAGTCAAATAGGTTTTGTGGCAGATTTTCTGTGCTGGTCACAGTCATGATATGATTTTACTTTAAAGACTTATACACAAGTAATAAATCAAACCAGTAATATGTAACGTGTATAGTCCACAAAAAAACAAAAATATGTTTATGCCCATTTAGAAAATATATGCAAAGATAATTGAAAAAGGTCTAAATATTGGACAAGGTCCTTTACTTTTGTGAATCTCAATGAAATGCAGTGAAATCAGCCAGCAGTAATTCAGTAGTAGTACAGCTATAACTTAGGTGTCCATAGCTTGTTTTTTGACTCATTCTGGATTTGAACTGGTCCTCTTCCATAAGACTTTCAACATCAAGTCAAGTCAAGGCTTAGGACACTTGAGCTGTTGCACCTCCTGGTCTGGTACCACATTTTCATCCATCCGTTCGGAAGAGACAACAGGGCTGAATGAAGTCTTGGGTGATTAACCACATCTCCTTGGCTAGAGCAAGCACTACCTGGAGGTCGCAGCTGGGCTCCAGCCAAGCAAGGCTCCCGAGCTCAGACAGAGAATCCAGTGGTTTTATCCCAGCATGGCTATAGGCCGGTATATGCTTAGCAGCCTTTAAAAAAAAAAAAATCAGGGGAAAAAAAAAAAGGGTAGGTAAGCTAAGCTTAAATCTCTCTTTAGGAGTGCTTTATAAGTGACTTCGTGTTTTAAAATAGAAGTAGTTGAAGGATGCTCAGGATTTTTGAAAATTAAGCTATATCTATGTTTTTATCATTGGACAAGGTGAAAAGTTAGCGGTGTTTAACAAAGGAGGTGCCATCAGATGGGAGGGGAACTGAAATTTGCTACTGGATTTATTATTGTAATATCTGCCAGGGAACATGAATTCCTTTTCCTTAACAGTTGATAAAATTTGCTTCTTTTGAAGCAGGCACCTAAAATTTGGGAAGAAGACACACTTTCCTCTGGGGAAAGAAGTACAATGTGGTTATATCTAGTATAATCCCCATGCATTGAAGGGCTGAGAGAGTGCTCTGTTACACACTGTCCTTCTGACTTTTCCTAATTTCTGGAAGAGTGTTGTAATATCTTAATATTATTTTAGGGTAGCTGTATATAATATATCTGTGTTTCAGCTATATGAAAATAGCAATTGATATTAATCTGCCTGTTATTCAAATAACAGACATGCATATTATTGCATATGTGTACGTTCTTAGCACTTCCAGCTGTCAGATACCCATAGATATTGCATACTTCAGGTTGCCTGTTAACAGTAGCTCTCTTCTCTCGTCTGTACCTATTTCTCCTTTTCGTACTGCTTCCACGGGTGGGAATGTCATAAGCAAATTATTTTTACAAAGGGACAAGTTCCTTTCTGATGGCATTGAAAGAGAGAAAACTAGAGGTTAAGAGCTTTGCACAGACTTAGATAAACTCCTGCAGTAATAACATGGGAACTTCGCCTGTCTAGAATATTGTCCCCACAGCTGGTAATTTCAGTCCTCCTCATTCCTTTGGGAAAGGCCACGTGTCAGATGCTTAAGATACTTAGATGTCCAAGGACCATGTGTCTTAGATACTTTATACTGCAAAAATGCAGTGGCAAGCATAGATTCAAATGATCTCATTAACCCAACAATAAATAGTTTGTCTAGAGGCCATTTTGGGCGGAGGGCAACACTAATGAAAAAGATAAAAAGCCAAAGTCAGTTCTGTCCCACTGCCACAGTATGAAGCCTGCAGCTTTTGAAAACTTAAACAAGGAGTTTTGATCTTGAAAAATATGCAGTGAGGGTGCTTGAGTGCGTAAGTCCCTCTTTGAACGTGGAAAGTGTCACAGATCGGCACAAACAATAGGGGTTTTTTCCTTCTGTTTTTTTGCAGAGATAATGAAATACATTTAATTCTAAAGAGATATTAATTCATTGATGTTTTTCTCAATTAAAATATTACTGTGAAGAGCCTGACTTAGTGACAAACTGGTTCATGATAATGGTATATTTTATAAGTAAGGAAGAAGTTAGAAGATGCGTGTTGAAAGCTATAAAGGCTTAATTATTTTCAACCTTCAGCCGTGTGTATTCAAGGCGAGGGAAGGAGGCTGAGATGTGCTCTGGCAGGGTCACCTGTGAAGTGGCAGCTGCCTGGCGCTTGTTGAAAGGGGTGGAAAGTCAAATTCAACCTCAGTGAGGCCGATCGGGAAGGTGGCGTTGGAAACGTGACGACCTGCACCGGCACCTCCTGTACGGATCCGTTGCTTCTCTCATTCATGCCGTGTCCCTGCAGTTTGTCACCAGCCCGGTAGGTGGGCATGCAGCCGGGGTGTCAGGAGATTGCCTTGGCGGTGGCCCTTTTAGCGGCAGCTGGGAGAGCACATTTCTGCTTAACCACCTTTTTATTTCAGCAGGAAGAAAGGAGTACTTTTCTTTCTGGAGTGAAAAATACCTCTGCTGTATAGGTATGTACTGTGCGTCTATCCAGGGTGTATATCGCACCTTTTAAAACTGCCAGCAACCCTCAATATTGTAAGATACTTCTGAGTTTATTTTACTGTTAAAGAAATAGAGCCCTTTGAGTCTTACTGAATAAACCTGAAAAGGAACAGACGGTATTAGCAATTACTTTTACCAGCTTTCATGTTCCTGTCAGCGGTAGCTATGATGCTTGTTGGTTTGCCTTTAAATGCAGGCTTTCTTAGAGGAAATACATTAGAGTGGAATTCATCTTGCAAAATTTAATTTGCCGAAAAGTTCAACTGACTCTAGCTGAATTATCCCAGCTCCTACTACAGTCCAGAGAGAGAGATGAGCGGATCTGAAGACTCATGCCAAAGTGAGTGCCTCCATGAGCGGGAGGTGCCTTTTCTTCCTGAAGTGGGGACTAAGCCACCAGATCAGACCTGACTCCTGTTTGATGAATCCCACCCACGTGCCTTCCCAGTCCTTATCTCTCAGAGAGGTTGCTGTGAAATCTGTTTGATAAGAGCCTGCTGGGGCAATGCTTGCAGTTCATCATTTGCTGCAAGTCTGGAGTTGTTTCACAGATATATTTAGAAGGAGCCGTGATTAAAATCTCTTGCCAGCTCCTATCTCAGGAACACACGTGGGGAAAATAATCTTAAGATTCGCATCTCTTGTATTTTCTTATCCCACCCGGGATGCAAATAGACCAAATCCTTCCTCCAGGGGCTCTCAGCCTGCAGCAGGACTTCTTTGTTCTCCACCAGGCAGGCAGGATGGAGCACAAGGCTTCTCTGCATGGAGCGTAGGACCTCGGATCACAGGCGTTTTCTGAGCTTGATACACTGGCAAAAGGAGCCTGTGCTGAAGAGGAAAAGGGTAACGGCAAAGGAAATGAAAGAAGGAGGTTACTTTTTATAGATAAGACTTTTCAGCTTAGCAAAGATGTGGAGGTATGGTAGAGATCTGTGAAACACTTAGAGGTGGCAAATCAGGAGTGAATACACTGTATTTCTTATTTCTGATTTGCCTGTTGTACTGAAGAGATTTAAAACCAGTGGAGGGAAGTACTTTTCCCCCGAAAATGTAACTAAACATGGGGCTCATGGCAAAAGCCCAGCAGTGTCACTCAGCTCAAAAAGGTCCACAGAAGCTGGTGACCAGCGGTGGCTCTTAAACATAGGGGCTGGGCCAGGAAACCTTTTAATGGGTGGATTTTGAGGAGTAAGATCACTCCTTGTCCTGTTGTTAGTGCCTGTTCCTAAGGACATGGTATGGCCTTGCTTCAGGGGCTGCACACGTGCCTCCAGCTCCAGACTGTGTAGCTTTGGTGTGACCCAGGATAGCTTCATGTGTAATTATTCAGAGTATCCAGAAGAGACATGTGTTTCCGTGGCGTGTTGCACCACGTTGGAGTCTAGGCTTCCATCAAAAGAAGGTTTTGAGAGATGTGCAGGGAACAGGGTTGACATTTGATGGCAGCCCAATTTGAGGAAACGATGTGAAAAATCTAGCCTCCATGCAGCTTGTCTTTCCGTCCCATAGGCGGACACAGAGCCACAATCACATACGACTTCTGAATATTTCCAGCCGTGCCTGTGCAAGGGGCCATCTGCCTGCCTGCACCACTGGAGGCTGTTTGACCTTGGAGTTGCGCACGCAAACCTTGGCACACCTTGGTAGCTGACTCCTGCTCAATTATTTCAACTGTTGGAGCCTGGCTGCACGCGCAGCACGTGTACGATTCCACATGTGCAGCCCAGAGTGGCCGCCCTCGCCCCAAGCACCCCTCCTCCTGCCCCGGGTGTTGCGCCACAGCAAGCTTCCTAACATGGAAATTTCAAGCCTAAACAATAGAGGAGCTACCCAGGCAAATGGCTTGGATGTCAGCTGCATTACATTTCGTGGCATTTAATATCCCGGGGTCTGCGAGGGTGTTGTGTGGCGCCTGGAATCACTTTCCGAGCAGGTGCATGCCACTTGCTCCTGCTTCCTCCTTGCTATTTTTCCGCCAGGCAGAAGGGAGTACGGCAGTGGGCTGGGGCGCTGCAGCGTGGGGATCCTGGCTCCTGTTAAGGCTGCAGTATACGCACAGGCTATGTTTATGTGCCCTGCCAGTCAGACAGTTTAGTCGTCTTCGGCCCCATCCCCAAATGCAAAGTTATTATGTGAACTTGAAGTCAGGGATGTCTTAATGTTTGTATGGATCTGTGTCCAAGGGACATTAGGAAGGTAATGCTGAGCTCATCAGGCTCATCAAAGTCTAAAGTGTTTTCTTCACTAGCTGTGTTTTGGAGAGAGCTGCTGCTGGGGCTGGGGAGGGTCTCAGTGGCTGTGCTCATGACACCCAGGCTTCTTGCTGTCCTTGGGTGCCCAGTAGTTGTATGGTGCTCAGCAGGAGGACAAGCAGAATATCCATCTTCCTGCTGTTCCTCGAGAGAGGGTCATCTTTTCCCACTGGGGAACGTTCCAGCAAGGGAACATTCTCCACTCCCTTATTTCCATACCTGGATCCATTCCTGCTTGCCTTAGGTAAAAGCAAACTGTCTTCACAAGTCAGAGAAACAGGGGAGGGGAATACACAGAATAAAAAATAGGTGCAAATGATTACATCTCTCTGAATGCCATTCAAAACACTGTCAAATGGGCACAAAGCTTGCATTATAAAGTATGAAAATGTTATCCAAGACCTGGCAGAAAAATCACACTTTATTTCTTAGGAGTGACTGGAGGTGCTTCCTCCGTGGGCCTCTCACTAGCAGAGCAGTGTTCCAAAATGGTTTTTCACACAACAGCAACTTTCTTTTGCAGGAAAAAGTTTTGTTTTCTCAAAAAGCTCTATTTTTCCTAACAAAAGAAACAAGCTGTCTGCTGTATACGCCAGTCTAAAACCAGTTTAAGGTAGGCCATCTTTTGTTCTTACCCAAAGCCAGCTATTGTAGAGATTAGGTCAAATCCTACATAGCCACCTGCTTGCGCTGTTGCTCATGATGTGTCTATTCTATCAACTAATCTCATCTCAGGAGACTTCAAAGGCTTATGCATCTGTGCCTTGAGTAGTTAATTAAGCTGAAGAAGGTGGAAATTAGTAAAGAAATTATCAGATGAAGAACTTGCTAAAGGGGAAGTAGCAATACATTGCATTGAAAGAGAGGGAGGTCCCAGTTGTGGTTCTCAGAGACAGGCCTAGAGCCCAGCCCGGTTAACAGCTCCGTTAAAGACCAGCACAAATGATAAGAAATGTGTTCCTGAGATTAATTGATGACACAGTGCTGGGAAAAGTTGTCACTATTGAAGAGGATAGTGGATAGGAAATGAGGAGGAACTTCTTTCCTTTGAGGGTGGCAGAGCACTGGAAGAGGCTGCCCAGAGAGGTGGTGGAGTCTCCGACTCTGGAGACATTCAAAACCTGCCTGGACACCATCCTGTGCAACCGGCTGTAGGTGTCCCTGCTCTGGCAGGGGGGTTGGACTAGATGATCTCCAGAGGTCCCTTCCAACCGCTGTGATTCTGTGATTCTGTGATAACCATGATGACCAAAATAATAGAAATAGGGTGAAATTCAGTATTCCAGAGTGAGGCGTACAGCTGGAGACTAATTGGTTGGAAATAGCAAAGGGGAGTGTTGGGGACATACCAGTTGGTGGCAGAAAGTCTGTGAAATGCTAATGTGATGCATTCCTAAAAAAGGTAAGTGCAGTCCTTGCAGTATTCACAGTGTTATTTCCAGTGAAGAAAAGGAGATGTTCTTTGTAGTTCTGACCACCCACAGTTAAGAAAACTTAATGCCAACATGAAGAGGTGAAGAGAAGAGTTAGTGGAACAATCAGAGGCCTGGAGAGTCTGTTAGGTGAGAATAGGGGAAAGTACCTTTGTTTGCGTAGCAAGGCAGCGTGGATGCTGAGAAAATATGGGACTTAGTGTATAAATATCTCAGAGACTGAACAGCAGGAAACAAAAACAACTGTTGAAACTGTAGGACCACATTGGCAGAGACCAAAGAATGAACTTAGACCAGAAATTAAGAAAAGCAGTCCACCCATCTGAGGAGATGTTCTGGACCAGCCTTTCAGAAGGAGCAGAGAGGGCAAAATCTCTAACCGCTCTTGTGCCTGGGTGCTGAGCAGGTTTAGGAGAGTACAAAATCAATGACTGCATGGCAGAGCTGGCATTTGTCTCATTGACGCACAGCATCTCTTCAATCCTGTGTTCCTACACTGTTTTCAGCACCGCTCAGGTGCAGAGTGCAGAGGAGAAACCAGATAGAGGTATCTGGTTTCACATTAAATGCAAAGTGGCTCTTTGGAGGGAATCCTAAAAGTTTAGAAGTTGTACTACCTAAAAGCATCATAATTCTTGCATCCCATCACATTTGTTCACACTGTTCATCCTTTGGCTTCTAGGCAGAAGCTAATTTTATCTCCATTTGTTTGGGCTTTTTTGCAATCTGAGTCTTGGTTTCTCATGACACCTCTTAGGTCAGAGCCACCAAAGAGGGGCGATGTGTAACGTGAGACAGACATTGTAGAGGAGACTGATCCAGAGTACGCAGGGAGGGACTGTGTTCTCCAGGGTGGTTCGGGACTGAGGAAGCAGCTACACAAGAGCAGCTGTTTCACAGGAGTGTGAAACTGTGAGGAGAGAGGTATCTCCCAAGGAAAAAGCCATCCTGATCGCCACGTGCGAGGCTATTCGCACATGGAGCCTGAGCCGCTTGGTCTCACTGTGGTTGTTTCCTTTGGCAGCACCCAGCTAAGCTACAAACTGGAGCGTATCACTGCTGTTGTATTGATAGCAGCTCTTCAGAACAATCATGAGTAGTACTTAAATGAATAATGAGTAATAACAATTTTATAAATAAAACATCACCGTACTTGCTGAAGTGAATAAAATAGACACGAGTGCATTAGATTTGGATTTTAATGGCTTAAATCTGTTGCTGAATTACCCTCTTCTAAGAGTAGTTTGACTGCAAGGACAGCATTAAAACCAACTGAAGAAGCAAATTGGTATTGGGATGTGCAGCAGTGTATTAAATGGGAACTCAGCCCAGGAAAATGCTGTGCCTCAGGTGGACAGGGCTGTCCCTGAGAGGGAGCTCTGCTCTGGCAGACATTCCCGTGCTATTTCTTTCCCTGCTTTTACTGCTGCACAGGACACTGCAGAGTCAGCTTATTTTTCTGTCCTGTTCTAGTCCAGTCTTCTTGAAAGACGATAGCTGCGCTATCGGTGAGCGTATTTCATTGGGCTCCCTTCTGAGCTGCAGAGATGCTCCATGGCTCTGGCCCTGCGTGAATTCCATGTGCTTGCTCAAACTTGAGAAATTATGATACAGTATTTGATACTTCTTCCTCCTCACATTTTTGTCGCCACCTCTGGCTGTCCTGGCAGTTCATGGTTGCATTTCAAGGCCCTCGGACCACCAGCCTAGCTTGCCACGCAAAGCTGTCCAGCCAGCAGGAGAGTTTTCGTCTTGTCCCAGCGCTGAAAAACTTTGGTCAGCATGTGTATGAGAACAACACTTCTGTAGGTGTAGAACACTGCGGTGCTACATGGTCATGGTCTAAGTCATTAGGAGTTACTGCAGGAACTACTCGAGGCTTTTTGGAAGCATAAGCAGAATGGAATTTTGCTGTCCCAGGGTGAAGCAGTCTGCTCTTGTCTTAAGAATGCAAGAAGTACGGGAGAGTATGGAGCTGGAAAGTGGAGGCAGGACGGAGCCCTGGGTGCTGCTTCTGCTGCTCCAAGGGAGAGTGAAGGGTTGGAGTTATCACCTGTCATGGGCTCCCTTCCTCCTGGAGCCCTGCACCCTGGTGCCTTTCCCCTCCTCTTATGTCTGACTTCCAGTTGTAGGTAGAGGGGGTTGTCCAGAGTCTTCACCAAATCCAATCATTCAGTGCTAAACCTGCCTTTAGGAACAGATTTCTTCTTAAAATCTGATTTTGGAATTAATGGCATCATCTGAGCAATGTGTTTTCCTCGGTCATCTCCTCTGATCTGGTACTACTCTTTTTCCAGTTGTGCTTAAGACTTTTTATACTGCAGTTTTCTGCTTAAGGCTTTAATAATATTCAGATCAAAAGTAGTTCAGTCACCTTTCTGCAGTTCTCATATTTCTTCTAGTATGCCTCTAAAATGTGATGGCTTTTGAAGAAAACCAGATCTGCTGCATGGCCAAAGAGCATTTGGATGCTCTTCCTTCAGTGACCTCTTCTATATTAGTTGAAGAAACCTCAGTGAGTTCCAGATGCTGAGTTATCAAATGGTATCAAAGAGCTTGGATAAAGTACTTGGTGCTGGGGGGGGAGGGGGCTGCGGGGGGGAGGAAGGGGGAGGGAACTCAAAATTTTCCATCTTCAGAGAGAAACTGGTAGTCCCTGCCTTGCTGGTTACAGCTTCCCAATTTGAATCCAGAGTTGTGAAAATGTGGAAACTGTGAAAATATGAGCTGCGAACACTGGGAAGCTGTGAAGCAGGGGAATGGGTGGGGATTTACAATCCCTCTTGAATACAAAGGTTATAGATTCTGGTTGAAAACTTAATTCTCTGATAAGTAACTTTTTGTCACTACAACAGCAAGAGGAACAGTGGCCAAGGTTGCAGAATTGTCTCGGCTGTAAAAACGTTTCATTTCTTTGCTTATAACTTGCTAGCATTTTTGTATTCAAGGCAGAAGTTTTTCAGACCTGGCCTCTGCCAAAAGGCAAATTTCATTTGAGCAAAGCCAGTTGTCTTGTTTCTGTGCCTGGAAGTGAGAGGCAATAATAATAATAATAAAAAAACCAGACTCCCATTTCTTTCTTTTTTTTCTTTTGAATACCTTTGCAGCAAGAGCGTGAAAGGTGATGTTTCATGTAGGAGCAGCCTTGACTGAGGAGCTGTGCCTTTCATTGGCCCAGGGAAAATTGAGTTTGATTTGACTGAATTACTGACATGAGAAAGTCACCTGCCGGGCTTTGCAGTGTTGCGAAGCCCTTAGCTGGCAGCAGTGAGCAAGGACCCCCTGTTCAATGGCTCTTTGAGAAAAGTTTTTGAAAGAAGGGAAACCCAGCCATGGATTTAGCAGGCGACTCGCAGGAAGGTATCTCTGGCTAGTCCACCTCCACTGTAAAATTTCTTGAGGCTGCAGAAGCTGAGAACATCCAAGCTTTTTCAGCATGGGTCCATAAAATACATAACTGCTTTCTTGTGATTCAGAGCAGACACAAATGCATCATTTCAGAGAGAAACTGGCCCTGTGCAGAGCCACCTCAGGTCTTTATGTACCTGCTCCCAGGGATGGGATTGCAGCGGTGACTCCTGGAGCAAGTGAGGGCTTTAGAGCTCCAGCACTGGCTCCTCATGAGCCCCTTCCCACCATCCCTGCCATTCCCAAGGCTAACGAAGCCATGTGCTATGGTGCACAAATGCAGGCATAGCTTAAGCCTGTTGCTGCCGGCCTGGAGAATGTGCTCAGGGGCCTTGGGGATGTGTCCGCGATGTGACCTGGATGGAGAGTTGCCTCCATGTGCTCGTGCCCTGCCTGAGCTAATCACTCTAATTGTCCTTTGCGAGCTACGGCAGACCCAGCAGTGGTGGACCAAGTGAGAGTTAATAAATCCAAATGGATCCACTGGGGGTTTATTTTTAACTTCTTACAGAAATAGTGGGACAGCTGTATTATTAGAGGCTTCCCACCCACCATGGCTACAGATAATCGGGTGCTTACCCTAGAATAAATAATTGCTTCTGCCTGAAATCAAGGACAGATGCCTGAACCGTGGTTCAGCACTTTGTTTAATCTCGAGGCCCTGCACATCTTTAATCTATGACACATGCCAAAATATGTTAAAAGCTTGGATATTAGTAGACAGGAAGCGTTAAGGAGAAGATGCAATGTTAATTAGAGATACCTGTGCTAAGTATACAAGTGGTACTGGTGGAGATCGTGCCGAGGACCAGGGCACTTGGCACAGACTTCTGTGCATCCCTCTTGACAAACCCCACTTCTTAGTGTCTTCTAATGCTGCAAAATGGGCATTTAAATTCCCTGCCAGGTCAGCCATTCATCACAAACACATTCAGACTTAATTGCTAATTAATTCTCTCTAGATAATGTAGATACGTTTTTTTTCCTCAGTGTGTGAAATCGAGAAGAACTTTCTGAGAACCAGCCACAAACGAGTTGACTGTAATTGGTGTTCTCTCACTTAGGTGAGAAGTAACAGTTCATCAACTCTTAATTAGCTTGGAGTTTTTTGAGAGCAGTTTCCAGTTTTTTGACAGGAAGATATACATCTTGTTTCTCCTGTAGCAATACAAAGAAAGTCATTTTACCTTGAACTGACAAATTGGGCTGCATTTGTTGGTGTTTTCTTCCTCCTGATGGTGAATGCCAAGCTGCATGTCGTACCTGGATTGCTGAGCAATTTATTCAGTTAGTGTTGCTCGTCACAGAGAGCAGAGCACTGATTATACAAGAAAGAGAGTTTGAGCTCAGTTTAATTAAATTGTGAATGGGTGACCAGCAGCACTTGGAGTCATACATTAAGATACGGAACAGCTTTTAGATATCTCATCAGCATCAGGCAAACTTTGTATTTTGTTTCTGTTGTAGATGAATGCCGTTCTGTTAGTTGTACAGGCAGGAAGGCTGTGGCAACAGAAAAATGACGCCACCTCAGATTAGTCAGACCTGAAGAAGTGTCCTGCCAGGAAGATCATCTGCGTGGCAGTTATCTGCTTGGCTTGTGAGCCCCGGAGTGAGCCCCTTCAGGAGATGCTGCAGGGGAGGGTGACCATGCAACAAGAAACGGTGACGCTGCAGCAGGATGAGCCCCAAGTCAGCCCACGGCAGTGCCAGAGCCGGCAGGCCGGCAGCTCGGGGCTGCAGCAGCCACTACGTGGGCTCGCCCCGGTGTCATCTCCTTAGCCCAGGCTCACACGCAACGCTAGGGCGGGAGAGGAATGCTGGATGAGAAGTTCCCAAATAGTAAATCGTCCCCTTGCAGCCATTCACCTGTTGGTGGGGTAGCCAAAATGTCCTCAAAGTGGGTGCTATGCTATGCTGGGGACGGAGCCATGGCTGTAAGAGGGGATGCCCGAGCACTTTCCAGAACCAGAGGAGTCTGCATAGAGGCGATGAATCAGGGTTACCAGGATGGGTGCCGCATATGTGCCAGTAACACTTGCCAAGCTTTAATTACATATTGTACAATTACTCAGTGTAGATGAGGCCTTTTGGTAAAAGGAAAGCTCTCACCTGTGTTAGCACCCTGCAGTTCTTAGTGATAATTTAGTCAGAAGAAAAAATTGCCATGTGCTGCTGTCTTTGGGACTAGCGATGGCCAAACTATCCGAGTGGGGGGAGATACAGACCCAAAGGAGTCCCTTGGGCTGGGATGAGGGGTCCCGGGCTTTGCAGAAAGCTTGTCCTACCTTGGGAGAGAGCTCCTCTCTGGCAGCTGGGGCAGGGGAGTGGGAGCTGGCATCCAGGGAGAGGGCAGGGGTCGAGTCGCCTGTTGTCTTGAGGTTCTGCAGGAGAGGCTTTGATCAGCTGTGTTAGGACAGCACGTGCTGCAGGCACCTCTTCTTATTAAACTGAGGTCCTTTAGCAAAGTACTTGTTGATGGGATCAGCTTTTGACTTTTTTCATACTAGGAAACCTCCATTACAAGGTAATTTTATAGGTGGCTTAGGTGCCCTGACAGCCTGCTGGCAGCACGCTTATGCTGCTCTCTGTGGGAAGAAATCCGGTTTTAAGAGGGAAGATGGAGAAACACATGCAGATCAGTCATGTGAGAGACAGAGGGATCCCAGTACAAATGTGTGGAGATACAAACTGCTAACTAGGTCAAGTTGGATAAGAATAAATTTCGTCCAAAAGTACTCTTGAAAACTAGAATTTTTATTCAACATTTTAGAGAACATATTTTTATTCCCTCATAAGTGATTAAACTTCTGCTAAGACCTAGTTTGCTCACAATCTTTTAAAAACACTTAAAACAAATTTTAAACTATTAAACAGTACATGAATGTGGCTGGAGGAAGCCAGGCTATTAATGCTCGATATCAGTTTGTTAAAATACCGCAAGAAGTTTCAGTATTAGCAGCCTGTGGTGCAGCTGCAGAGGGTGTTTTCACTTGCTCGATCCGCTTGGTGAGTTTTAGCTTCATTCAAATCTGAGAAGCCAAAGGGAGATCATTAATGTAGGAAAGCTTATATGGCCCTTCCACTCTGTGAATGTAAACAAGACCCATGGAAATGAGCTTTACTAGTTCTAAAATTGTAGAGGTCTTTAATTGTAGTCAGTGCCATTCCCTCAAAAAATACTTTGTTTAATAACACAAATGCAATATGCATTTTTCAGAGGCTTTTCTTTCTTCTTTTGTATGCCTAGCACAGTGAAGTTAATTTATATACCTAAATACATGCTGTTTGATTTTAATTGAATAACAGTTTCCCTCCAACTAGAGCTTATCATACATCACCAAAAAAAATAATAGTCATTTAGATGTAAAGAACAGTATCATCAGGTTTGCTTCAAAAAGGCCCTAAAAAGTACAAATGTAATTGAAATGAAAATTATTATTTAAATAATTTTTCCTCTCACTGACTTAAATGGTGATTAAAGTTGCTTATGTAAATCAATAAATTGAATCAGGCCAGTCCTGCTATGAGTTCCCCACTGTGCAGTCTCAGAGAGCCTGAAGGTAGCTGGCAGTCGAGAGGATGGAAATACCTAAAGACATGGGTAAGGCAGGAGCTGAATCTGTCATCTTTACCCTACTGGATGTAGCAAGAGACTCACATTTCTCTACAACCACTGAACCTGGGGTGTAAAACCGTTTAGTTGTTTATACCTGAACAAAGGCAGGGTGAAAATCCAAATAAGCAAATGGGATGAGAACCTCAAAGATGATAATGTTGGCCTCAGTTCAAAAATGCTTGAGTACAGCCCTGTCTTTAAACGTGTAATAAGATGTGCCTGTTCCTGCTGCAGTGCTTGGGACTCTGGCACAGGCTTCATGGGCTGTGCCTCACAGCCAGGCTGGCTGTGATGACTAGGGCTGATGGGATGGTCTCTGTGAAGGGTTGGCACCATCAGTGGTGGCAGCCCTGCTCCGACTCACCAGGGCTTTGGAAATAACGCATTGGAAAATAAGCAGTGAGGCAGGAAAGGAAGGTGGCTCAAACAAGTTGCAATGATTTCTCCAAAGGCAACTTCAAGTTGTGCAGTGGGTCATGGTGTTTTTGGTTGGTGGGGATGACAGCTAGTCAGGGTAAAGCCACGTCCTCTTCAAGTAAACGTGCTGCCCCAAAGAAGAGCTCATGCCTGCAGAGACCTTGTCTTAGACCGCTGTGCTTTGTGCGTCAGACATGTATGTTGTACTGGAGTCCTGCTGCCTTCCCCAGATTATCAGTGCCTCAGCCAGGAATGGCAGCCTTCCAAGGAAAAAGGAAATTTGGGGAGGAGGTGGAGAAGTTCTGTTTTAAAACTGAAGAAGTTGCAGTCTTCTCCAGAAGAGCCTTCCCTTTTGTGTGATGGTATAAGCAGGCAATGCTGGAGGAATTCCAACCTTTAACGTGATGAAATGGAAGACTTCAGGTTATCTTCTAGATGAAATCTTTGGTGTGGATGCTAATATTGATAGACTACTGTGACTCTAACAGCAGTCGTTACAGGGTAGACTTGCATTGCCTGAGCAGCATCCAGGCATCCTTGTATGTTTACAACATTTTCTAGTGATGTTCAACAAATGTCTGCTTCTGGGCCAGAAGCGGCTGGTTCTTGATTGGGGGTTGAGTGTCTCATAAGGTGTTGGCTGACAACTGTGGCAAGTTATGGTATATGTCAGTAATGCCAGTTGATGCATTCTGTAAAGAAAGCCTGTGAGTAACACTATGGCACCTTACACACTCAGAGAAGAGCCTCAATTTTGGTTCCAGGTGGGGCTGCCAGAAGAGGCGGAGAGGGCCCAGGCCATGGTGCTCTGGCACTGGCACTGGGGGGTTCCTCCTTTCATCTTCTCAGCTAAGGCTCAAGACTGACAGCGTGGGTTAGGTCGGTTGCAGGAAAAGCTCTGTTAGGGCCCTTCTCTTTTCTCAGGGCATCCGGTTGTGCTGTTAAACAGCACAGCCCATTGGATTCCTGCTTATCCGACTGATGAGTCACTGTCTCCTTTTTTCTTCTCTCTTCAGGTTATTTCCAGGATCTGTTGAACAAGTCAGAAAAGGCCCTTCATGATGCTTTTCCAAGCATGTATGGAGAATTGTACACTCAAAATATTAAGGTCTTCAAGGACTTGTACAGTGAGCTACGCCGCTATTACCGAGGCTCCAACATAAACTTGGAAGAGGCCCTCAATGAGTTCTGGACACGCTTGCTGGAGCGGCTTTTCAAGCTGCTGAATCCCCAGTACCATATCACAGATGAGTACCTGGACTGCATGGTGAAACACGCGGAGCAGCACAGACCTTTTGGGGAAGTTCCCAGGGACCTGAAAGTGAAGGCAACCCGAGCCTTCATTGCAGCTCGCTCCTACGCGCAGGGCTTTCTTGTAGGCAGCGACGTGGTCAAAAAGGTGTCTCAGGTATGTTGGGGTTCTTCCTTCTCCTCCATCCTCAGACTGGCCAGAGCCAGTCAACTACTGCTGTTGGGGAGAGGGGGCTTTATTTCCCCTTATGTTTTCATTACAAAGCAAGCAGGTATTTTTCAGTTTTATAAAACAAACTGCTTGCGGGCCACTCATCAGTGGGAGGGATCAGCAAGCGTGGACTTCTACAGGCACTGATAGCGCAGGAGAAGCGAGGTATAACTCACCACAAATCAGTCTTTACCTCATTTTAACCTATGCAGCGGAGTGCCGAGGAGATGTCAGTCACCCAGGCTGTAAAGCCGTTCTATTGCTTGCCTAGATCCCTCCCGCTTCCCCGACAGGGAAATGGCATGCCTCTAAATCACGCTGCCTTATTTTCCTCCTTGATGGCGCTATGATGTAAGGTGTGCAGAGCGGACTTGCCACGAGTGTGCTGGGAATATGTGCAGAGAGATGTGTTTCAGCGGTCGGTGGGATTGCTGTGTCTGTTTATGTATATTTGTACAGCTTCTGTGTACAGAGAGGGTGAGTTTGTAAAGTGCATTGGGATCTTCAGGGATGAAAGCTGCTATATAAATGTAAATCAACATGACTGGAGCTAGGGTTTCAGGAGGAAGGAAGTTGTCTGTATTCTTTACTGCAGAAGCAGCCTTTCAGAGCCACAGGAAAGTGATTGTCCTGAAACAAGATATTCAGGCTTTTCACACAGGTAGCAAGGAGAAAAAACGTACTAAAAAAATGACTTATACACTGCATATGGAGATGGCAATCAGCAGGTATGAGAATCAGGACGTGATTAAGCTGTGAATGCAAAAAATACGGAATCACAATTAATTTCCTCGGAAGGTAATGCATGGTAATGCGTAGCAGAGGACGGTACTATTTGATGCAGCAAATCGAGACTTTGATCTCAGGAAGAAACATTAATGTGGTAACAGTGACAAATGCTTTAATTTGTCAATGTGGGACTATAAAACTGTTCAGCTACCCAAAAGCCTTTGTACGTCTCATTAACATCACACTTTCCTGACACTTAAGGCAGATAAAAGAGGAGAATGGTGTAATTTCAGGGGGACCAAGTGAAATATTTTTCATAAATCCTCTGAATGGCAGAGATTTCCAGCTCAATGTGCGTGATGCTGCCTGTAGCCGAGTTTGGTGGGTAAAGCAGGCTGGCAGAGCAACTGCAGTCATGGTGTCAGCGGAAGGGAAGGACCCAAGGTACCGACGTGCAGTATATTTTTCCCCCACCTTCATGTAGGCTTCTGACCCGTTGGATTTTGATTCTGGTCCCCCCTTTCTGAATTCAAACGGGATGTGGGGTACACGACCAGTCACCGATCCTCCTCTTCCCTCTGCCTCCAGGATGGAGGGGTCTTCCAGGAGGGTCCCAACCATTCCTCTCTCTCACAAGAGCCCTCCCTGGGGTTGCAGTGAACCTGGAGTGACGCTGTCGTAGCACAATCTACATGAACTGAGTCGAGAAACCTCAGCAAAGCCTCCCTGAGAGCTGATTTTGTAACGAAGGCCAAAACTGGCCCATTTCCCCTGTCTTCAGGAATGGGTTTAGTACTTTAGGCAAGAGGGGGTGAAAACGCTGAGGTGGGAAATCCTTTTTATAGATGCCCTGGTAGCCCTCGACTGTGTCTAAAATAAAAGGCCTGGTTTACCTGCTTTCCTTTACCAGATGTGGATTTACACGAGTGCCAAATGAATGTGAAGTACTGAACTCGATCTGCAACTGGTGCTTTCGTTTTAGTCATTTTTTCATGTTGCTTTATACTTACGACGTTAGGAGAAAGTGTGTAAGAGTTTTATTAAGATCAGAGACTGGGATTCGACTTTCCTGTCAGCTGGTAGCAGAGGTCTGTAACTCTTCGAGCTGAAATTTCGTACAGAGTGTTTTGGTCAGGAAGTCTGAGAAAGCCTGTTTAAATGAACACGTAGAAATAAATAACCTAGCTTTGGGCTTCCGAAAAATCAGATTACTTTGGGTTTATTTATTTGCAAATCCCAGAAAATCTACTGATTTCTATTAAAACCTTCCTGATTTCGGCTTCTCAGACACTTCCCATTCAGTGTGTGTCATCTCTGTTCTATCACTGTTTCGGGTCCTTGTGCAGAGTCTGCATTACTGGCCATTCCAGAGAAAGACTGGTGCTGTTCGCCAGGTTTTCTGGCTGTCTTAAGATGGGGAAGAGCCTGCCCCAACTGAGCTATGGGCGGGAGTTTCGTGAGAATTCTTTAATCCCTGCTGCCTCTCTGCTGTGCCCAAGGGGCATTTCTTCCCCAGCCTGCGGCAGCCGGTGGCTGGTGGGGATGCAGGGGTAGGAAGGGGAGCGGTGTGCCAGGAGCAGGCGCTCTGCATCCGGCAGGGGATGGCTTGAGGGCAGCTGGAGAGAAAGTGGCAAAACCATTTTTCATCTTTACTGCCGTCCTAGCTTTTAAGGCAAAGTCACCCCGAGACACCGCAGGCTCTGACACCCAGATGTAAAGTTTTTAATGACGCGGTTCCTGCCACCCGCCTGGCCCCACGCTGACAGCGGGGGAAGCGCTGCCATCTGGACAGCGGCTGTGGGAGAGGGAGCGGGACAACATGCGTGGCTGGCATGGCTCTTGGCGGAGCGGCCAGGCTGGGGATGGACATGCAGGTTGGCTCCCTGCTCTGGTTATTGATGTGCCACGCGTGGGTGGGGGCGTTGGGGCAATATCTCTGTGTTCAGGTTGCATGTTTCTGTAGCTATTCTTCCAGCACAAATTGCAGGTTTTTCCCTTGAGTTGCACAATGCCAAGTGCGGTTTTTTTCGTCCGCGTGAAGTAGCAGCTACCAAAACAGCAGCAGCCACAAAAATCCCTGGTGAAGGACACACAGAGATGAGGCTCCCCAGTGATGCGCACCTCCTGCTGTGTGCCAGGCCAAGAGAGAAGAAATATCCCAGTTTTGTTCGAGATCCTTTTCTTTGGTTGTGAGATTGGCAGCTGCCCAAAAATAGCGTTTGCTGCAACTCCGAGCTTCATGTGAACAGGTGAAGGCCTTGTGCCGGGAGACTTGCTGCCTGCCAGCTGCTGCTCAGAGATCCACGCTTGGCACGAGCAATTGCCGTGTTCAGCCATGAGAGCAGGAACGTGCCCCTGGAAAGATGTGGGGTAGGTGAATTGAAATACTGGGAGCAGGGAGGGGAGGCAAAACTGCGACAATAAAAAGGGCAAAGGCTAAGAGATAACCCCTTATAAAACAAAAGCAAAAAGCTCCTTGGAGACATGTAGCATGATAAACAGGAATATCCTGGCTGGTTTTGTTATATATTACTCACATTATGGTGCTGCTCAGGCATCTAAGTCTTAGTTCAGGACTGTTGCACAAAGTGCTGTGGGGACGGGTAGCAGAGGTGATGCTGTCTGCACCAGGGCACCCAAAAAGGGCAGTGAGACAGCACATGGGTCCTTGCTGGCCTCCTGCATCTCAGCACCATGCCTGTGCTGCACCGATGGACGACGAAGAGAGCTGCCCCAATGCACATCAAAGAATGCCCAGAGTCCTCAAGTTCCCCTTGGACACCTGGACAACCTGCAAATCTTAGGTGAGGGCATGGAAAAAGTAAAGAAATAATGTTTCATTTCCAAAGGCAGGGAGGGGAGGTGTTTTAAAATTAATTTTGCTCATCAGTCAGAAAGTGAGATATGAGGACAATCTTTGCTTTGCTGGATCTTTGTTGGTGTTGCATATCCTTTGCTGGATCTTTGTTGCTGCTTGCTCCTGAATTTTAATTTTCCCCATGGAAATGGGGATTGATATGAAGCAACAGCAGCTACGTAAGCAAGAAACACGTACTTAAATAATCAATTTTAATAGTTGTTTGCATTTTCTTTTCTCAGTAGATTTTTTAAGGCTGATTCTCATTTGAGTTTGAAACAAAATATGATGATTCTCTTGACTAGCTATAAGCTTTTTCACTAAATCCTGTATTTCATTTTACCAATGAAGTTTGTATATCTGTACATTTTTATTTAAGCAATAATGTGTCTCACAAGACATTTCAGCCTTATTTTTTAAACTTTTATGTTAGTATAAGGTAAATGGCAGCTTTCCTATTTACCATATGAGTAATTTTTAAACACATGGTGGGTCAAGCTGCATTTGGATGGAAACTGAATTCCAATTAAAAAGGCCCAAAAATAGAATTTTTATAAGTGTTTTTAACGTCTAAATGAATGTGCTGGATACATATGAAAAATAATGTTTATCTAAACATGCTTTACATTTCAAACAAGTCAATAATATAACAAAGACAGTAGGGTCATTCCTGGTCCTCATGTCCCTTAAGATTGTAGCCATCTCTCATACCCCACTTTTTTCTATAGCTTGGAAGGACATAGTTGATTTGCGTCTTTCAGCTTCCAGTTGCTTTTTGGGTGAACTAGGCATAAAATTAATCTAATAAAATGAAGTGAAGAATGTAATCTCTTTTCACACACTTACAAAACCACTGTGCTAAAACAACCCGCGTGCAATGAATTCCTGTCCCATGTGCTTGGTGACACATCTCCATCCTTTCAGTGGCTTATCTTTATTCAGAGCATCAGCAGAAAGTATGTACAACCATAAATAACATTTTATTTCATTTAAAGGATTTCACTTTTGTAACAAAATTAAGCATTTATCTAAATTGGCTTCCTCTTGATCCTGAAAAGACAATATTCAGGTTGGTAAATAGATGTTACAAGAATGTTGCTCCATGGCATTGGCAAGTGGCAATATCCTCGTATCACCATGTTTATTTCCTTTTCACTGGCTGTTATCCTACCCCTCGCTTTGGAGCTGCTCAGTTTTTGCACACCAGAGATGCGTGTTCTCGCGTTATGACAGTGACTCGACGGCAGGATGCTGTTGTGCAGAGACTAGCTTTGCCCCAGGGAGCCATAAGGTGCCACGGTATATTCTGTCTCCATCTGGGAGAAACTCTCATCTGGGACCTGCTCCCACCAAACGAGGTAGCGTTTTCCTTCAGGGAGATCATCTGTTTTCCCGCATGGGATTTAATAAGCGTCCCATGTTCAGACTGCAGTCACCTGTACCTGTAGACAGCTCTGCAGGTCTTGGTAAGACACTATTCGTCCAGGAGCTCAGCCTCAGGTCTGGCCTCCCCTTTAAAACAATGAGGGGAGGTAACACGAGACGGAGTCCTGCGGGATCTCCCTGTGGGACACAAGCAGTGGGGAGCAGCAGGTCCCATGGGTGCTGGCGTCACCGGCAGGGATGGAGGTGGGATGCAGCTCGCCCCAGCCAGGTACAAACAACTGCTGGAATGTGCTGGGTTTTTTTCTTTGTTTTTTCTCCCCCCCCCGCCACTGTCACTGCAAATCACTGATGGAGCTTTCTGAAAATGAGCTGATCAGTGCCTGTGCTAAAAGTTTGTGCTGCTCCAGACCCAGCAGCAATTCATGGGCTGGTCAGGCTGTATTCAGGAGGAGGACTGAAATCCCAGGAGCCTGTGGTATGTCAGACACCTCTGCCTGTGAACACCGTCTTGGACTACGGGCTGAAATAAACTCTTGCACCTTAAGGGACAGTTTCTGCACTCGCTCCGTCCTGCTTATGCACAGCCTGTGGCACAGCCGCCGAGACCAGCCCCACTGCCGGCCCTGCGGGTACAGAGCTTTTCCAGCACCGCTGCATGTAAAGCTAGGGAGAGAGTTTTGCAATCAAGTTGGAATTTGGACAGATTCAAAAAGAGCTGGATGGGGAGCATGCGGTGTTGAGCACATCCTTATGTATTTCACATATTACTTTCCAGTATTTCTATCCAGTATTATGTTTAAATCACAACCCTTCAGGGATAAAAACCCATAGGTGTTCTGAGTATAACAGAAATAATGCAGGCAAGCAGATATATGTCTCCCATATTTACCTGGTGGTTAAAAGTCAATTGAATCTAGTTTTCAAAGGATTGAAAATTGTACCAGCTGGAAATAACTGCGTCAGATGAACAGAGCAGGGAGTGTGTTGAATAGGCAGGTGGTGGCTTGCAGTGTTTTCCTCCAGAGGGAGAGGAGCATGACAGCAGTCTGTCTGTCCACACGAATCTTCCTCATATTAATATCTGAATGCAGTTAGGCACTAGACAGGAATATGAAGGTTCAGATCCTCCCAGTTAGCTGCGGGTCTGGCATCCCTCACAGGCTGTACTGCCTTCTGGAGCCATCGTCATTGCCCTCTGGAAGTGTCCTCGCCACTGGCTACAGAGGGAGCTGCGGCTGACTGCCCCAGTTTGGCTGGATTACCCTAGCCTTCATTTTTTTTATGTTTTCTTTTTTTAGGTTGGGTTTGTTTTTTTTTCCCTGAGTCTGCAAAATGGTCAGCTGGTTGCTGGGCTGGCAGGGATGGACCCGGGCAGTCTGTCTGGCCTCAGGCTTAGCACCACCTCTGGTTTGCTGGAGCGCGAAGGGCATGGATTTGGCACCAGCCTCCATCCTCTGTCTCCCTCGCCCTGCGCTGAGCCGAACGCAGTGAGGGAAAGCAAGGGGGTCAACGAAATGAGAGGTCCTCTGTGCCCTCCCGCTGCCACTGGACCCCAGCACAGCCACCACCCAGCACGTTGTGCCCGTGCCGGCTCGCTTTGTCATCCCTGACAGGGGGTTTGGAAGCGGGCTTGGTGAGGCTTAAAACTCAGTGTGCTCCAAGGACTTGTGGCTGTGCATTTGTGTAAGGAAGATGCAAAATAATGACTGAAGTGATTATACAATTCATTAGACTTTGAAAGAATCATATTTCTGTCAGCCTCGCAGCTGTTTCTTTTAGAGTTCTATTCTGCAAGATTGGAAAGCTTGGTTCATTTAACACACGTCAAGGTGCTAATTACATCAGGGCTGGCATAAACATGCACGAGGCAGCTGCTGACCATGTGGCAGAGAGAGCGGGGTCTGCTCCCCGCGCTGGCTCACCCGTGCCTGTGCAGGGCTGGGAGGTCCTGCAGCTCCTGCTCCTTTCACCGGGAAAATTGGGCACTTGCAGCCCGGTGCATGGAGCCACTGCGGCCCTGATTTCCAGCTTGCACCATGGGGAGATGCGAAGAACAGCACAGCCCTGCTTTTTTAGCTCGTAGTGTTTTGAGGGTCCTTCCATGGGGAGACTGGAAAAATGAAATGTTTCCCAAGGGGAAACTGCAGATAGCCCCTGTCATGGAGCCAGCCAGCTCCCCGGTGAAGCATGGACCTGTCCTCCCAGTGCCGGTATTGTTATAAAAGAGAGGGCAAGGCTGGCTTTCTGTGTGTGTTCCTGGGCTGCCCCTCATCCCGTGGGTGGCTCAGCAGCACTCTTCACCGCCGGCCCAGCAGGATCCGCTCCCCTGCTTGGCCTTTTTTTGTAGCTGCTGTTCTTCATACTGACAACTTTATCCCAACCGTACGATTCCAACTGAGGGATTTGGGGTAACTGGAGCGGCTCTGAACACCCGCCTGCATTTCCCAGCACACACAGCCTGATCTGTGAATTAAAGAGCTGACCTGTTTTCTCTTAAACACTGTCCCAGAATGGGTTTTTCACAGCTGGCAGGAAAAACTTCCCTTACTTCTGTCACCTGCCTTTAAAATACGGATAAGAAGGTAAGTGAGGGTGCTACGAATGCCTTGGCTGCAGCTGCCCGTGTATCTGTGTTCAGCCCCCAAACCTGTGGAGGTCTCCAGCAGTAGGTGCTTTCTGCCGCTAGCTGCCCAGCACACGTGCCTACCTCTAGAAAGCTGCCTGCTATCTGCTGGCTTTAAAGCATCCCTTGGTTTGGAAACCTAAGTTGCCTGATGTCGCTGGGTTTAACTGGTGCTTCTGGAGGTTAGAGTGGCCATTCAGACGGTAAACCCTTCTACCTGGAAAAATATACCTGAGCGTTAGTGCAGGCACATTTTGGCACATATCTGACATGTCTGGAGGTATTTTGTGTTCACCCCAACCATCCCTGTATCACGCCAAAACCCCAGCCAGGTGCTGCAGGTCCCCTTGCCCACCTTGAGTCTGCTCTGCTCCTGGGAGGCTAGAGCCAGGACACGAGTGGGAGAGCAGCCACGCAACAGGGACGTGATCCAGCTCGGTGAACACCAACACCACACCGCAGAGAGCTCCCTGCAAGCCAACCTCCTACTCCCTTGGGCAACATTTTTAGAGGGGACGGAGCCCACAGAATGACACCTCCACTGATAGCTTTAGGGACTAGCTCAGCCTTCTCCCTCCATCAGCCAACATGCCCACATCCCCATGACAAGCCGGGGGGGTTGACAGCACTTCCAGCAGCCTGTATTTTTCACCCAGGCCTCTTTCTCTATCCTCAAATCTGTCCCCTCTACCTAACCCTGGTTCCCCTGGGAAGCAAGGCACAGATGGCTCACAGCAGCCTGGGGGTAAGTGCGCAAGGGGAGGGGGGGTTAGGAAAAATACCAGCAAGACCTCAGCTTATTTTATTGGTGTTAAATGCCTTTCAGATGTACTTAAAGGCCCCTGAAGGCCGAGGAGTCCCATCACATTGCAGCTAGGCTGCAGGTTCTCATTTGCTTTTAAGCCAGGCTTCAAAAGGAGAAAGGATTTGGGGTTGGGGTTGGGGTTTTTTTTTTCCTTTTTCTTTTTTTTTTTTTCCTTTGTTTGAAGCCAGCACTTCAAAAGCAGCATCTGCAGCTTGGCTGCAGGTTCTGGGTGCCAAAGGAGCTGGCCACCTTCTGATGGGCGCAGGAGGAGCCCTGCCACTGGCTCAGGAGGAGCAGAGCGGGGCTCACCCCTCGGAGCCGGCGGCACAGCCCAACCGCACACCGTGCTGCTGTGGGACCAGCTTGGTACTGCCACTCCTAAAATGGTTTTCCAGATGACTGCAGCTTCCTAGAGCTCGACCTTTCTCCAACACTCAGGAAGCTGGGAGGGAAAGAGAGGATCATTGCTCAATCAAAAAGACCTTGTAACTCCTGGATGTGAGTCCGGAGCTTGTCCCAGTGCTAGTGCCTCTTTGGTCACCGTTCTCCAGGGCCTTCCTCTCTGCATCCCACACTTCATTCTTTGGTCTTTCCAGCCTCCATTTCAAGAAATAATTGGCTCAGATAAAGAAATGCATTTTGGAAGTGAGGAGGATGTAGCAGCTTTTAGCTAAAAGAGACGGAGCGCTTGTGAAAACTCAGTAACATATAAGACTCATATCATCACTTCCATGGTCCTTTCTGTGCCCTGATATTACTCGGTGTGTTTCGGAGGGTCTTGAATATTTTCCAAGCAGTAGGGTAATGGCAGAAAACACGTATCTTCTTTGCACCTCTCTGTTCTTCTGCGTGACCTGTCAAATGAGGTCCCAGTTCAGAAGGGTAACAAACCTCCCACTGTTGTAGATTCAGAGAGGTCCGGGGTCAGGCCAGGAGGAATGGCAACCCTCTTTTGAATCCCTTGTGACTTGCACCAAACCTTATGCTGAAAAGAGGTCTACAGATCAGTGAGCGTTGCTTGGAAAATCAGCATATAACCTGGGTAGGTGCTTTAGTGGCAGAAAGAGCAGATAATGGTGGGTCTGAGAGAGAAGTGTCCTGTGGCTCTGTAAAACGTGCTTTTGTTGTCTGTGAGCACGGGTGTCTGTGCAAAGACGGGTGACTTGGGTTGAACATGCAAATCACAAATTTGATTTGTTCTTTAAAGCCACAGAGGAAGGACAAGAAGGTTTTTTCCTATGTTCTGGAAAAATCTAGCCCATTTTGACCAGAGCATTGCCCTGCCACTGGGTGTCCCACAGAGACTAAAGCCCTGGTTGTCCCAAGAACTGTCCCCACTCGGGTGTCCTCAGTCCCTCGAGTGTCTGTGCAGGGGTGTCTCGCCTGTTTGAGCTGAGTGCTTTCTCCTCCTACAGGTAGTTTTCCTGCCCTGTGTCTTCGCTTCAGAAAGTTGATAAGCGTTCTGGAGTTATGTTTTAGGTAATATGAAGGATAACGTAGCTCTCCTCAAATGTGTTTCAATGCAGGGAGACAGGGTAGGTGACTGCTTGCTATCCCTGAGCCTCCTGTGTTTCTGTGATTCTGTGCTTGGAAAGCATATTAATAAAATACATGGCAGGAGCTTTTTTTTTTTTCTGTTTTTGTTAGAAGGCTTTCACACTGAATGTTTTCTAAATTGACTGGGGGAGTGACAAGGAACCCAGCTAGCGACTAATCCCCCAGCCCATCCTCTCAGCAAATTGCTTGCAAAAATCATTAATTTTACTGTAATTGATTTAAACATTGCTCAGGAGGAGAAAAAAAATAGGGGAACCAATGCCGCTCCGAATGTTATGTGTTCTCAATTTTCTGTCATATTATCTCCACGCCTGCTCGTTCTCTGCTGGCTGCTGTGCAGATGCCAGTGCCGGGTAGTGGCCCAGTGAGCCCCAGTTCAGCAGTCGCACTGGGGGGCTGTGCCGTGGGCTATGCAAACCTGGGAGCAAGCTCCAGCTCCGTCCCAGACATGAGACAAGAGAGTCTGCAAAGATCTTTGGCTCTGGCAAAGCACTTGCCTCCAGCGATTCGCATCTGGTCAGGTGGCTCCATCAACAAAGCATGGGCACACCAGGCTTTGGAAAGCAGCCATGGAAGAGCACAGAGCTCGGCTCTTGCTACAAGCCATAGTCGCAGGATAATACCTGATGACAACCTCCTTGAAATGTCTGTGCTTATGGTGGAACGGGGCTTTTTATGAGGCAGCCACCTGTTCCCGTTGCATTACCTCATTGCTACTCGAATCAACTACTGTATCCCCAGCTGTACGGTGGTTTTAATTAAAATGATTTATTGCTCCATACCAATTTGTCCCCTATTTGGTATATCTTAGAAGATGATATTTTTTCCTTACCTCTTCATCACTGGGCTTACACTTTAAGGGACCGTACGCACTGGTGTCACTGGCATCACAATAGCGTATGTGGATTTTAACTGAGCAATGACGTAGGAACAATGTATTTTTGAGCTGGGCTTAGCTTTGTTTTGCATATTTATTTATACCTCTGACAACTGAATGAGGAGTGCCCTGGCTCCAAGCCATCTATCTCAGTAATAATTTTTTTTCACATCCTTGTGAAATGGCATCTCCAATGTATTCTGCATGTTCTCTTGACATCTTAATGCAGTTTCTAGGTCACTGAGCTAAGAAAAGATGATAGGTGCCACTAAAGTTAAAGGAGAACCATGTCTCCTTAAAGGGGAACCAGCCACAGGCTGGGCCAAATTGATGGTACGTAGAGAAATCAATTATTGTCATGTACTATCTTCCTGCTATGCCAGATCATCTAAAGATGAAGAAATTATGTTAGCTTTCACTCCATCTGCAGGAGTTTGCGTGCCCCTGTTTTCAGGCCACCTGTGATGAATAGAGGATATATCTTATTGATCTGTCAGTTACTGCAAACCTGCACTGGGAAGCCAGAGGGGCTCTCCATGAGGTCTTAGCTGGCATCCAGTAGCTGTTGGGCAGGGGCGTAGGTCATAACGTTTCAGGTTCTTTTAAAGGCTGAAGGGTGAAAGCGGAAGCACGAGGAAGTGAAGATGTCTCAATGTGCAGGTGGAGGTCAATCTTGGCTTTGGCAGCCTGGAGAAACTGCTTCACTGTCACTGTGGGGGTGTTCATCTGGAACAAGCTGCCATGGAGGGTGTGTGGTCCCACGGCTCCAGCCTGAGGAGATCTTCTCCCCAGTGCCACTGCTGGAGCTGGCTGTGCCCGAGAGGTGAGCAGGCAGGAGAGCTGCAGCGCTCTCCTGGTTGTGTTGCTGTATCCGTACAGGGGAGGGAAATCTCAGCCCGTCTTAACTGGGGCTGAGATCCCCCCGTGTGGATACAGCATACCTGAAAAAAACCTGGAAGTTTACTTCAGCAAACTAATCCACAAGGACTAAGAGACTTTTGAAGGGCTCTGTTCCTTAACATACTGCAAGTCCCCCAAAGGGATGGTGCAGAAGCAGGGCTGGGAGAGACTCTGGGAGACGCAAGCCCTTGCTCTCCTCTGTCCTATGTGGAGCAGAAGTCCATGGGCTGGGTGGAATGATGAGGAACTAAGCTCTGGCCAAGCAAAACATGCAGAAAATACTCTCCAAAATTCCTCTTCCTGCCCTCTCATCCCTCTGTTCTCGGTTCACCTCTGCAGCCTGCCTGTGAAAAAGGAGCACTGCTGCCAACAAGGAGAGGTTTGATTTGTTCTTTGGGGAAGGGAGTGGAGCCTGGCCTCTTCCACCTGCAAAAATTAATACTTATCCTTTCTGCCAGGAGATTAAGTTCAATGCTTGGCACCTTCCAGATTCAGCAGAGCAACAGCTGGTGGTGGGTGTCTCACCTGCTCGTCCTCAGAGGAGAGGCTCTGGGGCAGGGGAGCAGGGACGAGGGGTGCCGCCTCACCTGGGGCTGTGTGGCACTCCACTGTCCTCCGGGAGACAAAGCCACATTGCGAGAGTGACAGGCTGGCGGTACACACACAGCTCTTCTCTGACATCCAGAAATGATCCTCGCTGACCTGCAAAACCAGCTCTTTTTCCCCCTAGACTCTCAGGAGCTGAGCCTGAGCCTTTGGTGCTGTTGTCACCCGGTGCTCTGTGCCTGCACCTGCAGGTGGCAACAGCCCACAAGAGCTGCATGGGCAGGAGGTGGCTCCTCTGTGGGCACCGGCATGGACATGGGCGGTGTAGCTGGGGACAGGCGGTGTTGGCGGGCTGACAGCCATGGAGGGGTCAGAGGGAGGTGGGTTTGCAGGACGGCAGGCAGCTGTCTGCGTCACGGGGAGCCTTGGCAGCTTCCCGCGCTCAGCAGTTGTGCTGGAGGCCAGGTGGAGTAGGTGGGCACCAAGGAGCAGGTCTCTGCTGCTGCCCTCCCTTCTGCAGCTCTGCGTGGTGGCCGGGCACCGTTAGTTCCAGGTAGGCGAGGGAGTGCTGTGCTCAGGGTGTGAAGGTCCTTTCTGTTTTGTCGGAAAAAGACATACACAAAAGTAAATGCAGAGACCAGGATAAATTCTGCAAGCAGAAATACTCGTGAAATGCCCGCTGGGCCTGTCACAAGGTTCACTTAAATATGGGCTAGCTGAGGTCACCTGAGTAGCTCCAGTACAGTTGCTGGGTTTACACCATACTTCAAAGCTAAGCATGTTGGAGACACCTTTCTGAGCCAAGATCTGTCGCTTGCCTCTCTCCATGTCCCCCACGGGCTCTGGCCAGGTACCAAACAGCTTTGTTTTCTAGCTGCTGGTGGCTGTCCTCTGCCACTGGATGGCTGTCCTGCACCGCCCCAGGGTGTTTCCTGCGCAGGCGACGCTGCACTCCCACTTTCCAAAGCACTTGAGCTCCCTCCACTCCAGAAGGCTGCGCAGTGCACCCACGGGTGTACGTGGGTGCAGGCAAACCGTGCGGCTGCTCCCTGGTTCTCATCAGGTCTGTGGAAAGTCCCACTTTTCAGGGTGACTCGTTTGTGCCGCAGCTTCCCGGCTGCTGCAGCCCGGTTTGTGCTGTGCGAGGTTACCGTGCTCCACCGCCACGGCTGGATAAGCCGGGACAAGCAGTGACGGGGTGCGCCGGTGAAACACGGAGACAAAGTTGTGTTCAGGACCTGATTGCTCACGCAGGTTACATGCTGCGGTTGGAGCTTCACCGTGTAATTCACGTTCGCGAAAGCTCTGTCTGGGGAAGGAGAGGTCACAGCTCCTTTTCTAGCTGCATCTCCTGGTTTCTGTGTAAACCCTCTGGTTTTGGAACGTCTTCAGCTACAGCCTGCGTTCGTGTTGAACGTGCTTTTACCTGTTGTCTTTTCAGTCATGGTTATTTAAACGCTGAGATGGCAAATAAGCTATTCTTTTGTTTGCCTGTCCCTCTGCTTTGTTGCCTGCCCGCTCAGATCACTGAGGTGGGAGACGGCGATGTCTTCCCGGGGATGAAGCGCGTGGCACCCGTGCGGTGCGGCGCGGCGGGACAAAGCCTCCATCTCCTGGCAGCAGAGCTGCACGGCAGCCGGGCGCCGGTATCTGTCTGCGGGAGTTGTCCCAGAAAGGAGGCAGAAAGCTGGGGGAAGCGGTCTCCATTTGAGTTCTCAAAGTTTTGTCCTGGTCCTGGAGGAGGTTCTCACAAAGTTATTTTTATGCATTCCTGCCTGATGAAGCCCCAGCACCATCCAACGTGTGTTTTCCAAGGCTGACTGGAAGCGAGGTGCTACCATGCAGGTGGTTTCAGAAGGGGGGGAGCTTAGGGATGTTCTCTCTCAGCTTCTGATAGTGGGCTCGGCATGTTCACACTCTGCTACTTCAGAACTGAATCTTTCTGGAATCCCCCAGAAGAAACTTAAAAGGCCGTATTCGAAGTATTTTTCACACATAATAAAGAGGTTGGGGCCGTGCTCAGCATTGCGGCTGCAGCTCGAGGCTTGGGGATTTTTTCATGTCGAGATTTGCCCCTTCCATCACTTTTCCCTCTTTGGGCTCCTTGTGAGTGCCAAGTACCTGGTCCCAAGCGAGACTTGCATGCAGACACTTATGTTTATTTCTGTAAATGGTTTTAAAAGAATGGCAAGGGAATTGCAAATAGATCTGAGCAAAGACGGAAAAAGACCACAAAGGAGAAAACACTTTAGCAATGAGACAAGGGAGTGCTGAGCTCTGCCAGCATCTCTGCAGGGTCTGCCAGGTGGTTATTCATCCCTCAACTTATGCTGACAGCCCCTTGCCCATGGCAGTCAGAGGGGGACACTGTGCCTTGGCTGATGGTCTGGGGGGACTTTGATGTGCTGCAGAGGCTGCTGCCCTGCTCTCTGTGCTCTGCACCTGCACTGGCTCTGTGCTTATGGGACCAGGGTGGTTTAATTAAAGGTGGCAAAGCCACCTCCAGAGTCACCTCTGCAAAGCATCAGCTGCACATGCAGTGCCTGCAAGCCGCTGGCACAGTGTGCATTGGCTCACTTTGCCGGCTTCCTGTAGCTCCTGAAGTGCTTTCAAAGAGCAATCACTTCCTGGTGTCGAGTGCTTGCAACTGCCCGTACTTTTGGAATTGTTCAAGTCTTCCCCCAACACCATTCTCCTTTCCAAAGATGCCAGCTGAGAACCTTCCATGTCCAGGCCCCCGCTGTGCATGCCTCCAGGAAGCCGGAGATGCAGTTTGTGGTGGGACACCTGCATCTGCCAGGCAGTGACAACAAACCTTTCCTGCAGAAAGGGCACGGCAGCGGCACTGATTGCAGAAGCGCCAGGGGCACACGTGCACCATGCATGTGTCAGGGTCACGGTTACAGCTGGTGGACAGCCCGGGCTGTCCTTGTGGTCACCAGACCTGGCTGGAAGCGGGATGGTGCTCACATACAGATTTTTCCCAGAACCCTGGGTTCAAACACAGTCCAAGGAGGTAGAACTTGCCTCCAGCAGGGCTGACACCCAAGGAAGGGTGGGGGGAAGGAGAGGCAGGAGAGGGGAATCGGCTTTCCCAGGGCCGTGCACCTGGGGAACCGTGCTGCCTTTCACATCACACCAAGCTCCTTCACCGCAGGGAAGGGGGGAGTTCACCCACATGCCCCCCTGACCAACCTGTGTGCCTGATTCTGCTTTGTCTCCCCCAGGTATCTCTCAGCCACGAGTGCACTCGCGCCATCATGAAGCTGATGTACTGCCCGCACTGCCGGGGCATGTCCAGCGTGAAGCCATGCAACAACTACTGCCTGAATGTCGTGAAGGGCTGCCTGGCCAACCAAGCAGACCTGAACACTGAGTGGAAGTACTTGATGGGTAAGATGTCCTTCCTCCACTGCAGCACAGCTGCCTCTCGTGGCACCTTTTGAACTCTCCATTGGAGGCTCTTCTACACTACAGTTTCTCTGTCCGTGATCTGAGGCCTAGAAGCTATTGCACGACATTTTGCTGGGCTTTAATACCATTAGAAAGGATGCTGCTGGGCTGGCTAACAAGGACTTAAAGAGTTTTCATCTTGCCTGTGCTCATTTGGGATTGCCCACACTTTGCATTCAAGTAATTCTTCCTTCCCTCCCAAGCAGTGAAGCATCGGGACAGAACCTGCCCCCTGCACACTGTCGGAGCTGCCTCCTCATCCATACTAGAGCACTTGGGAGAGCACAGGAGAAGCGCTCACTGCTCTCCTTGGGAGGTAGTCTAGGGACGTGAAGCCATAAACTGTTTCTATGGGTGGAGAGCAAAGGGATCAGAATCACATACTTCTAAACAGAAAGAGGTGTCTTAAACAAATACATGAGGAAGTTATAGGCATTGCCAGGAATGGGAAGGTTAGACTTGTATTTTAAATAAGAAAAGAGCTCATTTCCTTTTTGTTTTGCCACTCAGCAAAGATGGTGGGTATTTCAAAAGTGGGTTGTATGTGTACAGGGGTGTCCATTTCATTAAGTTTAAAGCCAGAAATATCTCGGTGATGGTGTGGTCTGATCTGTGCAATGCAGGCCAGAGAACTTCAGCCAGGCGTTTCTGCAGGAAATTCTGCATTGCCTGATCAGACCTGGGCATCTCTTTTAAGACAACCTCAGGTGTCTGTTTTTCCAGAGCCTGTGGCTCCTGGTTTAAATGTGAACTACTGCTGAGAGTGGCTTGAGAATGGACGTGGCTTTAGATGGACACGGTTTAAGGCCGGTGAGGGTCTCTATTGAGAAAATGGTGTGTGTTGCAGCACATGTCCTCTCCCCATCTGCAGTCCATCAGGGGAGGTTTTGTTTGCAATGGTGAAGCTCTCACTCCTCCTTGTGCTCACAGAGCATCACCCAGCAAGCTCCTCTTTCTCTCCCAGGTTGTATATTTAGACCTGGAGTGGTCTGAGACCTGAGGGAGCCTTGATGTTTGTCTGGGCTCACAGAAGGCAGGCACCAGAGGAGATGAGATTTGGATTTGGCCTTTTCCCTTGCCTTGGCACCCACTGCCTGGCCAGCAAGGCTGCCAGCTCACTAGCCAGCTGCAGCCCAACAGGCTGACTCAGGGTTGACATGTGGTGGTGTTAACAATAAAAATCTCACTGAAGTTCAAGGGGTGTCATCTGCCTCTCAAGGGACATTGCAAAATAAACATCAAACTGCTGCCCACAAAGGCCAGTGCACTTGCTTGGTGAGGTGCGTTGGCCAGCTGCCTGCCTGGCTCTGGGGGCTAACGAACCAAGTGGCAACTTACTGCGGCTAATTGGAAGTGCTCCCCATGAGAGAGAGCTGGGAGGCTGCTGCAAAAGAGGGGGAGGAATATTCCCTTCCCCAAGGGTTTACACCAGGACTTTGATGGCACTTTGGCCTCTCTGACCAGAGCAAGCCAACTGTTACCTGTCACTGCTCTCCTGGCAGGATGGCTGCCCATCTCCTGAAAGGTCAACATACAGCTCTCCTCGATTGACAGGGAGGCAATTCCGGGTGCATTTTGCACTTATTCTGGCTTCCTCTTCCGCAAGAGATACTGTCAAGGGGTGAGGGCGAGGAGGAAATTGGAGCTTCTTTTAAATTGCAGTTGTACATTTTAGTGTCAGAGGTCACAATTTGATCAAGGACTGGAGCAAGATGTAGAGTCAAAGGTAGCAGTTCACTGGCATCGTCCATTCTTTACCCTTCTCCGGGCCCTTCTGTGTAGCTGGAGAGGATTTTGTTACACTAAACACAGAGTTACTCTTTCAGTTTGACAAATTAGGGCAGGTCAAATTAAGGGAGCTTTTATTAGTAGGTGGTTCAAACATAATTTGTCACCAATTTCGGGGTGCAGCCTTTGATTTAAATGTCTGTATCTCAACATTAGTGCCTCTGCAAGCTAAGATTGTCTGGAAAATACAGGCTCGAAGATGACACGGCAACCCCTGAGTGGCAGCAAAGTTAAACTGCAAGCTCTTTAATGTTGCAGGAGATGTTATTTCTCAGAATACAAAAAAAACGTTACCCCCTTGTATGGCATGTTTAGCTTTAGGAATCAGCACTGCCATAGGACTGTGTTGCAGGGAAAGAGAACACATTAACTTGGAAACTGTGGCCCTTGTTTCCAGTCTTGCTCAAGCTAACCAGCAAAACCTTTTTCTCTTTTTTTTAAGTGCTGAAAATAAATATGTGTTGCCAAGCTGTGACTTTGCATGTTGTTAAATCCTATGTTATAGACATGAGTAAAGAGTCATAAACACGCTCCAGACTGGCTGAGGTTTGAGCCTTCCCAGTTGTGTGACTATTGCCCTTGCTCCCCACAGGCTGGACCTGCTTTCAGACTGTGAGCCCTGTGGGCATGTCCTGGTATCTTCTGTGGGTTTCTGCTGTTCCTCATCTAGTCTTTGCCCAGCTGTCAAGGTCTGAACATCAATCACGTAACAGCAGAGACAACATACTTGCGAGGGTTGAGTGTGCTGTTAAATTGACAACAGTGGGCTCAGGATCAGACCTTCAGACGCACTATGTCCACTGTGGACCTAATGTTTCTGCACAAACCTCACCTAGACCTCGTGGAATTCATTTGGGGTCTTTGTGCCAAGTCCTGCTGGCTTGCCTAGGCAAGGGACTGAGCACTTTCCTAGCAGGTTTGAAATGGCAGTCCATGGTTGTACCCCAGCTGGCTGGACTTCTGCTCGAAGGAAATTTGCTGTGCGGTTCAAAGATAAGCATCAGTCCTTTAAAGCGGTATCATGAGTGACACGTACACACTGTGGGATGGTGTAGGTTGAAGAACGTGTTTTACTGATACTCTGTTGAACTGCTGGCTGTAACCCACCTGGTGGTTTCATTGCTCCTGAACAATGTCAGCAGTACAAACTGATGCTGAATAAGCTTTTCTGCAACATCACACCATCTGCTGCCAGGCTGATGGGTGAGGTATCAGGATTTAGGACAGAAGAATTAATCACACTAATGAATACCTCCATTTACGAATGGTATGGATCTCCAACCTTAACCCTGGGATTTGACCCTCTTTGTGTAGAAGAGAACCACCGCGAAGCCATCACACTTGTTTTCTTCCATGTGGCAAGGCCACAGGGACACGAAGCACTTTCTGCTCCAGATGACTACGGGCCACCCCAGAGCTCTGACAGATCCCTAGTCCTGCCAGGAGGTTTCTGTTGTGCCCTGGGAGACGCAGACCACACTGGAGCCATCTGAGGTCACACATAACTGAATACCAAGTTCCTAAATGCTGATGGAGCTTATGCACGGCCTGGCCTCTGGACTACTAAAGCACAAGTGGTAGGAAACTGAGGCAGCAGCATCATTAGCAGTGACTTTCAGAATTACAATTTTTGAATGGCAAAGTCAGACCTGGTTAAAGTCCCATTTTAAATCTCCAAACCCAGTTTTGTCCCTGCCCTGAGATCTTATTTAAATCTTGCCAGACACCGAGGATGTCAGCTTTCCTCTGCAGTGGCGTTGCCCAGTGCCCCGAGCCCCGTGAGCATATAGGCTGTCCTTACTTCAGACCCAGCTGGGGTGTGAAGAATCATCTCTGGAGATAGGCAGAGGGTGGTAATTTTTTTCTAAGCCAAGCACAGTACCATAGCAGCCATCCAGGCAGGAGCTTCCAGGCCAGGCAGGAACACTTGGACATCACAGCTGAGAGCAAGAGGCACCCCTCAGTCACTCCCTGTCCTGTTTACCAGTTTAGTTGTGGGCATTTTGCTCTGCTTCTCTGCCTTTATAGCTTGATATTTCCCTGGCTGGTCATGTGTTGTCCTTCCAGAGGTGATGGTGAGAAGAGTTACTCCTTTTCTCACTCCTTCACTGCCACAGAAGCTATTGCCCACATCCAGTACCTTTGGCACTTTATTGACCCCAGTTCTCCCACTTTCTGCTGGCTGCAGTGCTTTACTGAAGACATGCAATGAGTTAAGAGGGTTAGGGCCAAGTATTGCTAGGAATTACTTAATATTTTTGCACCAATTTTCCATTTTTCCTTTCTGTAGCACCCCGGGAAATGTTGGTCACTTTGTGTGAATACAGGTTGCGTAGGTTATTTGCAGGAGGTGACCTCTCTTCCTCTGCCACTGAGGGTGGCTTTACCTATGTGCTGGGAAGGGACAGCTGTCCCATGCCAGAGGAAAACGAGCATGCAGTAGTGGAAACAGAGAGATGTCTCCCAACAAGCCTGCTGAGGGGCCAACGGCTTATCCCACCCACCATGAGCGTGATTTTTAACTTGGTTTGTAGGGAGGCTGATGAGAGATGTCTCTGTCTTGTTTTACCAGATTCCCTGGTCGTAGTGGCTGATCGGATTGATGGACCGTACAACGTCGACACTGTAATAGGGACCATTCACATGAGGATCGCTGAAGCTATTTCTAACTTGCAAGAAAACAAAGATTCGCTCACAGCCAAGGTAAGAGTGTGTGCCTGGGCCTGGCTGAGGATACCCCATGTTACTGCCAGGGCCAAATGGTTTTTGTGCTCAGTATTCAACTGAAATAAAAGAGATGAGGGATAAAAGATATCAAATGCCCACTCTTTTAATGATAAGAAACCACCCATCTTATGCAGGCAAAAACCTTCTCAAGTGTTTCCAAATATTCCTCCTGCCACATCCAGCCAGCCTCCTTTAGTTACAGACACACAAGGTGGGACTGCATATCCAGTGACTGTGGGAGGCATGGTGCCATTTGCTGTCTGGTGCCTCTGTGTCTGAAGAGTCCTGAAGTATTTTGGCTGAGTTGAGGCATTTACAGAAAGTGCACGGTCCATAGTGACAGGCGGCAGATGCTTTAACCTGCCCTGGGGTGATGTTCTGCAGTGGAAACACTGGGCTATCAGGTTGTATCTGTGGGACAGAGTTGCAATCTGGCAGTCCATCTGGAGAGTATAAAACAGGCTCTCCTGATGCTCACCTGTCTTCCAAGAAGTATATCATGAAGCTCTCTTCTATTGGTCTTCTATTTTTAGTATATTTATCCACTTAACCAGTCACCTTTGTAGCGGCAGGTAAGAGAAGCTTTGGGAACAAAACCAGCCCTCCAGGGCTTCTGCTTTTTGCCCAGGCGTTCCCCAAGTCCTGCAGCTATCCCACAGTTAGGGCAGAGATGCAGATGAAAGGAGCGGAGCAGGTCCTAACTGGGTCTTGGAGAAGGGAAGGGCCAGAGGTATTGCCTAGCCAAGCAGGAATTCACTGGCACACATCAAAACATTAACAGCAGCGTGCATCCAAGTATTTGTTTAGGTTTCTTTTCTGACATGAAAGGACATGTTCTTTCTTCCCATGTTACGTGAGACTGAAGCTGTCCACATAAAAGACACCCATGATGTGGGAAAACAGAATTGTAGAATCATTTAGGTTGGAAAAGACCTTTAAGATCATCCAGTCCAACCATTGACCCTACTCTACCAGGTCTGCCACTAAACCATGTCTCTGAGCACCACATCTACACGACTTCTAAACACATCTAGGGATGGTGACTCAGCCACCTCCCTGGGCAGCCTGTTCCAATGTTTGATAACTCTTGCAGGGAAAAATTTTTTCCTAATGTCTAGCCTAAACCTCCCCTGGCGCAACCTGAACCCATTTCCTCTTGTCCTATCGCTAGTTACTTGGGAGAAGAGACCAGCGCCCATCTCACTACAGCCTCCTTTCAGGTAGTTGTAGAGAGCAATAAGGTCTCCCCTCAGCCTTCTCTTCTCCAGACTAAACAATCCTAATTCCTTCAGCCGCTCCTCATAAGGCAGGTTCTCCAGACCCCTCAACAGCTTTGTTGCCCTTCTCTGGACACGCTCCAGCACCTCGATGTCCCTCCCATACTGTGGCACCCAAAACTGAACACAGGACTCAAGCTGCAGCCTCACCAGCGCTGAGTACAGGGGCACCATCACTTCCCTACTCCTGCTGGCCACACTGTTCTTGATACAGGCCAAGATGCCATTGGCCTTCTTGGCTACCTGAGTGCACTACTGGCTCATGTTCAGCCAGCTGTCCACCAGGACCCCCAGATCCTTTTCTGCCAGGCAGCTTTCCGGCCACTCCTCCCCAAGCCTGTAGCGTTGCCTGGGGTTGTTGTGACCCAAGTGCAGGACCCGGCACTTGGCCTTGTTGAACCTCATGCAGTTGGCTTCAGCCCATCGATCCAGCCTGTCCAGATCTCTCTGCAGAGCCTTCCTACCCTCAAGCAGATCAACACTGCCACTTAATTTGGTGTCATCTGCAAACTTACTGAGGGTGCACTCAATCCCCTCGTCCAGATCATCAATAAAGATATTAAACAAGGCTGGCCCCAAAACTGAGCCCTGAGGAACACCACTTGAGACCTGCGGCCAGCTGGATTTAACGCCATTCACCACAACTCTCTGGGCTCAGCCATCCAGCCAGTTTTTAACACAGCGAAGAGTACACCTGTCTAAGCCACGGGCTGCCAGTTTCTCTAGCAGAATGCTGTGGGAGACTGTGTCAAAGGCCTTACTCAAGTCCAAGTAGACAACATCCACAGCCTTTCCTTCATCCACCAGGCGGGTCACCTGGTCATAAAAGGAGATCAGGTTGGTCAAACAGGACCTGCCTTTCATGAACCCATGCTGGCTGGGCCTGATC